>UFQX01000662.1:177296-224668 GCA_900497675.1 Arapaima gigas
GGGGGGGGGGGGGGGGCAAGGAAACCCAAATAAATACGGCTTTGGCCTGGCATCAGAATATCAAGTGAATCTTGCTAGTGAGGTATTTACTTTGTTACATGAAAAAAATTATTCACTAATACTTCAATTAGCACTCTAAATGTGCTATTGAGAAGTTGCGCTTAATAAAATGGTGCTAAAAGAGGTCATTAATACAGTGTATTGCATAAATGGAACCTCAAAACTGAGCAACATAAAACAAAATTTATACATTTAACAATGGTGAATAACCACAGAAAACAGTCTATTTGATGGTTAAAAAAATATAAAGTTGCAAAATAAAATTGGAATACATTTTGAGAAATTTTTAAATATGTTAAATTATGATAAATTACTCAGAGCTAAAATAAGTGCGTTATCATAAGAGCACTCTAGGAGGTAACGTTTACTGAGGTATTACTGTGCTTAAAATAAAACTGACTTTAGCGTACCTGCTGGGTACATCATAAAAAATATGAACCACCATAAATTATTTCTTTTATGAGGTTGTTTAACTTTATACTTAAGGAAGTAATAATCACATTTTTTCTGCAATTTACTCAGAATGGAGGAACACAGCAGCTTTTTGTTTTTGTTCCGTTTTTGTATATTGTGGGTCAGGTGGTGACGTGCTGCAAAGTTCCACAGTTGTTCTACCCATTTACGTGTGCGACAGAGCTGATTTCTCATTTGATTTATATTTCATTATGTTTTCTCTGTGCCTCCACAATTATCCTTTCTGCTTAAATTATTAGTCATTCTGGAGGTGAGCGCCAGCAACAACAAGTTCCAAGAGCTTCCTGCCAAATTCCTTATGGGCTTTGGTTTGGAGAGCTCTTCGTTTCCAGGGGTTGCTTAGATGGGTTTTTGCTTTTGTTGACGTTGGGAGGCAGAACAGCAAGGTAGAAAACAAGGCTGTGGAACCGGTTTCAAAGGCACGATTGCTGCAGCTGAGCTTTAACTGCACCTCTTAAAAACAGCTGCTGCAAATCCCACTTTTATCCCAGTTATGCTTTTGCTGCTGTATTACACATACCTAACATGCAACGGTGGTACCACAGGAACAGAAATCAATAATAAAAGAATTGTAAATGTGGAGAGTACACCCATGTGATTGTGCTCCTTCATTGAGTGTGTTCACTGAGATGGGTTGAAATAACAATTCAAATGCAGGACATTTGCACAAATACACTATTTACTCAGGTAAAAGTCTAATGATTACCTGAACGTCAAGTCTACAGTTTTTTTTTTTTTTTTTTTGGCGTCATGTTTGGACAAGGATTCTAGTCCCTGCTGTTGTCTGCCATAATCCCATTACGTTTAGTGGCTCCTCATTGTTGCCTGGGTGAAGAAAACGGGAGAATGTGGACTCTTCCTGGCAAANGTCTGCCATAATCCCATTACGTTTAGTGGCTCCTCATTGTTGCCTGGGTGAAGAAAACGGGAGAATGTGGACTCTTCCTGGCAAACTCATTTAAAGCAGGGCGCTAAGGAGGTGGGTGCTGTGGGTTACGTATGCCTCCATCCCCCAAGCCAGGAGGTTAGAGGCTCTCTCGTTATCACCCCCACTCACTAGCACATGGTCGAAGCTCAACGCTGTGTAGGATGACTTTATAATGCAGTTGGACAACAGTGCAGGAAATCCTTGTGAAGATCTGTGGGAGTGTCCCGTGTGGAAATATTTAATACTGGAATCCTGTCATTCTGGCCATAAACTACACTTTCTCAAACATCTGGTGGTCTTCTTGACCTGATGACCTAGAGCATACAATCCCCCCACCCCCAACGCAGGACAGGCTGTGATAGGAGGGCCACCATACAGAACATCACATTAGGCCCAGTGCTGCTAAACCGATTAACTAAAATCATGCACATGATCACATTTGTCAAATCAGCCTCTTTAGATTTTGCTTCAGATGCCATGCTACCGTGTAGGCTGCGAATATGCTGTAACTATGTAGAGAGGAGCTACATGCTATATTAAACATTTTTTCCTATTATTAAGTATAAATATAAAACCGTATACTCTTGAGTGGTGTCATTTTCTAAGTATGGTTGTTTCTCTAATGCTTTTCACATGTCGTGTGAACTGAGATCTCCATTCCAGATTGCCAGGCTGTTTAGTTTCCTATTTCTGTGCATTTAGCATGGAACAGTAGAGTAGTTTAAAAGTGTAGTTTGGGACTGGCAGGATGTTGGCGAAAGGATTTACAGTTATTGTTCTCAGCTGAGTGATTGATGGAGTTTGTCTACTGTTGTACTACAATAAACTCATGAAATCCTCCTGCTAAGAGTTTTTTATGGATTTATGTGGATACAGAAAGCAAAAATGCAAAATCTATGAGCCAATGCTTTGATCTCCAGTTTGCAAAAAAAACATCAAAATGTATTAAAATATTGCAATTCATGTTTGCAGTTTGAAGTGGCTAACACAATATTGAACTATGGAGGTATTTGATTCTTTAGCTTGCAAGTAGTCTCTGATCTAGCTAGTGTGCCTTATATTACTATTGACAATGTGATACAGCTATGTGTTGTGTAATATGTATTGTCACCTTAATCTATACTTACACCGCTTATGTGGGTGGTTGGCTGTATACATTGGAGTTACTGCCAGAAATTAGATAGTTTTTCCCTCTAAGGTTTATTGTACAAAATAATGCCTTTTTTGGGTAATCTCCTGAACTATGGTACCATTTTAATGTTCCCACCTTCAACAAACACTGGTTCCTGTTTGAATATTAGTGTAAGCAGGTAATTAGCGATAATAAAATAATTAACAATTAATATCTCCATAGAAATACAAATTTTTTCAGAGTACAACGGTTTAAAGAATCCCTCTGATAGGGGGTTAGAATGAGCTAGAATGAAGAGAGGATGACAAACATCTCAGGTCAGGCTTGTAAAAGCGATTACAGATCTGTGAAACAAAGCCTTTCATGGCTCGCTCTTCCCCTCCCTCTGCTGTCTCCAAGCTTTGTATGAGCTGTGTGTGTGTGTGTGTGTGTGTGTGTGTGTGTGCGCGCGCACACACTCACACTCACGTTTAGCTGAGCGTGTGGGGGAAGGGAGAGAGACTTGCTCGCACTGCTAATTCAGCCCATGAAAGCCTTGTGCAGTGAGAGCAGCTGTCTCCCATTGTCAGCCAGAAAATTTCCAACGCGCCTCATTTCGCCTCTCGATGCGTGAGTAGCAAGAAAGAGAGAGAGCGAAAAAAGAGAGCGAGAGGAAAAATGAAAGAAGGCAAGGATTATTAATCTCTGGGAGCTGGTGTTGGGTTTTATTTTCAGGGACGGGGAGGGCGGAGGGGTTGCCAGTTTCCTAATAATACAGCATTAATTGTTCATAGTGGGCTATGGAAGGGAAGAAGAGCTGATGGACGGGTGGGCAGGCAGGCAGGCGGTCGATGGAGAGAAGGGCGTTTGAGGGGTAGAGGAAGATGGGCTGAGAGTGTAGGCGGGTGGAGCCCATGAGGGAGGGGTCTACATTATGAATGGATTAAGTATTTTAACCCCCTATAGACAGTTCAAAGCCTGCATGGCTGAACGGAGGGTAAAGCTGGGGTAGGTGGGGGGGATGGGGGCCGCCTTGTCCACCAGGAGAGAAGCAGTTCCAGAATTCTCGAGTCCTTCAAGCATGTTGTCTGATTACCAGAACAAAAAGCGTCTCAGTGGGAGAGCAGCAGTCGGCTTTGCTTTGCTTTTCTGGAATTGGCCTCTTATGGAACCTCATGTTAGATTTGCGGTTGAACTGCAGAGGTTTCAAAGCACCGCGTGCCTGTTAAACATTTTGTTTTTCTGTGCCGCACTATTGCCTGTCTGGGGGGGGGGGGGGGCATACCGTTTAAGTGCTGCTACATTTTTCTCAGTTTGTTTCCAAGGATGGTACTTTTTAAGGTGGGTGCCCCCCCTCCCCTAAACGCTCAGTATGCTCTTTGTGAACGCCGTACCGCCTTCCCAGTTATTTTTGGTTGCCATCTTCGGGAGCCGGTGAAAGTTGGAGGAGAGTTGGGGAGGGGGTGGGAAAATTCACAGGAAAGGTTCGGAAAGGGCTTCACAATGGATATAAATGATGCCCATTCTGGCAGTGCTCTGTACCAACAACCAGCCGTCTCATGGGACAAAGCCTTGAAAAGGGAGAGCTCACCAAGTGACCGATCTGAGCGCGGGTGGGGGGGGGTGACCTTTAACCCCAGGGCTGCCATTAGGTGGTTATACCGTGAACAAGGGAGTTGTCTTTCAGGTCAAATAAAGAGGAACTAGTGTGTGGGGGGGAAATGGCAGGGTGCTCTTTAAAGCTTGAGACTTTGTGGGCTGCTGTTGAAAACATCTTCCTTTGTACTGAAAGGCTAAAATTTCAATAAGTTTGGCTCCTTTTTTCTTTTTAAATGTATTGCTCTTAACAGTTTTGATGAGGTAATGTAAAGTCAAGGTAGTAATGCTTTGTGACAAAGTCTAAAAGAGCATATGTTTTCGTCTGGGTTGACCTGGTTTACTCATTTATCTCCTTCACACTTTTCACTGCTTTCCAGTTAGACATCAGCTGCAGTCTGGAAATAGTTCAGTCTTCATATTTGTTGTTGTTGTTGTTGTTGTTATTGTTGTTATTATTATTGTTATCATTATTATTGTTATTATGAGTAGTGGGAGTAGTAGTATCAGTATCATTCCATTGTTTATTATCATTTATTTTTGCTGACACTTTTCTCCAAAGCAATTTACATTCTAAAGTTTGTAGGATTGTATTGGAAAAATACTTTAAAATTTACTAACTCGTATAATTTTGTTGAAGCCAGTAAGTACCTAGTATGTTGGGGAAATGTAAGTGTACCTTGCTCCAGTAGTAGTGAAACCACGTCTTTCAGCTCTAACTGCTATGCTACTTGCTGACTAATGTGTCTTGGTAAAATATTAGGATGAATTATTTATTTTTTTAATGAACCTTTTATATATACATTTATTCATTCAGCAGCCTCTTTTCCCCAAGTAGCTTACAATGATACTATGTAGTATTTAGCTGACACCCTTTACAGTACTAAAAACAACCTGGAGATACTCACTCTTCTATGCACCTGAGCAGTGTAACACACTAACTCGCTCAGGCACAATTTTGAGTCACTATAATCCACCTGAAACGCACATTTTTGGAATGTTGGCGGAAACCAGAGCATCTGGTGGAAAGCCACACAGACACAGGGAAGACATTATTGATTGTGACTTAATGGTAAAAGTGAATTTGGATTAACAAGCAAATCTAGTTAAACACAGCAGGGGATAGTTTGTGACACACTATTTACTCTGCACCACTGATTTTGCTCCAGAGGGACACCAGGTGCCTTTCACACTCACTGCAAGGACAGGGCGAGTGAGTGCCCCATCAGTGTGTGGGTTTGTGTAACTACTTCTGCTTTTCAGGAATCTTAGTGTTTGACTAGAAATGCCTTTGTATTTTTCTTTTAAAGCACATGACTAACACAAACACAGTTTCACAAATCAGCTAACTGTGCAGTAAAGAGGTCTATAAAACTAAGCGCAGTGTAAATATTTTCTGCCCAGCTACCCCTGCAGTGTGTGAGACCAGCGTGGCTCTCATGCGTATGCAAGACTCACTGTGGTAAGCATTACTTGTTTATACACACACTGCACACACACATGCGTATCAATGCCAAAAGAACGTTAATCCACTGGTGGGGTAGATTTGAAATGGGAACTCATCCCAGGGTGCTGGGGATTCTGGGCATGCTGGAAGGGAGCTTTAAATTGGTTTCTACCTCTTTCAGCCCCCTGGGGTGTGAAGTGTACTTGAGACATGTACAGACATGTATAATTCAACAGCAACCCTCACCTGTCTTATCACTCGTCTCCATCTAGCACTTTGTTTTATTACTGCATGAGTGCTGCTTCTGCTCCGGGTTGGGGGAGATGGAGGGGAGGGGGTCATCTTCTGTGTGTGTGAGCCTCGCACCTTTCAATAAGAAGGCAACACGGGATGAACCGAACTGTATGGACCTATGGATCTTTCCTGGGGCGCCTCGAGGTTTTAACAATGACGTATGGTGGCTTTGTGGTTTGAATTTGCTGCACTTCTAATGAGGTTAGTGTCACATGGTTGGTGTCACACTGAAGACTCCTTCAGCAAGATTAAGGATAATGTAGACAGACATGGCAGCCAAATAAAGAGGGGAGCCTTTCTCTCTTTCTCAGTCTCTTACTTATTTTGTTTTTTTTTTTTTTCTTCTTTTTTAGGGTTTGGAGTTTGCATGTTCTCACAGATTTCATGTCTGGTGATTTTAGTTAAGATTAAAAACCTTCCCCCATATTCATTAATAAATAAATGGGTATTTATTAATGTTTTAAGTGCAGGCCGTTTTTTTTTTTTTTTTTTTAAATATCAGCTTCGTGCTGTTATTCTTTTTTTTCCCCCCTAAACAGAAGGCTGTACCTAATGGAACTTAACATCTTGTAAAAGTTAAAAGGCATAAACCATAAAGCTACTCACACATTTAATTTGCCCAGAAACTTGATGAGGTCTCCCTCTCAGGATTGCGTTGTCTCTTGGGGTTGGAGAAAAGAATATTTAGTTTCCGATCAGCTTCTGTTTAGTGTGAACAGTGTTATTTAGACTCCAGGGGGAATGACTAATGGTGCAGGAGAGGTATGGGATGTAGGACTGAGTCACTGCAGTGATTTAGGGCCCAGTTGAGTGCCTGTGCTCAGATGTTCTGGCTTGTGCAGAGAAAGATATTGATAATATTTGCCCATATTCACAAAGAACAGGATGTGAAAACATCCAAGACCTGTAGTGGAAATTTTGGAGTGGAAAAATCGGATTTTTACCTTGCCTGCAGCGGCAGTTTCATGCTTGTTTCTGAAGTCTCTTTCTGGAGTCGTAACACCCGATAAATCCAGCATTAAGCTAGCAGACACAAAATGGCTCCATTAATGGGATGTTTGATGGGATTTAAAAATGGAGATACAAACTGTATCGCGTGAACAATGGTATCTACTGTGAACCACTGCGTATTCTTGGTTTTCATTTTTTAATAATACTTTGCTAGTGAGCTCTTAAAGCAAATCATTTAGCAACCATAACTGGTGCATAACCAGTAGCTGTGTGTTGGGTGTGTTGCTCTGAGGATCTTTATAGGTCTTTTTATAATGCTATAACCAACAAAAAACTAAAGCATTGTCCTTCTGAGGAGGTGAATGTGCTTTTTAATGTACGAGAGAATAATGGTGAAAAATGACACCTGCCGTGTTTTGCCCTCGCTGCTTCAGCCATCTAGTTTATAAAAGGATAAACAAGGCAGAACACGTGATGGTTTCCATCCTCTCCTGTCAGGATTAGACATCGACCTGTATTTAAAATGATAATGTATTCACGTTTGCTGTCAATGACATGGATTCGTCACTCAAGGAGGACTTTGTTCACAGCAAAGTGCTTCAGGCATTTAAATCTGTATTATGTTACATTTTGCAGGTTTAGAACAGAGGAGAATTTTCATTTCTTGGCAGCAATTGTATGTTTTGAATGAAGACTTGTATGAATTGTTAAAGTTTTTGTTGCCTGTGTGGTAGATTATTGATGTTTGATTTCATTTCTTTTTCAGGTCTTTAGGTGAACCAGTGTTTTTTTTTTTGTTTGTTTTTTTTCTTTCAATTCTTTGAAGGACCAGCCACATTCATTTGTATATTTTGCATTTAAAGGTCTTGTGCATGTTGCGTCTGTATCGCCTGTGAACTGTGGATATCTGTCACCACTTCATGTTTTGTCTCCTTCCATTTTTTGTTGTTGTAAAATTAGTTTGTGGAATTCATGGAGGTTGGTCGATGCATAGCAAGGTAGAAGACTGTTGTGGAGTCTCCACTGAACAATCGCCTCGAGCTTCAGAACACCCTCAGCCCAAAGGCCAGACCTGATGTACAAAGGAATGCTACATGCAGTCAGTATATTTTTTAGAATGAGTTTGTTTTTTCACCCCCCCCCCCCCCCCCCCAACATATTTTATCACTATCTGCTGCACAAGTGGCAAAAATAACTGCACAAGGTTAAAAACTCAAACAGGCAGACAGCAAGGAGTGCACAGAAAAATGTGTTGTAGCCGCCTTTGGCTGGGAGAAGGTTTCTGGATGTTTACTGAGTGGTTCAGAGCTGGAAAATGTGGATCTAAGATGAAAGGATTTTCTTTCCCATGCTAATCCATACAGACAGCTTGGCCCTTGTGATTTTATTACCACCCCCTCTCCCCACTCATCTCTTTGAATACAGGGCCTTTCTAATTCATCCTAAAAAGGGTTTCAAAAGGGGATTATGCTGCTGATAGAAATTAAAGAGAGAACACGGCTGTCCTCAGGGAGCAATGTCTAACATTCATAATTATCTTTGGAAGCCGTTGGCGCACAATGTGGGGTTTTATTTTTAAGGATTGTAACTACTGTAGTTATCGGAAATGGAAGCCCTGTGGCTGCAGCTGAGCATGCTGGAATCCAATTTGCCGGAAGAAGCTGATTGTAAGTGTCACATGCTTGGGTACATTAGTTTGTGTGACAGGCTATTGTGAAAACAAGGTTGAGAGGTTAAATTGACACCCCCCCCCCCAAAAAAAGATGGGGGGGAGAAAAGTTAACAGCCTAGCCCAGAGTGTTAACAAAATAAAACATCGTCTGAAAAAATTGACTCTGGAATCTTCCGGAACAGATTTTAAAAATTGCAGATTCAAAAGGAGGCTCTTGGAATTGCCCACTCAGAGAGCCCATTGAAGAATTGTAACTATGGTAACCACTGGGGCCTATAACTATAATGACATTAATTCGCAGTGCCAGAGAGTTCTCCACAGCGGCACACTGAACATTCTGTGACAGATGTTGAGTGGAGGAAGGCTTAGAAACCAAGCAGTTTTGTGTGGAGGAACCCATCACGTAGGCTCAGGAGGAGCAGGGCGGCATCGGTCCATGCAGGGGAGGCGTGCGTGTCAGTCTTCCCTCTGCGAGCAGCGTAGCTGAGCTGTCGAGCACATGGAGGGGAAGGAGTCCCACTGCTCACTGGGCTGGGCCCGCGTCCAAGCGGGGGAGGGGGATAACTAGAACCACTGAGGCTCACACTTGATGCTTAAGCAAAGCAAGCGTTATGTAACATGACAGCAAGAACTGCTAACTTTTTTTTAACGTTAATTGTTAGCACATTTGTGTTTGTTGCTTGGTTTTTGTCCTTTGTTCCAAAGGTTGGCAGTGAGATGTATTTGTTTCTCATGTGTACGCTGGCGGTGTAGTACAGTCTGATAGGGCTGGTTGATCTCGTGCTGAAATGCTAAATGCGGAGGGCGTATCTTAGCGTTGGGGTCGTGGACTCTGCAGAGCCTGCAGGGAGACGAGATGGCACTTGCTGTTTAGCTCTGCTTTGCAGCTGTTTTGTCACCGTTTTAGGATCCCCTTTTGATCTTGTCCACCCCCCCCCCCTTTTTTTTTCTGTGTCCGGTGGCACATCTGTGTGGTGTGACTGAGTATTTAATTCCTTGATGTGAAGTATTTTGGTTGAGATGCGTTCAGCTAGAGCACACTTTTTGCACACTGATTTAAGTGGCCCTTCCAGTCGTACCCCACCGCGTTACCCACTTCAGCAGGGCGCTTGTTTATTGTGTCTCAACAGCATTAGGAATGCAGGCTTTCCAAAATGGTGGGTGTTCTTCCCATCTCCTCTTCTGTGGGAACAAGTATTTATGCTGAAGCCAGGCTTTCTTCTGCCTACCTGCCACTAAATAAGCCTCCGTTCTTGCCCATCTAGTTCTGACGGGTAAATCATTGAGATTCTGCTGTCAGTAGATGTCCTTTGCTTTTGTCGAACACCTAATACATTTTCCTCTGGCTGCTTGTGCTCCAAGATTGCTTTTCCTTCACGCTGAATCTCAGGTTTGCCTATATATATTTTATGACAGTCCCAGAGCTATTTCTCCACAGCAAAGCTGTAGCTGCCTGGATGTTTCAGGCTGAGAGAAGTGGCTTTTTCCTGAGATGCCTCTCTGCAGATGTTTTCCTAAGAGCAGGGCTGATGCACCTGGTGCATGTGGAGAAGCTGGGTCCTTGGAGGATGCTGACAGGCTGTCTGTTTAGATCTCCCTTCCATCGAGCCCTTTCTCTGCACACCATGTTGCTCCTTTGTGCCAGATTTGCCTCATCCTTTAAGGGTCAGTTGTACTGGAGCAGATTCCCCTCTTGTCCCCATGTCTCTGTCACAAAATGAGAACTCTAATGTCCTGCAGTTATTAAACCCGACTGAGGCGCTTTGAAGTCCGTTCATCTGAAGGTGAGCAATCCAGTTCGGCACGCATTACTCCAGCTAAGGTAACATACGATATGGCCATTGAAACACTCACTCTTTTTTTAATGGTGCTCATGTTGGACTATGAAAAGAACTTGTTCAGATTTTTCTTCTCCTTTTTTTGTGTTTAACATTTCAAAACCTCTTTGGCAAAAAGGCCTAAATTTATAATAGACTGAATTTTATAATGGAGTGCTTGATCTATAACGCTTTGTCTGCCTGACAGCATAATTACTGAAAGTCTAAACTGTGAGAACATTCCAGCAGACAACAATGCCCATTTGAGCACGTAGTGCCAGATGTAGCCGAGCTTGGGGAAGATGAAAAGAAGCAGGCCGACGGTAACCCTAGCTGAGCTCAGCCATGTGGCACAGTTAAGAACCGCAGCACCCTTGCATGCTTCACTTACTCATCCCACTCAGCAGGAGCTGGCTGCATGCCATGTGAATTTAACATGTAGAAAGTCCAACTGGCCTGAAAGAGTTGGGCTGTTAACCGGATTATTTGAAAACCCAGCGTTTGCCTACTTCTGGTGTCTGTGAGAAAGGCTCTTTACAAGAATGCAGTTCTTCCTCTTTCTAAGGTTCGTTTCGCAGAAAGGAGCACCGGTGTTGATTCGAACATGCCAGAGGAATGTTCTGACTATTGGAGGTAAGGTTCACAACCTGAACCTAGATACAGGAGTAAACAGGCAGGAATTTGGTCCACAGCCAAACCCGGAGTTCAGTGCCGCACTTGAGCCATGTGAATGCTTCCTCTTGTTTATAAGAGTGCTGGTCCAAGCGCCAATTCTTTCTCACGTGTCTTTGGTGAGGGTGCCTTTCAGCGGTTCCTCTCCTGCTGTCCAGCCTAAAAGTTTGTAACACCGGTGGTGGCAGAGCTTCCTGCACTCTTCTGAGCATGACAGGACATTCTGATGGCCGTCGTCCAGGTAATTCATTGCCTGCGAGCAGAGTGAAACTCTGGGCCACCGTTTTCTGTCCTGTGAAAAATATTAGCTACCACCTGTACACTGCTTTTGCGGTTTCATTTATTTGAAAGCTCTAAAGTGACCTTAACGGATGCTATTGACTGATAAATTATCCTGTTGTACTTCTCACATTAGTTCACAGTTTTCAATCTGTTCTTTTAAGTGGAACTCATTACGTTATAACTGCGTTGCCATTTTAGGTTGTGTTCTCCAAAGTTCATAAATGAATGGGGCAGCCTTTGCAAGAAAGGGTTACTGGAAGTAACCTCTGAAATATACTGTTTGAAATGCAGTTTTATAAACACACCAAACTCACACAAATATTATTGCTACTGCTATCAATAATAATGAATCAATTTCACTGCTTTTTTTATTGCAATGATATGTCAGTGCTACCTCCTATAGCACTGTTTGGCAGTACCACTTTTTTAGCCTTGTGAATAATTTGTCATAATTTGCCATATTTCAAAAAATCTCTTACTAAACCGTTTTTTGTTATTTGTAAAATAGCAAATTCTGTGCTATTAAAGGCATAACTAATCTGTATTGTATTATTCTGCACTTGCACAATTTTCAAGTCCCCTTTATGCCATGTACTGTATTAATAACCTCTAGTGTCATTGTAATATTAAGTGCTCAATTTCTCAAGAACGCAACCAGGGTGCTAATCGAGATATTACCATATTTTATTTAGCTCTCTCACTTGTCCCAAGCAACTTAGGTAAGATGAGAAAGGCTGAATAATTAAAACTGAGTACAATATCTTATTATCAAAAGGACAAAATATGTCAGCAAGATAGGTTTTGCCCCTCGGGTATTATGAAGGCAGTAAAGGAAATTTGAGTTCTACACTGGGTGGGCCGATGCTGCTTTTGTTATTTTACCAACAAAATGGGAGCCATTTCCTCAGAAGCCTCTTAACTCCTCTGATAACTTGGGCTGTTTGGGGAAATGATACTGAGAGACAAAAACGGTAGAAAAGCTTGCGGTTTTCGTGCAGGCACCAGGAACTGAATATGAAAATGATATAATTAAAACAGGAGGATATAGCATGAAAATGAGTGGCTCTTGTTAGAGATGCTGGCAGGCTGCTTAAACCTTGGATTATGCTGTGCTCCCTGACTCGGTTATGATTTGTAAATGGGCGTCTCTCCATCTGGAACACTTGGTCATACATTTTAATTATATTAATTACTTCTTTGTCTCAAAGGCCTTAGTCTTGCTGGGATCAGGTTTTAAGGCATTGAAGTGAGGGAAAGTCCTGACGCTAGACAGAAAACATGGTCCTTTTGCTTCATTTGAAAAAGAAATGTTGGTGGTTGGTGTATTTTATTTGTTTATAGGGAAAATGCCAAACGGTGAACTTGGTGGTTTTCACAGGCAATGGCTTATAGCTTAATGTCACTGGGCAGTCAGTAAGATGGACACTGCCTTTTTGTGGGACCCACAGTCTTGTAAGAATGAATGGCTCTAACCTTCTTTAAAAACATTGAAACCTCTTCCTGTTCTTGAAACGTGTTCAGTCAAATTATCACGGTAGTTCTCCTTAGTGTTGTTGGGCTGGAACAGCTTTGGTGTCCAAACCCATCCACCCACCCCGAATTGGTAATTCAGTTGTCACGTTAAGGTCGTCACGGTGTCATCTCTGCTCCAGCAGCGTACCTTACGCTGTACGACGGCTCTCTCTGGGACATTAGTTCTGTGTCCGTGTGAATTAATTTTGATCGCAATGCCTTTGGCTGTTTTACCTGTGCTTACTGATGAAAACTTTTAGCTTCTTGTCGTTTTTATATATTTCAAACACCGTTCAAAGCAAAGTTTGGATTTGGAAATAATTTTTTATTGGACAGGTTTATTGTGGAAAACTGTGATTTAGCACAATTAACCTCTTTGGTGGGGAATGTAAACAAATCCCAGAGGTACAATAAGTGAAGTAATTGGTAACACGTTGTGATTATGTTCGCTGATTCTGTGTAGCTAGGTAACGGGTGCACACGACCCGCTGAATGGCATCACAACCCAAGCACCGCGTTTGAGATCAGCAGGACAGAGGAGAACCAGCTAGAGCTCTGCTCTTTGTGTCCCCTTATGTTCGACACATTTCACTTTTCATCACTTTGATTGCAAAGAAAATAATCACTTGGTCAAATTTGGGCACCGAGATGAACATGAGCCCTCCCCTCAGTATCAAGTGTTTGAAACCAAGCCATGTTGTTTCCGCAGCCAAGTAATGTATTAAACTGTGTGTTCATTTTTGCCATGAAAAAAACAGTACAGTTCAACTTTGAAGTTCAATAATTCACCAAGGGCAGGGGAAATGGCTTTTTTCCTGAAACCCTTTTGCCACTGTTAAAATGGCACTCCGATCGTCATTATCGATCCATCTTGTTAATCTGTGGCGCCTGGACTGCAGTTGTGCCTGCTCTTTGCCCAGGCCCCAGTTCAAACAGTGCCTCTGTTTATGTGTATTTTTGGCACAGTGATATCTTGTCAACAGCTCCTCATCCACGATGCATTTGTATTGAGGGCCCTGGGGAGCTGATGTGGTGGTGGCAGCAGTGCTGGGGTAGACAAGCAGCCACCCCACCCCCAGTTTTATTTTTATCAGAGCATTAGCAGATCAAGTGCTTGAACTAATGAGGTCATCAAACTGTGATGGCAGGGTGCTGTGGGGGAGGCCAGGCGACCAGCGACAGAGGGGAAAATGGTCAGCACTTTTAAGTGGAAGGCTCTCCCCTCTCCTCCCCTCTGCTCCCAGCAGCTCACTGTTGAAGGACACACAGGCAGGGTTTGTGCAGCACAGGCCCCTGCTGCTTCCCAATGGCAGCTTGATTGTCAGGCGGCACCCTCACCCGCAGCCCTGTTTTTGTATTGTCACTCAGCGAGGGATAAGCCATTCCGCTGGGTTTGATGGACGGAGTTGGTTTCCATAGTGTTACAATGGATTGGCCTGCTTATATGTCATTGCCCAATCAAAGATGAGCTAAAAGGCTTTTTTTCTTTTTCTTTTTTTAATGTGTTTGTGTGTATCTTTTTTTGCCCCCCTCCCCCGGTCTCCTCCCCTCTCTTCTCACGGTGGCAGTCTTATGAGCTTCCCTCCGGCAGCTTCCCAACCAACTGAATTTAATCATCTTAGCTCCACCCATCCCTCAATCCCAGCTTTGATAATATACGTGGAAGGACGGCTGTCCCAAACCACTGAAGGCCTGCAGGTCCTCTGACCCTCGCTATCTTTGGCCATTTCGTCTGGCCAGTAACCGAACGCTGAGCTGTGCACTTTACTCGCCCCAAAAAGCAGGGAAACAACAGTCACTGTCTTAAGTGCACAAGAAGATCTCCCATGAACCTTTGCATCAGACCTTACATTTGCAAATGGCCCCACCACCAGGCCAGCCTCAGGGCTGACCCTAAAAGCACTGGCTAGCACTGAATGGCCTCCCTGCCGAGCTGCAGCTTTTCATTACTGTGGGCAGGACTGTGTGTGAAAGCCAGCAGGAAGGCCTCCTCTAGGTTGAGGGCCAGAGCAGTTTCCTCATCCCTTTTGCTGTAACACTGCAGCAATGCACTATACACTACAGCAAAATGGAGGCCTCAAACACAACTACATCTGCTTCTTGTACACCTGTAAAAACAGGATGAAGCAACGTTGACATGATTTATTTTGATGGGTAGCTCATATTTTGCTCACGCTGACTTTATCTTCTAAAATTGATGATATAAAGAAGTATTATTACAGTAAAGTTTTTTTTTTTTTTTTTTTAACAATGAAGTGTTTTTTGTCTCAGAGCTATGGTGAGGAAGATATCATTGTTTTAGAAAAAATGGCTTAAGCACCTTTAAAAAAATGTTACTTGGTAAATATCATGTATTAGGTGTCTCGTGAGAAAAGTCCTAATTACTTAGATGTCTGTTTTCTGTCTCATTAGTCCAGTTTTCAGCATTTCCCTCTTTTTAAAATACATGTCATAGGCAAAGCCAGAAATGCTCAAATTTAGACCATGCTGAATTGTTTATGTGCCATAGTCTTATTAGTCTGTCAATTAAATAAAAATAGATCTGACTGACCTGAAAAAGTAGTACCGTTTTGTATGTAATTGCCTTTTGCTATAAGCATTTATATTAAGGGCTGATTACTATTCTTGTTAACCTTTGCAAATCATACACTAAAACTACTGTGGGTCGCCCTGTTTTTCATGCGTGTTATATCTAAGAATGGCAGCTTAGCTCGGGTTTTAGACCCCTGAAATTAATTGTGCAGTGATGCCTCCCGCAACTGCCTCCAGCCCTAATAAATCTCATCAGGCCCTCCTTTGCATTCATTTGCATAAATTCTGCCACTTATTTTATAGACTCATCAAAGTTGAAATCACTTGAATTTCTTGAATATTCCATAATTTCCTTTGCATAAATAGGAGTTGTGATACTCGAGCTTTTTAGCTGGGGAAAAAAAAAAAAAACCTTTCTGTAGGAGTGTAATAATATAACCAACTTTGAAAAATTACAGTTGTGATGTAAAACAGTGTTAACTCGTTCTGAATAAGATGCGTTGTAACTCATTTCTAAAGGAAATGTTCTGCTCACCGAGTCAGATAATTACAGCGTTGGACATGTGGGGTATGACAAGAGACGCCTTTGAGGAGTGTTTGCGGCGATCACGCGTTCACCTCCGTGTTTTCCTTTTCGACGTGATGCGATGCAGCGTTTGCTCAAGCCTCCGTGCGAGAACAAGACGGGCTGGTAGCTGCTGGGGTCCGCACATTTGACAGCTTCTGCTTGCATTGCTCACCCTTCTTTATTGGTTGGCAGTTGCACTGGGTGGCCACACGGAGAAAGACATGGCATGAATAAGGTAAGGCTAAGCATTTTCCTCAAGGGTTAATGGCAGGGATACGTGGTGCTGGGCGCGAGTCCTCTCGCGTCAAGTCCAGGCTCTTTGAAGGTGATCTGCCACACTGCTCCAAAACCATGGATGTCCCAGACAGACTGTGGCCAGGGGAATGACCCTAGTGTGAGACGGGAGCCATGTTTTGTTCTGGAACACCTCACAGGAGGTCACGGTCCTTTCAGGGGTCATCCCCCATTGCATTCTTCTGGTGCGCCTGACTGCAACCATTTTCAATTGTGCCACTTAAAACACTTTGAATGACTTCTGAGGAACAACGTCTGACTCAGGAAGGGGAAAGCTCCTTTGTCCCAGTTACTACACCGCTACATTGTAATGATTCCTCATTCACTTGGTATGAATTTCATGTGGTTTGTAACTTGCAGGACCTTTAACCCAAAATAGCTGCTTCGACACAAAAGTGAGGCTAGAAGTTTGTACATAAATGAGTTGCCAAAGACAATCTGGTGTTTTGATTAAGTGTCGTGTAAGAAGTAAGCGATTTAAGGAAGCGTTTTGACACTTGGGGATAGCAGGAAGTCCCACCCACAGAGGAGTTTGCCACGGCACAGGAAACCGAGGGGAAGATGACACCATCTTATAAATAGTCTCTAAGCAGGGTCTCCAGGGATGTGACCCAAGCAAGCATAACAACTTGTTTTGTTTTCTGTAGCTGCAGGCACTTAAGGGCGTGGAGGGGAGCAGTAATTTTGCTCAAAGTATGGCCCTTTTGCTTGGTGGGAAGAGCTGGATAAAAGGCGCAGAATGCATCAGGCCCTTCATCGCACACAAGGACAGCAGTACGCCCTTCACCAACCCTAGGAGAGAAAGAGCCAGTGCATTAAAAGCCTTCACACTATGTTTCAGAAAGCAGGACTCCTTTGTGTGAGGCTGCGTGCGCCATAGTGATACCAGTCAAACTGAGCTGAGTGTCGGTATCACCTCCAAGTCAGGTCTCGTTGCAAACCATAATCCAGCACCCGAGAACAGTGGAGACGCCTCAGTCCAAATCGAGATGTCACTTCTCCAGTTTTCCGCTCCGATGCCTTGAGCGCTTTAAGAAAGTGGAAATTACATGGTGTATGACAGGCCTTTGTCCACTGGAGCGCCCCACTGGAATGTTAATTATCGTGGTCGACCAATCTTATTTTTGCTTGGGTCTTTCCACAAAAATATACATGGGATCGTGCAAATATTACTTTTCAGTTTGTGCAGTAAATGTTAAACTGGTTTGTGGAATTACACTGAGGAAATTGGAAAATGGGTTTTATAATTAAAGAAACAGTAAATAAATTGGCTCAGTACCTACCCACGTCCAATATTGTATATCAGGGAGCTGTGCGTGACGTTGGCGGTAGTTCCTGCCATCGCGGGGTGAACAGTGTCAGCATGTTGTCACAGAGCCCGCTCTTGCACTGGCTCACTGATTTGTTCTCCCCTTTTCACTTTGGCCTGAAAAGAGCACTGGTGAGATAAGGGGCATATGACTAAGCAGGCGGCCGGGCGGCATGCTGCAGGGAGGGGAGCTGGTGGAGGAAGTGTTCAACGGCTCCGGGTGGCGTATCAGGAATCGTGCTCTTCCCTGCTCACCCGCGCTCCACGCTGGACGGGGTGACCTTGACAAGAATGTGGATTATTATGGTAATAAAATACTGTTCTGGAATGACTGGAGGGTCAGAGCGCACAGCAGGGTGAGGAAGGAATATCCGGTGTTTTCCACCGCAGACATTGGACTTTTTTTTTTTTTTTTTTTTTGGGAGCGCTTGACAGGGAGATGGGTGCTGCAAAGCAGCAGATCACTTCCCTAAACCTCCAGTGCTGTGTTTGTTCATAGTGTCAACACAAAGACACCTGGATCATTTTTCTTGTCTTTATTTATTTTTTTAATGTTTCTGCATCCTCTCTGGATCCTTTTGAGTGAAGTTAGCAGCTGGCCTGATGGGGCTCACTTGGGCCTCTGTTTGGAGTGCTGCCTTTTGAAAGCTAAATGTAAGCCCTCCCTCTCTCCCTCAGAACTGGTGAAAAACTTTCAACATTCAGAAAAGGTCTTAAAACACATTTCTTGCAGACCCTTCTCTCTTGATCTCCTATTTGCTCCATAAAGTTGCATAAGATTGTCTGTTACTAGTTACCTTTGCATTTCCTCTCAGGTTTTTATCCAGCTCCTCGTGTTGTGGTGCTGTAGGATAAACTGACTGGAATTCCACAGTATCTGCGTGTACACCTCTTTGTTGGTGAAATTTACTTACGTTAAGTCTGCATTGTTCATTGCCTTGCTAAATGAATAAATGTAGGGACTTTTCCCACAGAACGTTATATGATATATTTGTTTTTTAGAAAGATTCTCAAGCATGTGAAGGGGATTACAGTTACTTGACTGTGGTTAGGTGATCGTGGCTTCCTTGGATGGGAATCCAGCAGGGGACTTGGAGTAATAATTCCTGATACCCTTTAGGGCGAGGGGGAGCAATGTTTGCCTGCAGTTTCCCACGCAGGCTTCCATTTTCTCAGCCGACTGCAGTGGAAGAATTTGGGTCGCCACACTCGAGGAAGGGGTGGGAGGGGTTCTGCTCTGCTCGGGGGGCCCCAGGCCCTCACAGCACTCTCCCAGCCCCCCTCACAATGGCAGACGCAGGCCCAAGGCAGCCGGCTGCGTGGGTCGGGGGGAGGGATGGGGTCAAGCAGGCGCACACTGCGAAGAGAGAATAGTCTAGCAAACACCTGCTGGGTGCGGGCCAGGCAGCCATGCAGCCCGGGAGCCAAACCTCGGCAGAAGACACAGCTGCATTCGGCCCTCCACCACAGCTCATTACTGCCGATCCAAACAGGGCAGTGTGTGTTGCTGCAGGCGGCGTTCTCAACATCTCCTCCGCTACCTGCGGGTGGCACGGGCAGGGAATGGGGCTTAGGGTCTGCTTGTGATTTCTGTTTGGCATTCAGTCTTTATCATATGTGCGACGTATGTTCACGCACACATGCAAGTGAAGCTAAGCTTTCTGTTTCGGAGTGCTGTGGGTCTCCAGTTTGGCCCCCCATGTACCAGTGTGACCATTGAGGGTGTTATTGCCGCAACAGAATGGCCTGCCGCTGCTGTGCCCTGTGAGTTATTGTTCCTCAAGTACAACTGGAGTGTGTTTACCAGGCACAATGACATCCTTGGGGGATTGCATCTGTGGCTTTATGACAGTCTCTCAGCATCAACTGAAGGGGAGGAAGTTTCTACGGGAAGAAACTGGGGGGGGGGTGATCAGAAACTAGAAATATAATGGAAACTGTCTGCAGTAATATGTCTTTTTTGTGAAATGCTTTGTGTAGTTTTTTCTCAGTGAGCCATATTCAGGCCTGGCTTTGTGGCTCAGCTGCAGGTCAGTCACGGTGCTTGCTTTGGCTTACAGGACCAAGTGCCACCCTTGTCATCTCACACCGTCTTTTTGCACTGCCACTGCTGGTTTAAAAGCTCTCCAGAATGGGCATGTATTCTTTTTTTTTTTTAACATTGATTAAAAAACGTTTGAATACACCAGTTTCAATAGCCTTATTGTTTAGCAGCACTGGAGTGGCATTCAAGTGTTTTAGTTACTTTCCTCTGCATGTTTATCAGCGTTTTTAATGGCATAGAAACTGTTGTCAGTTCCTGTTAAATGTGCACTGATTCCTCCCAACTCTGTATATTGTACATTTTGTTTTATATTTCACTTAGCACAGCCTTAGCGATCAAGCTGAAAATACAATATCCTCTTGCATGTCTGCTTGTTGTGTGAAAAGGGTTGAACCCATGAGCTTTGCCGCACCTTGCAGTGCTGTTCCAGTCCCGAGATAAGTGGTACGATGCTTTCTGGTTGCTCGCTTGCAAATTACAGGTGTTGTGTTGACAAGGTTACAACTGGCGACTCCCCTCCCCCACCCAGCCATTTGCACTCTCTGTCTCCAGCCTGCTTTCATTCCCATTAGCGCCACAGGTAGAGCGAAAAGGAGCCTCTTCCCGCTGTGAATTCGCTGCGGAAAACTAATAAAGCGCCTCTCTTAAGGTAAATCTGTCCTTTTAGCTCACACTGGCATCGCCTGTTTTTGTTTCAGTCTTTATCAAACGCAGGTAAATGGAAAATCTCTGCTGCTGATTCTTACTAAATTTGAAAAACTGAAGTTTTCTCTCTTCTGATAGCTTGATTTGTTTTGGGGGAGAGGACCACCAGACAGCAGCAGTTCGTGAGAAGGGTTTGGGTGACGACTAGATGTTTTTCTGTTTTTCCTCACTTATGTTGCCAGGGTGCGAGGCAAGATGGACTGAGAGTCTCTCTCTCTCCTCTTAGCAACAGGTGAAAAGCAATCTGCAGCTGTTGCTAAGGGCCCTGAGATGAAAGGGAACTGAGCCTTTCAAGCTGTGTGATGCAGTCCTCTCCTGGTCGCTCCACACGGGGTGCACGCCTTTCAGTTGGAACCCGAGCGCTAGATCCGCTCTGGCTAGGGATGGTCAGCTCTGACATGCAGGCAAGGTCCTTCTACCTTCTTTCAAATTTGTTTCGATGTTATTTTTCACTAGGCAGCACCGTGTCTGGCAGCATCTCAGCAGTTACCAGTTGTTTGCCTTCATTTGTATGCGCGGTGTCGTTTGCGTAGCTCAGTTTCAAAGTGTAACGTTTCGGCCGTGTCGCTGTTAAGCGGTCGTTAAGCGCTGATGTCTCGAGGGAGGTGGATTGCAGGGGCGGCAGGGAGGAGCCGTCCACTCGCCTGTCGCTGGGATCAAATTAGCCCCGGTGCCCCCGCCCCACTGGGGGCTGGACAGGAGCTCGAGAGCTGTCACTTACTCGACCCAAATTGTCAGCCCTTTTTCCTCTCTGGTGGCGCTCTCGCACGTTGCTTCAGTCCCCTGCAAAGCTGCCAGCTGACTGTCCCTGTGACTGCGTACCTTAAAGTACAGTTTAACATGTGCTCTCGGCCAGCAAAGGCAGGCCGCAGCCTGACACCCAGCAGCCAGTGCACTACAGGAATCCTTGAACCGTAAGCGAGATGTACAAATTTTTTGTAGCTGCTTTTAAAGGAATATTCTTGGAGATGTGAACATGCAAATATAAGCAGAATTTTACAATACTCCTTTAGTCTCTTCCGTCTAGTACCACTTCCTTTTTGTCAGAGACAAATCTGGCATGGAGGCTTAAAAGGTTTGGCATATGTAAATGGGACATAAATGTTTTAAGAGGCATTCCTGCAGGGTGACCTGCTGGCAGTAACAGGCCTACACTCTCAGTAAACAGAGGAGCTGCTTTTAATGAAATCTTGGTTATGGTTGCGAGGGTAGAAAGCTGTGTTCTGTTTAATCTGTGGTTTGATCCAGTAGGTCGACATTGACTCCATAAAACATAATCAGTTGGCTTCCAAAGCTGTCAGGTTGCTTAGACGTGGTAACCATAGGCACCCGCAGGCAGTTTCACACTTGTCACTGTTCGACGACTTGGAAATATCTGTATGTTTTTATGGGCCGTTTTAGTTTGGAAAGTTGAGATGATTTCTATCGAGGGCCACGTTGTAAAAAGGGAAACAAAGATCTGGAGACGTTTTTTCTCATGTCTTATGTTGATCACAAAGGTGCAAGGGGCGTTGACGTGTCTTTAACAGGCCAAGTGAAGATCGTGGGAAGTTGGCAATCATTGTTGACTTGGAAGGGGTGGAGGGCAGAAATGCTGTACCCCAGTTAACATGTCTTCAACAGGCTAAACGTCAACATGTCGACCAACAGCTCTGACTTGAGCCAGCTTGCACCTACCAATTAGAGCGCCTCAAATGTGGTCGGCTCAGCGGTCTGCCCGGGCCAGATGAACCCAAATTACAGGCACGATCTGGTCTCTGCAAATCATCTTTTAAAATATTTTCCCTTCTCTAATTACAGGCAAGGACTGTTAGCGCCCGATTTGTTTTGGGACCCAGGGATTTACTCACCCTTTTAGAATATTCTGGCCTGTCATGCCAGTGAGAGCTGAACCCAGACTGCTCCGCCATTCACAGCATTCCTAGCTGGTGTAACATGTACATCTACTAACGTTGAGTGGGAGTAAGATGTTTTGATGCCAATAAAGATTACGGAAGCGTTTCTCGCTTGACTGTTCAGCCCTGACCTTTTAAAACAAACTTGTAGTGAGATGTTTATCCTCTTTCGTTGTCAGTCTTCCATTCCTTTCTAGGTAAACATGACAGGCACCGTGCAAGCCATTATCATCTTGGTCTTTGATCTCACAGAAGGTGATCGTGAATGAAGTATTAGTAAGTAGCAGTCCTCCCCTCATGCTGCTGTTGGAATGAGAGTAAGATTTCCCACTGGAGGGGGATGTCGAGGTGTTGCTTGGTTGGCGACCTCCACTGCATTCTACAGGGACTAGTAGCTCCGTCCTTCATTTGTGCTTCTCCCTTTGTGACATGACCTGCCCCTTTCTTACTCTTGTGTGAGGCACAGGGCATGTGAGAGTCATGGGAACCGAGACACAAGAACCCTGATAACAAAGCTTTTATATTTATTTAATCATCATAACCACCACGACTCATATTTAACACAGGCAGCAATACAGCACTCTATGGCAGTTGTGTCCATAGATCCTTTTTGTTGTTAAAATCACCACTACAATTTCCATTCATCTCTGTGTGTAAAACCTGTCTTCCAATAGAGAAACAAAATACTTAGTGCAGCCTTAGTGATTGATGTACTTGGACTCTTTAAGTTGAGGAGCTCGGGACAACTTTATGAGAAAGATGTGCAAAACTGAAACACCATCAAAGGTTAAGTAGAAAGCTGTTCTGTATTTATGTAATGCTCCTTGCCCAGCAACATGTAATGTTTGTCTTTTTTCTTCTGGCCTTCACGTATTTTGTTTTCTGAACATTTTTCTGTTTAGACTGTGTTCTCCCCATGCTGATATTTTCAGTATTATAATTTATTTAGCATATAATTTTCAGGCAACTTATGGAGTGTACTTGGAATCTCCTCTTCCTCTCCTTTCTGAATAATTTCTTCCAAAAATAATTTAAAGATTTTCTCTTTTTACCAAATAATGTTGTTTATTGACCAATTTCACAAGCCATATTAAATAGTGTGCACATACAAATGATGCTGTCTGTTTATTAAAAATTTTTTGTTTTTAACCGTGACAATGTTATTTAAAGAAGAAACAAATATTTTTCACGTTCTTGTTTTGTAATTGACTCCTCTGTGATATCAGCCTTTTAAAATGTGAATATATTAATGAATGATAGAAGAAGTAGATCAGAGGGTCGATGAGCAGTGTAGCGTTCTAGAGGAAGCAGCTTTGTTCTCGAAGGGAGGGACGCCTTTCAGGCTGCAGCCCGTCTGTTGTCTTCACTCTGGAGAGCGGAGGCACTTAGAGGAGCCCTACCCTTGTTTACCATGGTGCCACAGTGTACTGTGCATCCTTGCTAATTCTGAAAATGGCCCTTCCTGCTGCTGGATCATTGGCGGGTGTGATTTTGCACTTTCTCTTGCCCTGCTCACACCTTCTCTTCACGTTGTGCATGTTTGGACTTGATGAAAGCCAGTCGTTCACCTCCCCCCAGGCTGCCTCGCAGCCCTTGTCTTCTTTACATGGGATGAATGCAGCCTGGTGGGCTGGAGGGCCCTCCTCCTCTCTCACGTCCTGCTGACACAGACACAAGTATTCCCATGAATTCCAACTATGTCCAGAACAGGATAACTCGCCTTTCGTCAGCAGCCAGCAGAGGCCCCTCAGTTGACAGTCACACCCCAGCCTCGGACCTCAGAGCTGACCCCTGCCCCCCATCTATCCCCTGTCCCCCTCTCCCCTGCAAATCCTTTCACAAGGGTGCTAAGAAGGTGACATCATCTCTTCAAGTGTCAAGACACACAGCTAACAGCAGCCCCCTGCCTGACTCCATGGGGAGGGATGGGTGTTGGGTGCGCAAAGCAAATTTTTTGTGAACTCAGTGGAAGTGCAGTTGTAACGTGTTCAGCTGCCAAAGGCTCATTTTTAGCACTGGGGGAGGGGGCATTCCTTTCCTCTTATGCCTCTTCCCTCTTCTCAGCTTTAGAGCTTTTCCATGTTTCTCTCCTTCCCTTTTGTCAGTGACTTTTTCCCCCCTCTCCACTTCCACTGAAACATGATCTGGGGGGTGTATTGATTCAGCGTGCAGCACAAGCCTGAAAGCCAATAGGCCAGTTTGATGCTTTCCAGAGCTGCTTGCAGAAGCAAGGAGAAGCTTCCCGCACTGGAGCTCAGGGACTTCGTATGGCTTCTCATGGTTCTTCTCCAGGAATTGTGTGTGTGTGTGTGTGTGTGTGTGTGTGTGTGTGTGTGTGTACGCACGCACGCACCCACCCACACCTTGAGCAGAGGACTTGTGCATTATATGTTGTTCACAGGCTAAACACATTGAATAGTGTAACAGTGTACTCGTGTACCACCCTAGTTCTCCAGTCTGTTTATTGCACAACCACAGCTCTGCTTCTGTCATGACCCGCTTCCACAGGTTTTATTTTCTGCAGATGGTGATCAATACTAAGGGACTGGTATTTAAGAAAGCAATTCAGCATAGCCTGGAACCACAGGAGCAACACAGAAATTTCCTTCATACTGTTCTGCTAATTTCCAGTCACCATTTGCAGTGATGTGATTGTTACTTCATAGCCACAGTAACAGTGCTTTTTCTGTTTCAAGTTAAATTTGGATGCTAGTTATGTTAAATAAAAATATCTAGCTGAAAAAATCCTCAGAAAACAGGGGTTCAAAGGAATAGGTGTTCCAATTACGTCACTCCTGACTAAATCCCTTTCTGATCCTACTTGACGCTATGAGCTCCAGTCCTTAATCCCACCACTAGTAAACAGCAAGTTTGACTGGGAGCCATGGTGGCGTTTTGCCGACTGAAGGATACCTGAACCATCTGTGCCAGTGATGGGGGAAGCACTGTCCTCGATTTTTTTTTTTTTTTTTTTTTTTTTTTTTAAAAACAATTTTTTGACACTTTTCGCCAAAGCAGATAACAATGTTGGACTACTTGCAGTATCTTGCTCAAGGATACTGCGGCTGTAGGTGGGGTTCAATTCTGGGTCCTTCAGCTGCGCAGGTTGTAGCTCTAAGTCTAAATGAGATGTTTTTGTACACCACCCTGTCCTGAGAAATGATCAGCGGATGCATGTACCCTGTCACAAACTGGCCAAGTGCCATTTTATGCTCCCACCAAAAAGAATGGGGGACAAAACAGCTCTGGATTCCCAAGTGAGACACAGTTTATTTATCGCTTTGTCAGTTTCCCCCCTTCTGATGTGATCCTCACCTGCCAAGCCAGCCTTTTGACCGTGTAGGTCTCTGCCAGGGAACATGTCACGAGCCCGGAGCTTGTCAGTTTTACTGCCCGGCAAACAAGCTGAAGTCATCAGTTTAGTGTTCCTGTAAATCCGCTGTATGTCACTGTGCTCTTGTTACTGGGCTATTATAACAACCCTGCCTTCAGATCTCCTTCAGAAACACTGGTAGTGCAGGCCGTGATTTCCAACCAGGGCAGAGTAATCTGTGGGTCGCAGACGCTGCAAACACTCCTCGCCATATTCCCCCGGCTGCCGGAGGAAGCAGCTGCTCCCTCTGTAATTAAACGCCGAGCTCCCTGGTGGGGGTGGGGGGGGGGCATTCATTGCTTTAGGTGAACACACAACACCAACAAACAGCTAAGTTGCCATTGTCCCCACTCTCTGTGCCTGCAGGAGCACTCTCAACGCCTCTCTGCCATTTGTTTTGAAAATGAACAGAGGGGTGGAGGGAAGGAGTAGTTATGCAAATGTTACCTTTTCAGTTTTCCTTTGGCCAGCAAGCCAAGCCTCCGTTGCCGATAGCCAGAGTATGTATAATGGATTTGAAAATGAGTTTCAGGGCTCTTTTAAGTCATTTTGTTCCCCCTTTTCCTCTGCAGACATGCAAAAATCAGTACAGGTTGAGAGGAAAAAACACCCAGTATCAATCACGAACGGAGCCCTTTTCTGGATCCATCAGCACTGGGTTGAGCTTTAGATAGAGCCCTCAGTCGGGGGGTTTGGGGGAGGGTGGGGGAGGGACAGGAGGAACAAAGGAACCCCCCTTTCTTATCCCCACAGTAGTGCAGAGGCTTAGCTGATACCATCTGTGGATTCCCTTTAATTCAACGTTTCCTTGTTGATTACCCTGTTGTTGTTTTTCTATGGCTTGACATCTGCTTCATTAGCTCCTCATTGTGTGACGGCAAAAGCAGAGAGTGAGTCGCAGGCTGCCCAATCACCCATGTACTCCTTTTGCTGACGGATGTAGTCACAATTCACGTGTCAAGCAGCCGGTTTGTTGTGACAAGTTGTGGGTCTGCACTGCTGAAGCAATTTGGCAATCGGCGTATGTCCCCCCCCCCATTGTTGCATCATTATCCCGGTTTGAGCACAGCCGCTGTTGAATAAGCTACACCCATTTCGGCAGGGGAAAAAAAATGTTTGTGTTTGCCCTCTAGGCTTCAGCTACAGCTTGTGGTGCTTTCAGCTGCACTTGGTTTTATTTCGAAGAGTTATAATTAACAGGGACAATCATGACTTTCTGTTCAGCAAAAATCGTTTTCAGGAGCGTCTACTCCTGCAGCAAATTCCAGATGAACTGGTGTCCTATTGATTTTGATGGAAATTCTACATTGAAACAGCGGATGACAATTATTGATTTGGTGTCTTAAATATGGCATTTGGAAATGCGGAAGTGCTGGTGGTGCTGAACAATATGAATTGAAAGTGAACATTGAACGTGATTATGAACATAATAATCTAAATCGAGCGTAACATTTCAGATTTTTTATGTTTTTGTTTTGTGGCACTCTGGGGAAAAGTAGTGCTTTGGAAATGTTCTTTCAAAGATTTGTTAGTTTCTGAATAGTGATGGTTTCGACTGTGCATACCACATGCTGGGAACTGGTTTGGTTCACCTAAACGGTTGACTTTACATGTTTTTCTGCCCTCAGAATGATTAGACACCTATCGAAAAATGACAGCATGACTGATTTGGATGAGATTAAATGCACTGATCTCAGTAATTTTCAACCAGTAAAGAAAGATGCCCTTATAAACGGTTTGGGTGTGTTAAGACTGTTTTACTTGACTTGCACATATTCTTGCCCTGAAGCAGTTGTCTCCAGAGTCAGTCACCCGGTCAGTTGCTGCCAGACACTCGACTTGTTTTGCTGGGTTTTAGGGTGGAGAGATCTGTTGGATGATCAATGAAATGTAAAACAGCGCAGCTCCGTCAATAACCTCAATCAAGAGGCCAGCCAACTGTGTTTGCCGCCTAAGCTTTTTCATTCAATGTACCTAGGGCTTGGCGTTTAATTCACAGGAGGCCTTTTTGCAGTGATGAGAATTGCATCTATGACATCTAAGAAGAATTATGTCATAGGATAAATTGCTGCAAAGAGGATTTTCTGTCACTCAAAAAAGAAATCATTTTTTATGTCAAAGGATGACTTGCTGCACAGCTGATGTTAATGTTTCATTGCCATTTTGGTCAGGTAATAGAGGAGAAGTTGTATGCATTTATGTGTATTTTTAAAGTTGATTAAAAGCATTTGCTGCACGTGGGCCTCGTTGAAGTGATTTGTTCTGATGTCATATGCAAATGTCCATGTCAAACTTGATAAAAAAACACAGTGTAAACTGACACCAGGGGATGTTACTGCTGACGCCTTAGAGAAGTACAAGAGCAACTGATGGGTGTTTTGGGTGCCGCGTTGCTTAGTGTGTGAGTTTAAAAATGCTGTTTTCGCCTACTGCAAATCCTGTCCCATAAAAGTACATGCAGAGGTGGTTTGAGGGTGAGACCTATCATATCCAACCTGGGTCAGCAGTCAGCGTCTTAATGGGAGCTACACCATTGAGGGGCTTCACTCAGTCCAGTCCTTCATCAAATTCTGTCATTTCATGTTCTCCTCAGGATCCGCCCCACACAGAGTCTTGTACAACATGGATGTCTCAACCTGCCCTCCAGCTAATAAGACAGCATCAAGGTGTTGTTTGATGAGCTTTTCCAATGCTGGATTCACCATAATTCTATATGGTTCTTTGTTTGCTGTACTGGCTGTTTACATATTTGTCTAACTGGTTAATTATTTAACGGGTGCAGCCACATTTCATATTATACTCCAGCAAGGCTGTTTGTTCTGATGACCTCATCTTCAAATGCAAAATGTGTTCAGCAGCAGACGATATTCTTGTTAGCTGCACAGCTTTTGGAATGTAGGAACTATTTTTAATATAAGCGTGTTTTTACAGCTCATGATTTATTTTTTGTGTAGAGGACTTGAAGAGGACTTTAGACGTGCTGTTTCGTAGAGGTTTGGATGAGATTCTTAGTGTTCATGTTGATGCAGTTTGGCACTACATGTAGCTGAAGGCCTGGGAGAATGACCCAGTGATCGGACCCTCAGGGGAATCCGTGGCATCGTCCTGCTTCATTGCAAACCCTGAAAGAGCTTCAGTGGAATTTCTATAGTGCTCTCTTCCTGCTTTAAAATCCATTTAAACAAACAAATCAATGTTTGGGCTTGGAAAGCTGCTCCTGGAGTTCCACACCAGTGTTTCCTGCCTTTCTGCCTGTCACGGACTCCATCCCAACTCCGTCCTCACCCGACCCTTTCTCTTTCCCTCGCCCATCTCACTGCAGATGGAGTCTCCTGTCTCCACACCGGCACCTCCTCCGCTGCACCTCCTGGCGCCTATGGGCAACAGTGACATCGCCTCTCCCTGTGAGCAGATCATGGTACGCACACGTTCAGTGGCCGTCAACACAGCAGATGTGGCCTTGGCCACTGAACCTGAATGCCTGGGGCCCTGCGAGCCTGGAACCAGCGTCAACCTGGAGGGCATTGTGTGGCAGGAGACAGAGGACGGTAAGAACTTAACACTGTGGGAGAGTGGTGGGCAAACCAGGGTGATAGTTAAGGTTCACCATGGTTTTCTTCAATGGCTGATTGTGGCATTCGTGAAGCTGCTGTTACTACTAGGGGAAGTGCAGTGTATAAATGGACTCCTTTATCAGCCCTTATCAGTTTGTCTGCCTTCCCATAATGCACTGCAGTGCAGAATTTATATCCCTCTGTTCGCTGTGTAAACAGCCTGAATGGTTGCATTTTTACAACATGAAGATGTCTATCATGTTAGTCAATGCATGGTGAACATTACAGAGGCCAAACAATCCACTTCTTTGACTGCAGATCACACAAAGACCCATTTGTCACAACCATGTAAGAATAAAAAGTGGATTCAATAACAATATTGACTTATTGACTAGAAGATCGCTGTAGTAAATTGTTGTTGTTGTTGTTTTTTTTTTTTTTTTAATTCGAATGTACTAAAATGTTTCTTATCTTTTTGGAAAGTCTTTCTTTTTCTGTATCAGCTTTAATAATTTTTTTAAATTATTGTTTAACTGATTCCTTCAATCAAGTTATTTGACAGTCCCAGGTCTGTCTAGTAGACTTAGTTTTTCTTTGTTTTATATTATTCTGTTTTTAGGTGATGCCTATGTTCAAAGTAACTTGCAGGGGTAGGTTTAAAGAAGCCAAAGCGGTGCTACCAAGGTTGCAAGATAACAAGATGAGAACAGTGTAGGAGGAAATAGTGCTGCGACCAACAGAGTAGGTACAGCACAGAAAGTCATTTCAACAATTCAGTACATATTTCAAATAGTCATTACACAGTGATGTGAGTTAGTGATAAAAGGCAGAGGGAGAAAAACACTTGGGCAGTTTTTACTCTATCATTTCAGGGTAAGTACCTTGAGCAAAGGTAGTGCAATGTGGGCAGAGATTAAAACCCAGGTCTTTTTGTTGCAAGGCGACAGCCCTAAATACAGAACCTTCACTGCACTACTTTTATTTGTATTACCATTTCAGTCATGGAAACACAAGACTAAACTGGTCCTCAGCCATGTGGGTGCTTCAGTGGCAACATCAGATTTTTGTTTTAGCCAGAAGGAACTTTTACTGTCTGTCTGTAGCACTGGGAAAGCTTCAGTATTTTTATCACTGCAATGTGCAGACTGTGTTAATTATTGTCATTTTTAAAAAGTTGTTAAAAATGTGACTAAATATTGTACAGTGTATATTCCGTATTGCTCTAGGTGTGTGTAATACACAAAAATGCGTCCTCTGTTGTGCTACAGTGTCAGTACAGAAAGTCTGAGCAGCTGGCCTCTTTCTCCATGAATCATATGCATGCAAAAACTTAATCTTGAAAGAAGTGCATATGCAAGCAGTGCCGGCAGGAAGGAGCGAGTCGCCCACACTGTCTGCTGGATCCGCGAAGCAGCAGCTTCTGCAGGAACGAGCTCATCTGCATTCCAGGGTTGCATCTACTCGGTGTTTTCATCCCTTTACCCTGCCGGCAGCAGCTCTGATTCACTTTGTCCTCGGTTTGTTCTCTTGGGACCGCCGTCGAGTATGGCTGGGTGCATTCGAGTCAGGAAGAGCGTGGGAGGGTGAGGCGAAGACAGGGTTGGACACGAGTCCAGTGGCTGCCCTATGTGACCATGTCATGGAGCACAGTAGCTGAGCTCTTTTCTGTTTGCTTTTATCCCGAGCATTCTGAAGAGCTGTGGTGGGGAGGGCATGGTTTTTACAGCCATCGCCTGTCCTCGATGTGGGGGCTTTTTGATGGACCTTGTGCCCCAGGCACGTCTCAAGCAGTCCCAGTTTGTGTCCTCCACCACAGAGAGTGGTATCCCGGTGCAATATGCATGCTGGAGTGCTTACTTGGAATGGGCTAGCATGACTGTGCCAGACTGCCTGTCTGCCTTTTTAAGCCCGTTTTCATCCGTGAAGGAGGCCGATCGATATCTCCGTGACACGGCGTGTGGGCGGGGAGGGAAGCCGCGGGGGCCAGCGGCATAGACTGACGAATCCTTTACACGGAAACAGGAGCTGCCCACGTCTTTGGCTCGCAGTAGCGCTAATCTCTTCCCCACAGAGAGCAAAATCTGAAGCACGGGCGATGTCTCCTCGCCCTTAGCACACATGTTTCAGCATGACATTCCCACCAGCCTCTTTTCTTCACAGCACTGGAACCATGGCACCAGACACCCTTTGTGGGGAAAAACAAACAATATTGTCTAATAGCTCGAGTTGGCAGAAGGCAAAGGGTAAACCTTAAGAAATACAGGTTAGACCGGTGGCATTTGGTGACACAAAGCAGGTGCAGGGAGGAAAAGATCTGATGCTTGTGATGCAAGACTGATGAAGTTCACCGTTGGCCACATGATGGATCGTATGATAAAGCAGCCTCAAGTCTTTGGGGTTCTTTCTGCAGTGTTCACGATATGGTGAACCTGCGTTGCCTACTTCTCTATAAAGTATGCGTATTGTCTGTGCCCCGGTCCATAATTCGGAATACCGTTTCAGGGTCTGTCGTCCCCTCACCCCCGGGAGCCCCAAAACAAAGCTATCTTAACACTGCGGCAGCCCGTTTGACAAATGCTGAGTGGAGCAGGCGATCTCCACAGAGAGCAGTGGATGAATTCAGCATGGGAGCCAGAGCGATGACGGCTAAATGTGTCCCACGCCAGTGCTTTGTGACAGAGCTCTGAGTGAGGCATTTTGGAGCACGCCACAAGGTTGATTGGAGCTATTTAGCATGCAGGATAGCAACAGATTGTTTTTCCTTTTTTTGTCTTAGCCCTAGCCTTTTGTGACTGGATGAACAATGGGTACAAACTAAACAACATATGTGCTCTCTAATGTCAGAACAAAAGGTCAGCGCAGAGGGACATGCTAATGAATGAAAAACCCTAAGTAGATGTTGCTTTTTTCACCCCTCTGACTGCTGCCCTTACAGTAGTCACTGCTCCGCCTTGACATTTAATCAAATTCTAATAGTTTTCTTATGTATATTTTAGTATACTATGAATAAAAGTCTTGTTCATTTCCATCCTAAAGGGAGCAATCTTTGGAGATGAATTTGACTACCAAATGTTGACCTTTAGCAAGCCGTGTTTGTACAGCGGTGTGTGAATCAATGAGCTGCTCCACAAAGAGCTGTCAGGGCGCGCAGGAGAGAGAACGGCCCTGCCGTCTGACTCGCATCAACAGTCCCCCCCCCCCGCCCCCGCGGCCCGCAGTAACCCCACCCTCCTGCAGAGCCAGGAGTGTCAATCACAGACTAGGGAGCAGAGTCAACCTGCAGCTCTTCACTGTCTCTTGGCACAGGGGTGTGTCTGGGTCCAAGCATCACATCGGTGTCATCTCTGTCAGACCCCATCCGGCCAAGCTGTCCTCGGCTTCAAAATGTCCGGTCTTTGCTTCCTTAACAATTTTATTGCTCTCGATTTGACTGGAGGGTACTTCTCGTGGCCTAGCAGTGTACACCGCATCAGCCAAACCACCAATGCCAGTGCCCGGCATTTAACCGCCTTTCATGGAGAGCAGCATTTGCTCTGTGATCCTTAGCAGTTGGGGGGTTGAAGAGTTTAAGACTGTGTGAGAGCGGCAGACAAATGAGAACAGGCTGCTCTAATGCCCCCTTCTTGAGACTGTGCCCGATTTCCCTTCTTTTCCACTATATGTTGTCTAATCCAGAGCTTGACGTAACATTGAATGAACTGCAACAATTTCAAACGCAGCATGAAAAGTCCTAAAATGTAACAACCAGTGTCACAGAGACTGGAGTGTACCGCTAGAAGCATTCCATGAAGAAATTCAATGAAGAGTGTCTCAGAGGGTGGGAGAAAGCAGCTCTTTGTGTGCTGGCACCTGGGTCTTGTCTTATTCTCCCCTGGCATTTCCTCTGCTTTGCCACTCCTGCTCCAGCTGCCTGTCAGGTGCTTCATGGAGATGTTACCCCAAACAGGACAAAATGTTGTAAACTTGGCCGCTCTGTCCCCTTTCGTGAGGTAACGAAGATGGACGCTCTACCTGCCAATACACCTGCGGGATAGATGCTCCAACCCTTGTGCGGCTGAGGAGACGGGAGGCACCCACAAACACTGTACATCCCACCAGCACAGCCATGCCTCTCTTCCTGCGGTCAGGCCTGTCTCAGCATTGGGCTCGGTCCAGCGGTGCGAATGGCCACCTTCCAGAACACACGCAGCTCGCCGCACTAGACAGATTTGGAATGGAAATTGAAGCTGGCCAGAGACAGGCGCAAATTTTCCATTGTTGACATCTTGACTTTTTTATGTGTACTAAAAAAGAAGAAAATCCCGAAAATAGCAACAACAGAGGCATGTGTTTAGAATAACTTCATGGTTTTGAAATTTGAGAGACCGCGTGCAACACACATCGGAAGACTGTCCTTATCCTAATTTGTGCATAGTTTGCCCTGCCTGAGTAAAGGCTTTAAAATTACAACACAAGTAAAGCTACAAGCGAAAAAGTCCTCATCTTAAGTACCATATTTAGGACAGACAGCAAGTGTATGGAAGTGAAACAATACATAGAGAGATGGATGGCAATCCAGTTAATCATAAAATCATTAACTAGCTTTCTTTCAAGCCAAAAAAAAAAAAAATGTGTATTTTTTCTTCCGATTTCACCAAGACAGCAAAACCACGGCAAGTTGGCTCTTACTAGAATAGCTATCACAAATGTCTGTAGGTAACCAAATTATAATAAATGACTGTACTGCACATGTGCTGATTAATCTCCAAAAAAGCGCCCGTGTTTGTAGTTTGATTGTCCCGTTCTGCTGGACATGTGATTTATTTTGGCTTAGTATCTGAGAAGCCCAGAGCTCACTAGCTCTCTGAATCAATGACACGCTCACTTTCTGTTTAATATTATGCATAACAGGGAGGCTATTTATCTAAATCTATGATTCATTCTCTAATTGGTTTCCATGCATTATGCACAAGGCATTCTGTTCACCTGCGTTTAACCCCCTAGGCCCCGGGATGCCCTTCTACTTAATGTAATGCACCCTTGCTATCTTTGGGTTCACTGTCATAGTGAAGAACCGTGGTTATAACTGGTTTATGTCAGGACAATTACAAGCGCAGAAAGGAACAGGAAAAACATGCTGCATTTTTAATAGCTTTAAGCTGTATGTTCATTCATACGTAGGTTCTGGAAGCAAATACCAGCAATGTTCTCATGATGATCACAGTCAGAGTAGCAGAATATGGGAAAGGAACATGTGGTGAGGTTGTGGCATTTATTTATAGTTGATTGCAGTTTTCAGACCGTATGTGTGAGCAGAAAATTAACTCGTGCAAAAGAGCATTTCTTTAAATTTAGGTTTAACTCCCGCCTCCTAAGTTTGAAGAGTTGAGATTGAAAAGCCTTTGGCTGCAGTTGTGCTTCAGTGCCTACACAGTGGAGCTTTATTATGCCCTACACAGGCTGCTTTTGTCCACCAGGTCAGCTCGACTGTCACTCGGTGGAGACGGGACGGGGGAGAATGAGACTAGTTAAATCACAGTGGGTAGCAGTGCGAAGGTTAATCCCTGGAGCCCTTGGCCCGCAGACTTGACCAGCAGCAGGGAAGCTGATTATGTAGACTGTCCAATTCTAACAAAACTTCTCATGAGGAAAATGAAAGCAGTGACCCAGGGAGGGAGGCCCAGCCCCCTCCAAGTGGCTGTCAGCTCGCTGGTGTCATTAGGCAGCCATTTGATGAACGGGGGGAGGTGGGGAGAGGAGGTGGCCTTTGTTGCAGGCCAGGGCCAGTGGGCGGGAGTGCAATAGGAAATGACAGGCTGCTTCACTTCGGGAGGGTCGAGCAGCGCTGGCCCCCTCTTCTCCTCCCCATACTGATCGATGGCTCCCTGGCGAAGCGTGTTGGACTGCTAACGGGGGAGGGGAGCCATTGGGTCCTCCTGGTGTGTTCCCCTGCTGACCTCTGACTTCTAAGGGGAGGGACTTTGCTTTTTCAATGATAGTCTGGTGACTGAACTCTTGGAGCATGCCACTGAAACCACTGTGTGTGTGTGTGTGTGTGTGTGTGTGTGTGTCAAAGCCCACACCAGCACCGTCTCTTATATAAATACTTTTGCACACAGACATAAAATTGATGCTTTAAAATCAGTTTTAAATCTTTTTGTTTATCAGAAGATCTCCTTCATATATAGACGAAGAGCTGAACATGGCTGAGCTGTCGTCTGAACAGATGTCTTTATCATGGCAGCTGAGGCATGTCTTATCTATGTGTTTGCTGCTGTTGGCGCGAAGCACAGAGACGAGCGTGTAGTGGGGGTGGTGAATATGCAAAGGAGCCATGAACAATCTCAGACAAGGGCATAGAACCACAAAGATGATGGGGCTGTTGAGAAGCACATAAGGAGACCCGACAGGGTGCACTTTTCAGATGAATACATAAGGTAACACTGTACAGTCGCTTTAGATGGTCATCGGTGTTCAAACTGAACTCAAATGTTGATGATACTGTTTGGCAATATTCTTGTGTGCTTGTCTCTGTCACGTAGTTAGACTATGCATTCTTCTCATTAACAGATGCAGATGAATAATTAGTTTTCAGAGGCACCTTCTGTGTACCAGTCTTCAAATCAATGGAAAAATAATTATTTAATAATATATTAGTTAGTACAGTTGGTCCTGTACCAGAGGGCCAGTCACAATTTTTGGCAAGCCCAAATATTTTGAGCTGTTGACAGTTGGGGTCTCAATTACAATAAGAATTGATGTTAAGAAGTTGAAATGAATTGAGTTAATGTTTACTGTCCATATTTGTTTGTTTAAAATCCCTGTTGGCAGGTTTGAAAGTGAGCACACAACTTTTGTATGTTTGTCTGTCTAGATGGGGTTCCTGCCTTACCTTCATAGTTGAAATTGTGGAATTGGATAGGAGTATGTATAAATTGATACACAAATTTTGAATGGTACTTATTTTTATACTACTTTTATTTATCTGAATGTTTTGTACAAATTGACTTATGCTAAACTGGTTACACTAGTTGATCCTTTTATACACTTAGGTAATTTTTTTTTTTTTTTTTTAACGTTATGAGTTATGGATAAATATCTTTCTCGCTGGTACTACAGCAGCAATGGGTTTTCAACAGTGGGTATGCAAGGGACGTGCACTATGCGGTATGCAGGTGGACTGGAACAACCACTTCAGCATTTTCTGTTGCTATGGTTACAACTCCTCCTTCTTTCTTAAGAAGTGTAGTGCATTCTGAGCCCCCCCCCACCCCACCCAGCTACCTTTATCATCACCTTCCAGATCAGACAAATGACCTAATAGGTGGTTGGCTCAGACACACAGTTAAGGTTTCAGCCTCTGCTGTAAAATGCCCGTGGGACTGTGCAGACCCCGCTGGAGTAGTTGTTCCCCAGAGCTCAGTGCTCCAGCTGGCGTTTGCGTGACACAGTCCCTGACCAGAATGGAGAGCCAATGCTTGTCTTTTTTAAAGGGATGTAAATGAGTTGGTTTACTTCCATTGTCTCGGTTTGCCACCAACCCCCTCCCCCAAATTTCCTCTTTATATAATTAGTTCAGAATGAACATGGTCCTTAATGTGTTAGAAGTCTAAATAAGTAGTGCTCGCTGAACTACACATTTTCCCATATAGGGTGGTGCAAGAACCAGGAAGAGCAAACCCATGTTTACGGCAAAGCTTACTGTGAAACGTGGGCTTGTTGGCCGCTGGGTGTGTGCTGACTGCCTCCAAGTACAAAGCAATTTGTGTGTCCTGCAGCCACTGACTGGGCTCTGGCCAACTTAGCCCCAGAGGGATCGCACAGCAGAGCAGGAGCTGAACAGGTTCTGCATTGCTGAGGAGGGGGTTGCACAGGAAAAACAGAGGAGGAGGGGGAGGGGGAAAAGCGAATTGGACCACAAAGTGCCAGGCAGCATTCCTGTTCCATTAGACACGCTGAGTGTGTGCAGAGTTGGCAGCCGAGCAGCAGCTCAGAGGTCACCAGCAGTGAAAGGAATTCAACACAGAGGCCTGGTTGCACAGTACCCAATCTCTTTTTTTTTTTTTTTTTTTTTTTTTTTTTTTTTTTTTTTTTTTTTTTTTCTTTTTTTTTTTTTTTGTTTTTTTTTGTTTTTTTTTTTTNAAAAGCTTTTTTTTTTTTTTTTTTTTTTTTTTTTTTTCTTTCTTTCCTTATGAGCCCCCTGCTTCAGTTTTCGGTTCTGTTGAGGTTTTTATGCCTCGTTGTGATACAGCATTCAACCCTGAAGGGGAAAATATTTAAAAAAAAAAAAACGGTTGGCAGTAGAATTGTTTTTCCCATAAGCTGTTTTTTGTGAAGTTTTTGTTTTTTTATTAGGGTTGTACATTTGGAGTTGCAGCCTCATATTTCCTTTAAATTGCACTTACAAAGGTGACATCTCTTGACAAGCTCTTGACTAGAAGGGCAGCTTCACCAACATAGTTTGACTGGATATGTGAGGTGAACAAATTATGACATTGAAGCAGTCTGCTGCCTGCTACACAGTTAAATACAGGATAAGTGAATTTTCTGCTGGTGTGGGAAAAATAGCCATGAATGGTTGACTCTTTCAGACTAACGTGAAGCCCTAGTGGTTGCTGCCATCTGCTGTTGAGCTGAGCAGGGGAGTCTCAGGTCCAGGATGAAAACATTTGGCAGCATTGAAAGCAGAGGTCCTCATGGGACAGATCTGCCTTCAGCGCCTCTGCTGCCCTGGCTAGGGTCATCTCCATGCCACTTTTTTTAACTGGATATAAAAGTAACGTTCCTAGTGCATCAGTTGAGACTACTATGAAATCAGACAAGAGACACTGGAAAGTGTGTAGAGAACTGTGCGCTTTAAATATGACATCTGGAAAATAGCGATACATGTTCATTCATCTTTATTGGTTTTCTTTTCTGGAACTGCATTAATCCAGGCATGGCCAAAATGATTGGTATCCTTGCATTTTATTCAAATAATGCACTATTCTTCTTGAAAAGTGTAGAAATTAGATTGCTTGTCATCCATATCTGCATTTCTTTGGTTTCTTTGTAACAAGACAAAAGGAGCTTCAAAAAGAACTGAATTTTTGCTTATTCTGCAGAGACATTCTAAAATGGCCTGGCCAGTATTATTAGTACCCTTTAGAAGTTAAAAGAAATAATAGTATTGTAGTGAGAATTCAAGCAAACTGTTCTCCTTTAATTAGTACCACAGGGTTCTTCAATCTTATAACCACTTATTCAGCCAGTTTCAATGGATAAAAGTCCTCACACTGCTGTTTTGTGTCACTGTGTGTCACGATAAACATGGAAAAGAGAAGGAAAAGCAGAGGACTGTCTGAGGAGGTTAGAAAGAAGTTAAGGATCAAGTTTGGGGCTCCAAGACGATCTCCAAAGAGCTTGATGTTCCTGTGATCATTTTCACCAATATTATCAAAAAGTTTAACGCCCCTAGGACTGTAGCCAACTTCCCTGGATGTGGCCGCAAGAGGAAAACTGACCCAAGACTGAAGAGAGAGATTTTTTGAATAGTGGAGAAAGAACCAAGGAAAACACCAAAACAGATCCAAGCTGACCTTCAAGTTGAAAATGCAACAGTTTCAAGTCACACTATCTGTCACTCAAATAAACTGGGCTCCAAGGTAGAAGACCCAAAAATGCTTAAAAAAAAGGCCAACCGGCATTTACCTAAATGCATGTTGACAAGCCATAGTCCTTCTGGCTTATAATATTAATATTATATATCTAATAATATTAGATTTTTTTGGTAAATCACACCAACTCTGTATTCACTGAAAGCAAAAGGAAGCTTTCAAGGAAAAGAAAACCATCCCTACTGCAAAACACGGAGGCTCAGCGATGTCTTAGAGTTGCTTTGCTGCCTCTGGCACTTGGTGCTTTGAATCTGGGCCGGAGACCACGAAATCAGAAGACTATGCAGGCATTTTGGAACGAAACGTACAGCCCGGTGTCAAAGCTGTGTCTCAGTCGCAGGTCATGAGTCTGCCAGCAGGGTAATGACACGAAACATACTTCAAGAAGCACCCAGAAAGGATGAGAAGCAAACAATGGACCGTTCTAAAGTGGACAGCTATGAGTCCTGATCTGAATCCCACAGAACATCTGTGGAAACAGCTGGAACTGGCAGCTGGGAAAAGCACCCATCAAACCTGAGAGAACTGGAGCAGTTTGCTCAAGAAGAGTGGGCAAAACTACCACGGGAGAAGTGCAGAAATTTCGTTCAGACCTCCAGAAAGCGCTTAATTGAAGTTCTTGTCCCCAAAGGCTGTGCTCCAATGAAGTATTGTGTTAAGAGTCCTGGTATTTTTGTCCACGACATTATTTGTTTTGTTGCTTAAAATCATGTAAGTCATAAATCAAAAGTAAGGTTTCTGTTCTATTAAAGGTACAATAAAGAATATTGTATGCCAAATACTTGTCACTTTGAACTGATTTCAGTGAAAATTGAGTTTTTTTTTTTTTTTTTTTTTTTTTTTAAGGGGGAAGGGGGGGGGGGGGGGGGGGGGGGGGGGGGGGTTCGCTTTGAGGGAACTGTAGATCACGGTCGTGTCGAAAATTCAGCTCGCTTGTGTTTGTGTTCCTCCTGCTTCGTTCGGAAGAGTCGCCACGTGCCAGAGTCACCAAACCNTGTGGCTAATGAAGTTGGCAAATTGTCTGTAGCATTCAAGGTGCTTGATCACTGGTGAATATCTTGTGTTCAGTATTGTCCTTGTTGTTCCAGGAATGCTGGTGGTGAATGTTACTTGGAGAAACAAGACGTATGTGGGTACCCTACTGGACTGCACCAGGCACAACTGGGCACCACCAAGGTAAGAGTAGGAATAGGTGTTTCTGCAGAAAGTTATCCTTCAAAATCTATAATTTCATTGTCTTTACCACTAAACGCGTTTTCCAATACAGCAGAGTCGTTTTTTTGCGAGAGGCTTTCTAATCAGCAGGCTTCACGCTGTCCTCTAAGAAACGTGTTCTGTTCCTGACTTCGTGTTCTGCTGGCCTTCAGTGCTCTGTGATATAGGAGCCACTCTTTCCTCAGCGGATGATGAAGTAGGCTCCTTCAGTGCATTTTATCTGAGGGCTGCTGCTGAAGTGGGCTGTCAATCTGAGGTCCCAGGATGCCTTGATGGAGATGGATTTTCCTGACAGGCAGGATGGAAGAGGCATCTGGTTACTGCACTGTAAACTGCTTCTGGTTTCCAGTCCCATATAAATGTCACATATCGTATATAAAAGCTGCTGCTTCACTGGAATGTTATGTATCCTGCTTTTTCTTATAAATAATGCCAATATTATATGTCAAACGGACAAGGTTGAAGGCATTACATGTCTACAATTAGCTTCACAGATAAGTTTCACCAAGAAATATAAACATTGTGCAATTAGAGTTAACTTTTTTAACTCGATTTTGGTCACTTTTATCTTGCATATTAAAGAGCATAGTAGTCATCAACATGGGGCAAGCCTATGCTGCTAGAATGAATACATGACATTCATTAGTATTCTGACATAGACTTCTATTTCAATAGGATCATTTACAGAAAACCATTAAACTGGAAAATCATTGAGCAACTCGTCATTTCACACCACTTACTATCAATTTTGGGCTCACCTCTGCTTATAGCTGGTTTCCCTGATGTTGCGGTAAATTGGCTATGGATGTTTTCTATTTCTGGTGTTGAGTGCATTGGCCCTGTGGGGCTGGGCCAAGCTTTGATCAGCAGTGAGGTCTCACAGGCCTTGTTCAAACGGGAACTCAAGTGGTGCGCGCTTCCCCCGAGGCCACCACCTCTCAAGATCAGAAGTAACAAACGGGAAGAAGTCAGCTTTGCGTATGCTTCACGTTTGAGTTTTTTGTGCTGTAAGAATACCCTTGTTGGATTGAATCCCACAGTGATACAAAATACGTTGTATACTGCTATGTCATCCTTTTTATATCATCTTTGAAATTGCAGAAAAATTGCACCATGGATTTGCAACGTTTTTTTCCCCTGAAGATTATCAGCATTATCTCTGTACTTATGCAAACAAGAAGGTTAATTTTAATCACATCTCCTTCAGGTTCTGTGAGTCTCCCACCAGTGACCTGGAAATGAGGAACGGACGTGGACGGGGGAAGAGGATGAGACCCAACAGCAACACCCCTGTCAATGAGAACAGTAACTCCTCTGACAACAAAGGCAGCAGCAGCAGCAAAACCCGTGCTGGCTCCAACAGCAAGGGTCGCCGGGGCAGCCAGAACTCCTCTGAGAGACGCACACCACCCAACAGCAACACAGAGGACGTCAAGGCCAGCCCTTCCTCTGCTAGCAAGCGCAAGAGCAAGCCTGCCTCTGACATGGAGCCCAACTCCAGCTCTGAGGACACCAAAGGCAGCAAGCGAATGCGGACCAACTCCAGCAGTGGAGTGATCCCTTCTGTCATGCCAATCCCCACCATTAAGACAGAACCCCTTCCCCCTCCACTCGACCGCAACTGCTCCTCACCAGTCCTCATCGACTGCCCTCACCCTAACTGCAACAAGAAATACAAGCACATCAATGGTCTTAAGTACCACCAGGCCCGTGCACACAATGATGATGACATCAAGCTGGACTTGGATGGTGACAGTGAGTACGGTGAGGACTCCACACTTCATCCAGAGCCTGGCAGCTGCAATGGAGCCTCCATCTCCCAGAAGGGTTGCCTTTCTCCAGCACGATCTGTGACCCCCAAAGGCAGAGGGTTTGACACTCAAAGTCCTTCTCCATCCTCTGGAAAATTTACCTCGAAGCCATCGAACAAGAAGAAATCATCTGATGCGGATCCAGAAGCAGGGGGGTTGCCCATGGATGCTTGTGAAGATGGGCCTTGTCTTACTGACGAGGCCAGCAATGACGGCATGGAAGAGAAGAAAGCCTCAGACAAAGACAAGTCAAAGAAGTCTAGCAGTAGTGCCAAGTCTGACAAGCTGTCCCAGAAAGGAATGAAATCAGCTCGGCCAATAGCTCCAGCCATACCTCCTCAGCAGCTATATGCTTTTCAGTCTGCTGCTTTCCCTGTCGGGAGCCCAGGTTCCTCCCCTGGCATGACCACTGTGGTGCAGGCTATTCCGAAGAGTCCTCAGTTGAAAGCCATTCAACCTAAGCCCACAGTGATGGGAGACCCTTTGACTGTGAACCAAGCCTTGAGTAGTTCCAAGGATAAGAAAAAGAAGGACAAGAAAAGAAAGGAGGTCAGTAAGGAGGGTGACAGCCCAAAACCTCCAGGAAAAGGAGGAAAACCTGAAGAGGGCAAGAGCCCTTACTCGGAGGCTTCTGACTCGGGTAGTAAAAATGAGGGGCTCCTTAATGGCTCCTCAGATCCACATCAGAGCCGCCTGGCTAGCATCAAAGCTGAAGCAGACAAGATCTATAGCTTCACAGACAATGCGCCTAGTCCATCCATTGGTGTGGCCAGCAGGATAGACAGTGGGGGAATGGTTCAGCCACTCACCCCTCTTCATGTGGTCACTCAAAATGGAGCTGACAACTCCTCGGTGAAGACCAATAGTCCAGCATATTCCGACATCTCCGATGCTGGGGAAGACGGCGAAGGCAAAGTAGAAGGTGTGAAGGCCAAAACTGAGGATCAGTCAATGAGAGAAAGTGCCAAGAAGGCTCTCTTCACCTCCCAGACCACCAGCAAGGAGTCGCCATACTATACCAGCTACGAGACCTACTACTCCCCCAATTATGCCAACCCCAGTCCAGGTGGCTCTAATCCGAGTGCTGCTCTTGCAGAAGGTCAGTCTGCCAAAGTTAAGAAAGAGGAAGAGCAGGAGCAGAATGAGGAGAAGGGCAAGGGTGAGCCCCCCGAGGAACGCAAGCCAGAGATCAGTGCCTCAGTTCAACAGCAGCAGCAACAGCAACAACAGCCCTCGGTCATCCAGCAACGCTCTAATATGTACATGCAGCCACTCTACTATAACCAGTATGCTTATGTGCCCCCTTACGGGTACCACCCAGACCAGGCTTACCACAACCATCTAATGAACAGCAACCCAGCCTACAGACAGCAGTATGAGGAGAGACAAAGGCAGGCAGCAGAGCAGCACCGGGCAGCTGAGAAGAAGTCTGATGCAGCCCTGAAAGAGAGGGAGTCCTCCATGAAGGAGGAGTGGAAACAGAAGGCCTCTGTCCCTCCCACCCTCTCCAAGGCCCCCAGCGTCTCTGACCTGGGCAAACCTCCACCCCCTAATAAACAGAAAGACTCGTCAGAACCGCCCAAGTCAGTGATTATCCCCAAGGGCGAAGACGCTAAGATCCAGAGTCAACAGGCTGAGGGGCTCAAGGTAAAACTTGGCGACACAGGACATCACACCAAGGAAGAATCAAAAGCAAGCCTAGAGTCTGGCAGGCAGGCAGGCATGGAAGCAATATGGTACAGACAGGTAATTATTTTAATTACTCTCTCTGCTCATCCTGGTTAATTGCTGTTAATTTTGGTCATGTTTTCAGCTGCCATTTACTGAAAATTCGCTAGCATGAGTGTGGGCTGTTTTAAGGAACCCTTAGAAGTGAAAGAGTGTAGTAAAGCACAAGGTGTAGTAGCTGTATAGTTGCATAAAGTTTTTAAATGCTATTTCATTTGAAACCGAACTTGTGTTTGCCGACCCCTAAGGAGCCGGACTCCAGGCTGTGGCCTTACGTGTACCCCAACAAGTACCCCGAGGCTCCCAAGCAGCAAGATGAGGAACAGCGCTGGAAGGAAGAGCGTGAGAGAAAGGGGAAGGAGGAGCGGTCCAGGCCCAAAGAGACCACACCCAAAGAGGACAGCAAAGACAGTGCTGACCCACGGGCTTCGGTGGCCTCAGAGGACCACAGGGGAATGGGCAAGGACCCCCGTCCAACTGCCCACATGCAGTTTACCTCCCCCTTGGCCCAGCACCAGGCCTATATGCCCTACATGCACGGGTACCCCTACGGACAGGGCTACGACCCCAACCACCCCGGCTACCGTGGGATGCCCTCCGTCATGATGCAGAACTACCCTGGTAAACAACAATCCTACAGGCTGTAAATGTGCCTCTTTGTGTAAGCCCATTAAAATGGTCATGTTTGTATTAATGATTAAACAACTAGTAAATGATTACAAGCCGTATTGCATGATTAGCACACAATTACACCCAATCAATTACACGATACTGCAGTTACTGAGCTCATTCTTTACATAATGTGTTGATGTGTTGTAGGTTCCTACCTCTCAGCGGGGTACCCGTTCTCTCCGTACGGCAGTAAGATGGGCGGCGGTGAGGAGAGCGATAAGGCTCGTGCCAGCCCCACCGTGAGCAGCAAGTCAGCCCCGGAGTCCAAGGCCCTGGAGATCCTGCACCAGCACGCCAGCCAGTACAAGAGCAAGTCCCCCACCGTGAGCGACAAGCCCCCTCACGAGCGCGAGCGGGGCGGGCCGGACCGAGACAGAGATCGGGACATTGACAGGCCTCGCTCTTCACCCTCTCAGCGCATCATGGCCCCTCATCACCACCTGGGCTACCCTCTGCTCTCGGGCCAGTATGATCTGTCCTACGCCGCAGGTGAGTCGAAGTCACCCAGCTGTGTAGGTCGGGCCAAAACAAGCAGCTTGTTTTTTTTTTTTTTGATTTTATATTACTGATTAGTTAGACAAACTGACTTATATAGGTATTACCCATTTGTGCTAATAGATTCATCTGCAGTGCAGTTTATCTGAAGGGTACAACAGCAGACATCCACCTGGGGGGATTTCATCAGTTTGATCAGTTCGTGTCTTTAAGCCCTCTACTGTTTTGTTCCTCTGTGAGGAATTATTGGCCATGTGAAAACACTGCTTTTAAATGGAGATGCAATAAAAAAAAATCCTCAACTCCTTAACAAGCAGAATTTTCCCATAACGTAGGGGCTGTTTAAGCATCATCTTATGTTGCTGGTTTCTTGCACTGAATTCAGGCCTCTCGTCATCAGCCATCGTCGCCAGCCAGCAGGCCTCGGCCCCCTCTCTGTACCCCCCAGCGAGGAGGTGAGAATGGTAAGGCATTCAATCCTACCCCCGTTTCACCTCCATTGCGGAAAAAGCTCATGTTTATGTGACAGTGAAGGCGTCTGCAAGTACTGACAGGCAAGAGTGAGCTTTCCGCTTTAGATTTGATTTTCATTTATTGGATCTTCTGTACTTCACCGTAAATAAACTTAGGAGGCAGTATTTAAAATGGGCCTCCAGTGGTTTTGTGTCGATGGTTGAAAATGAACAGTTTTGTGAGTCTTTCTAAAGTGTTTATACTGTTTGTTCTCAGCCTTCCTGTGTTTTCATGTTGTACTTAAGTTTTTTCCCCCACTCAAAAAAATACAGTAGTTCTTTGAAATGCTTGGCACGTGCAGACCTAAAAATGGTCACCCTACTAGTTTTGCCCTGTGTTTACGTTTTAAGGGCAAATTCAAAAAACGGATCAATTGGATTAATGATAAGTCAGTCTGTCAGTTGCAGCATTTCAAATTTTATTTTGCTCTTTTTGCTGTATAATCATACCTTGTCAGTGTGGATTAAACTTTTTTGTTTGTTTTCTGAAGAAAAACGATCCTTTTTCTGTATTACCATTTTACAGGGAAATCTAATTGGTTCCCCTCAACCCTACAAGGAGTCATGTGACTGGATCACATGAGGAAGCGTGTGGAGTTCATTTAGACATCAGTTGAATGGTGTTTCTGTATCGTTAGTTTTCCGCCTGAATGTAGAGCGGACCGTTTTTGTTCTCCCCCCCCCCCCTTGGGTCCACAAACTCGCCACCTCTTTCCCTCCATAACGGCTCCAGAGTTGACGAGAAGCCATCGTTGGCTGGACCTGCTCCCTCTCACTGCTGATGAGACCTGCACATTGAGAAGGCCAACTGAGCACCTGGGACAACTGAAATGTAGTGTTTCTGTACCCTTCACGTCCAACTGGAAAGGATGGGCAATGCGAAAGACTGAAGGGAAACCGAAATCCCTGCGTCCTGACAGAGGACAATACACGCCATCTCAAAGCCCGAGAACTTTCGGCAAGGGACTTGAGGGCCTTTTGGGTTTTAAGGTGGCTGCTCCCTCTACAGACACTGACCGAGAGGGTTTGATGTGACACCTGCAAGCCTCTAGTAGTTTTCTCCCTCCAGTTCAGTGTCACGGCGCTCTATGCAAACTGAAGCTGCTCACATCTACATACTGACAGAACATCCAACTTCTCCTTCTTAGATTTTGTTCTTAAGGGTAGCATTGCATTTTTGTCTGCCTATTTTAGTTCTGAGGGACATGCAATATATAGATATATATATATATTATTTTAGTGGAGATGTTTTATGCGTAATTGTTCTGCATGACAGTCTTTACACTTAGCCTATACGTCTCCATTTATTGTGTTGTTTTTTTGAAATTTGGTTAGTTGCCCTCAATTCCAGTAACCTTGCCATCCTGGCTTGTGACACTGCTGCGGTCTCTTCCCAAAGGGCACAGCAGTTTACAGGCGGTGTCAATGCACACGTCAGGAGCCACACTGCTCTCCGGCAGCCACAGTGACAAGGTGGAGCGCCTGTTTGTTGCCGTAGGTACTTTCGCTCGCAAAGGGTAAGGCTGCGCGTTTCAGCCTGTCCACCTCAGAGAAAGGCAAAGCAGGAAGGGGGTCCCTCTGAAGCCAACAGGGGACAGTGGGAGCTGGGCTTAGATGGAGGGGAAAAATCTACCAATTCAGTGAAAGTCCTACAGAACGCTGCTGATGCTTGGATGGGAAATCCTTGCAGCGCTGACCTGAGGGGAACCAGATTGGTGCCAGGCAGCCCAAGGCTCTGCAACCCTCTCTTACTGCCCTGAGGAGACACCTGCCCCACTAAGGGACTCGTGAAGATGTCGCTCTTTCTCTTTCCAGTCAGCCCAACACCCTGCATCCTGGCGGTTGTGTGGTGAGATCTAATGTGGTTTCTCCTGAGGACACTCAGTATTCTGTAGTCGCCGGTGGCCCGTTGCATCGGCAACAGCCTTGGCCTTCCTGCCAGAAGCTCCCCCAGGGGAACAACAGCATGGGGAGGCCAAGAGGTCTCAGAGCGAACAAATCCAGCCCGCCACCAAGGCCTCCGTGTCCTCTCAATCAGGAATTCATCATCTCCCAGCATAAGATTCTGAACTAGCAGGCCCTCAGAAGCAGCTGGGATCAGCTGACGACAGAGCGCCCCTGCGTCGTGTGCGCTGTTTACGTGAGGACTCTTGGCAGCTGTGTGCCGCGGAGGTGGCAGTCTCAGCACACCCCCCCCCCCCCCCCCCCCCCCCC
>UFQX01000662.1:224721-271429 GCA_900497675.1 Arapaima gigas
CCCCCCCCCCCCCCCCCACCGTGCTGTCAGTCAAAGAGCACTTGGAAATAACATTCAGAGTCACCGCTCTGCTCCCCTTGGTTTCTGTCATGGGAGCTCCTGATTTCCCGCTTGTGTACTTTGGCATGGTGTAACATAGCACTAAAACGCAGTAACCTACACGGCGCTGGCGGGAATGGCCGGCGTCCGCTCCCTCCACCCACTCCCACTTTTTTCTCTCCCCTCTGTCTTTAGCTATGGTGTTTTCTGTATATATTGTACAGAGGAATTATTTTAAGACCCTTGGATGCTATTAAGATTTCCTACTTTGTCTGTTAGCCTTTTTTTTCTACCGTTGTTGATATAATATGAAAACTGTAGCTGATGTAACGGCTTTATATTTGAAGTGGTTGTGATTTTTTTTTTTTTTTTTTTTTTTTTAATTATTGTTTTTGTTTCCTTAAGTTTATTCCCCTTACCCTGCACTCCTGCACCTGCCATATCAGCTTCCTCATATCTTCCGAGTTTTCTTAGGGAAGTCCTTCTGTCTGTGGATCGAGTGTTGAAGGAGCCTCCCCTTCCCCGGATGAACCCGACGAACGCTTTTCGTTCTCGTCGAGCCTCCAGAGCCGCAGTTCTTTTGCCCTCCGGTCTTCATGGCAGGAACTAAAGTTTTCACTTTGACTAAAAGTATGAAGTATTCCGGCTCTTTCCGTCCTCAGGATTTCCGAAGGAGGATCTTCTTGTTCCTCGGTCTGCTGTTCAGCATCGTCAAAGTGACTGGGTGTTAATTGAGCAGCGATTGCCGTTTCTTCGACCTAAACGATGCCAAGCTGTGTATGAAAATGAGCCGACCGAGCGGTTTAGTGAGAATGTACAAATATATTTCCCAGATAGAACAACTGTCTGTCTGTCTGTCTGTTGAGGTGGCCACTGTGTATAATGTGTACTTGTGGTGATAGAACTGCGTCTGGACTGATGCAAAACCCACATAGAGCAGTGCTCAGCATGGGACAAACCCCTCTGGCCAGTGGAGCATGGACCTGAGGACTGGAGAGGAACACCGAGTCCGTTTCTCATTATTTCCCACTAGCGGCCTCCATATTGGAGGTGTCCGCACACTCGTCTTTGAGTGTTTTAAACTTTAACAGAGATTTTGAGAGCCAGACAATAGGAATTGGCACATTAGCACCATTGGAACCCTCTTTAGGTTTGGAGGCCTGTTGCTCGAAATTCATCGAAATATCAGAAATCCGAGCGTTGATTTTTACTCTTCTGATGCACCAAAACACTACTGTGGACGTGGGTTCAGTTCTGGGCTTTTCTCGCGTACCGACCCCGTGCCTGTTGAGAAACACGTACGAGAGTAAGCAGTGTGACAAGTGTTCCTGGCACGTTGTGCAGTTTTACCTGCAGGGCAAGGAAATTTTTTTTAACCCGTTTTTCGTCACGTAGAAATTGTGAATCAAATATATGTAGTAATTTAATCGTCAGCCTTCCGTTTCTGAAAGCTACACTAGTTAAACCTGTGCTGCCTATTGGCTCGGTGCACACTGAAGAAATAGCGCTTGATTCTTTGTAATTTATTTTATTACTTTTTTTAACCTATTGTTGCAAAAAAAGATTTGTTTTTCACAACACAGCCGTTGCTGAAGTCTTGTCTCAAATGGTGCTCAGTAGACATTTGTCGTGATCCTGCGAGGGAGAGGCAAAAGTGATCTGTTGTTGTGGGTTCCTATCGCTATGGACTTGTCACCGTGCCCCCACCCCCTGCCCGCCCCTTCGTTCCCACCGCCAGGGGTCCAGTCACTCGGTATCTGTCATCGGTACTTGAAAGGAAGATGTTTACATGCTTTTTTTATTGTTGTGTGAACTCATTCCCCAGCTGTACTCACACCACAGGTTCTGTTGCCTGCTCCCTGCCCCCCCTGGAGTTTTCTCTTATGTAAAGTGTACATTACCACGTTTCTTTTTTTATACAATACTGTAACTTGCCTTTGTACATTTAGGCAAAAAAATAAATCTTTTTATGAGACAATCACACATGTCCCTCTGTGTCTCACTTTCTTTGGTGCTTTAGAGACTGAGAGGTTTGTAGTTTGCTGATCCCTTTGTCTTCCTTCTTTTCAAAGTGACTCTTTGATTTTTTTTTTTCCCCTTTCTTTCGAAGGGCAGTTTTGTCATGTAATATTTTAGTGGAAAAATTGTGCCAGAATTTTTCATATTGAATATTTTTCTAGAATAACTTACGCCCACCATACAAACCTGGTGCAGTTTTTTGCAGATTGCTGCCTGATTTTTATTTTCATCCTTTTGTCTATTAGTTTAACTGATTAACAGATGCTTTTTTATCCAAAGTATTATTATTATTATTATTATTATTATTATTATTATTATGTGGAAATCACTGTGTTGGGGAACATCTGTGGACTTCCTAAGCAGGGGAACAGGGAAAGACTGTTTTTAAACAGCTCATCGTTTTCCCTTTCCAAATTTCAATGTTCAGAATAAACAGTGGAGTAGAAAGCTTTGTGTGACTGTGGTTTTTTCCAAAAGAGCGGGTTCATTGTGAGAATGAGTTACGTTCGTGGCTGGGAAAGGTGCAGGATGCTGGGGAGGACCTCTGACCTATGGCATTTCAACAGAAGTGCACTGAGGACTTTGGCCTTTAGAGGGAGCTTTTCTCACCTGTGTGCCTCTTGCACACAGCTGCCCCTGTGGAGGCGGAGGAACCTCCCTGCCAGGTCAGCAGGGGCCGTTTTTGCTGGTTCCCCTCACAGAAAGCAGATCAGACCTGCTGGGAAGAAGCTCTGTGACTTTTGTGAGGAACTTGCAGCATGGAGTTGCTGAGACCTTTGAGATGATGGTCCTGAATGCAGGGAATATCATCCAGTAAATGAGCTACTTGCTTCTGAGCACCAAGAGGATGCAAACATCTCAAGTGGGTTGCAGGTGATTCTGTGTCTCCCTTTTCCAGACGTGTTCATTGTGTGTGATCCTCACGGTGAGTTTTTGCGCCTCCGTTAACTGTGGACACATCACATCCTACCTGGTGGGTTTTTCTCTCTCTCGCTCTCTCTCGCTCTCACTCTCTCACTCACACCATACACTCTGCTCCTGCATTGCATGTGACTGTAGGATTTGGTTGATCATGGGGAGCTCCTTAAGATGCTTTGTGGTCAGATGGTACAGCCACTGCTTCACTGGCTGGTCACGAGGTTGTTTCATTAGGTTGGAGACCCTGCATTATCCCACAAGGATAAGAGGGACTAGCAAACTAATTCTACTGTATTCTCAGAATGGTGCAGCTACATGGAGTTGCCAGTTTATAAGGTACACCCCCCTTCACAAAAATTGTTCGTTCCAACAAGTTATATGTCCTGACTGTGACGTGTGGTATAAATCCAGCTTTTCTAGCATTCGTGATCAACTGAGCATTGGAATGGGCAAAACAAGTAACCTTAGTGACTCTAAAGGAGGACTGACAGTTGGTGTTAGGCGTGCTGGTTCTAGTAACTCATACACAGCTGTGTCCTGGACTTTTCACACACAACCATTTTAAAGGTTTACCGAGAATGGTGTGAAAAGCAAAAAATACAAGTGATCATTAATCCTGTGGAGGAAAACAGCTTGTGGATCAAAAGGTCAAAGGAGAATATTGAGAATCGTCCAAGCAAGCAGATCGGAATTCAATACTGGCGTGTAAAATGTCAACTCAGAATACACCACTTATCGGAATTTGTCTCAAATGACTTATACCAGCCAAAGACCATGTCGACCAGCGATGCTGCAAGTGAAGAACCAATAGGCACCAGAGTATCAAAACCACTGAGGAGTGGGAAAAAGTTGCCTGGTTAGATGAATCCAGGGTCTTTCTGCATCATGCTGATGGAAGGGTCAGAATTTGGCACAAGCAACATGAGTCCCTGGAGCCATCCTGTTTGGTGTCAACAGTACAGGCCGGTGGTAGCAGTGTGATGGTGTCGGGAGTGTTTTCCCGACACACATTAGGGCCCCCGATACCCACTGAAGAACGTCTGAATGGCACAGCTTATCTGAACAACACGACTGAGTTCATCCCTTCATGGCTACAGTTTATCCTCGGACGGACACTTCTGGCATGATAATGTACCATGTCATACAGCACGTATTGTCACAGGATGGTTCCGAGAAGATGACAACGGGCTTTTATTGTTTTGTTGGCCTGTTCAGCAACTTTGGGGTGAGATGGAAAGGGCTGTGTGCAGTGAGACTGTAGTCGTCCAATTTGCAACAACTGCGCAACACATTTCTGCAATGCAGCATGTTTTAGTGTCCACGCCCAGAAGAGTTTGCACTGTGATGAGGGTCAAACAAGGTGCAGCACATTACTAGAGAGGTGTGCCTTATACATTGAGTAGATGTTCTGATGAACATCAGTTTGGACCAGCAATGCCACTGAGGACTAGGATCTCCCCTGCTGCCTTTAGAGGGCCAGTGAACATCATCACATGGTCCAAAATGCAGCTTGTCCTTCTATTGCATAGACCCTAAAGTCCAGATTTCCAATTCCAAGCAAAGTTTGGGGAGAAGATCATTGTCAACCCAGGGTGCCAGGACATCACTAAAACCTATAGGTTCTGTTTACATGCATTTATTCTGGAAGTTAAAAAGAAAATCTTAAGTCTCAGAGGTGAGCAACAGCAGGTCAAACTGAAATATCAATTTCTGCAGATATTTTCTCAGTATATCAAATTGCTAATGTACAGTTTAGGTCCTGCAGGCGTCTGCATGCTAAATATCATTTCAGAATATCAGTTTCCGAAATAACACAAAAATAATTTCTGTAGACGCTGCTTTCCATTGATGTTTACCACTGACATTTATACTTGGAAAGGATGTCTTCTTGTGAAAGTGTTGTATTTGCACAAGAGCCACTGTTAACAGCCATTCGAATGTGATATTGTCTTGTACTTTTTGCCAAATGTTCGCATAACATTTGAATAGCGGTGACATTTTGTGACAGTTAATGCCACAGAATTTGCATTTTTAAGTCCACCGCAGAGTGACTGAGGTGGCGGAAGTGTGGATTTTGCAGAGCTGAAGACCAACCTGTTGAATCTTTATAACGTTTATGTCTTTCTGTTTTGCACATTTCATAACGTCTTCATCTTGGACAGAATGGTAAGTGTTGTGTAACATGGTGGATTCTTCACAGCTGACCACAGTCAGAGGATTCATGGCACTGTGAGTGGTTAAGGTCACATGGTAGAAAACAGAATGTTGTTGGGTCAAAGCACTGAGTCACTGAGTGTGTTGCCTATAAGTACTGATCAGTTGTGCACCAAAACACAGGTCAGACCCCAACTGAGACAGGGTTTAGGATTGAGGTACCTGCTTGTTTTCAGGGTGGAGTGGTAGTAGGGTGTGACCTGTAACTGACACCTCCTCTGTACTGGCCAGTGGGTGGCAAAGTGGCCAAGACTGAGCTACTGATGTAGTAAAATAAAAAAAAAAAACCTGCTCAGAACAGGTCGGGTTGTGTAGGAATTGGGGCTGTCGCAGGGGGTTCCCTCCTGGCTTCAGTCCCTCTTCTGTGTCCATGTTTTAGCTAGAAATATAGAAGTCTATCGAGCTGAAGGTGTGTGTGTGTGTGTGTGTGTGTGTGTGTGTTTACACTGATAGATTAACACCCTGTCAATGTCAAGTTGGGGTGACTGAGGAGCTGAAAATATGCTTGTCAAAACAGTCCAGCGGATCCTATACTGACCAATTTAACCAACACCAAGTTGGTCTGTTAGCTGAAGGGTCATTCAGCTTCCAGTGCCTGTGATGGGTAAATACTGTACACTGTTTTACACTGCTGTACACTGTGCACTGTTCAGGCTTCCAGCTGTTCTCTCTGCTGTTCATTCAAGCCTCTAAATGGGCTCTAACTGTAACCCGGGGATTATTGAATGATTCACTGGAACAATCAGTTGAGGTGTTTGTTTTTTTTTTTTTTTTTGGACGGGGCTGTCAGTGTCGTCGTCTGTCCACCATGTGACCATCATACCCACATGATGCTGTGTTTTTAATGACAAGAAGCTGATTATTTTTTTTTAGTGCAGAGAAACTGTGGTAGTGGAGAGGCGGGCAGGGCAGGAAGCTGTTGATCTGAGTTTAACATAGAAGTGGGAACTACAGGTGTGCTTCACTGCTTTATGGTAATTTGGTCTAGGTGACATCTGGCCATCTGGTACCTGTTCCTCAGTGAAGGGGGAAGCTGTTGACCGAATACTGCTGTTAACTGTGGTAAAGACATGGTAAGGGAGAGCAGCGATCATATTTGCATTGTCAATGTGTCACAGTACACACTGGATTCTGTGAATAACCATCCCAGATCTGCCTACCAAGGGGGTAATTGGAAGACAAAAGGCATTTGAAACTGTGAAGAACTGGCAACTGAGGGTTTGGAGGTGGGTTTGAATCCAGTTCATTCTGTTTGTGGAGTTTCTCTGTTTTTCCTCAATTTGTGTGGGTTTCCTCCAGATGCTCTGGCTTCCTCCCACAGTCCAGAGGTATGTGTTTCGGGTGGTTTGGCCACTCAGAATTACCTGCTGTGTGTGTGTGTGTGTGTGTGTGTGTGTGTGTGTGTGAGAGAGAGAGATTGTCCTCAGATGGCCTGACATCCACACCAGGCTGCCCCACACCCTATGCTTCCAAAATAGACTCCAAAACCCTGTGACCCAGGGCTGGACAAAAGAGTCTTGACATTTTTAGTAACACGGCAGCAAAACCCAGCAGCTGTAATCCTCACAGCTGGTAGAAATCACTTATATGACATAACTATGTGCTAAGTTTCTCACCTGGATGAGTTTAAAACTCAGAGGTAGTGGCTCATTGTAACATCTCTAGCAGTGCACAATAGACTGGGGAAAGGTATGACCTAAAAACGAAGATAATAATAATAATGATTAATAATGGGGTACTGGGTACGATGGTTCAGCAAGTAGTGCTGCTGACTCACAGCACCTGGGTTGGGTGTGTGGAGTTTGCATGTTCTCACTGTCTCCATTTGGGGTTTCCTCCATGTACCACAACACCAGGGGGTACTGGGTGATTTTGGGAGAAACCATGACTGTCGTCGTGTGCAGTGTAGACATGTTTACCACTGGGTGTGTTGGATTTGGCCAATGTTCATGTGCAAACAGAAATAAAGTGGAAAAAGGGCCCATATAAGAAACTTAGTCTGGTTTGTTGTAAACATGGGTTAAGTGGTCCATTTGCATCGGACCACCTCATTACAACAGCCCTGATCAGGATTAAGTGGTTAATGGATGGATGGAATAACAATAACAGCAGCCAATCTGGAAGTTGCATCTGTCTAGTTTGTTTTATCTCAAGTTTTTTCGTGCCACTAAAAATGAAACTCGCTGGTTTAATTGAGCACTTCCGCCCGATCTGTCACCCTCTCCCGTCCCTGGACAAATCCCATCATTCCCTGAATGTCCGCTGGCCACCACCCAGCTGTGGACCACCAACCTCCCCTCTGCCCCCTGCCCAGGATCCGGCTGCTCTGTATACAGTTGGCATGTTTGGCACAGAAACGCTGATGTGGATGCAGCACACAGTCTGGTTTTTCTGTGTCCCTCTCTGTGACTGAGATGGACAGCCACATCTACACACACGGCCAGGTGCTGGAGCCACACGTTATGCTCGTGTAGCCCCCGTGACATTCAGCACATTGTGAAGAGTGACGAGAAATAAAGTTGTGTGTTTGTGGAACAGCAGTTGAAAAGCAGCCCATTAAAATGCAGGACGTGTGAGGGTTTGGACCAGGCTGTGCTGCTGTTTGACAGCCTCTGTCACCAGGAACTGGGTGGGAACCAGTCTCTGCCGATTCTCTTGTTCCCTGGGAAAGATGCCGTCAGTAGTGATTTTAAATGGCTTGATGGAAACCTGCTGTAAACCTTTAGAGACCCTGATGTGTAGATGTCAACAAGATGTCACAAAGATCTGCTTTTCAAAAGGGCCACTTTTTTAAAAATGTCTTCATCATGTGATGGAACAAAGTTAGTCAGTGTTGCAACTGGAAGCGAATAAAAATCTATTGTCTGTTCATTCATTTATCAACAATATCCCCTTGTCCACTTTAGGGTCATGGTGGTCCAGCGTTTATCCCGGAAACATGAAGCAGGATACAGTCTGGATGGAATACCAGTCCATCCATCGCAGGACCATCACCCATAATACTGTGTATAGCAAACATAGCTTAGCAACAATGTTCTGAGGCTTTTGATCATATCTCTACCTGCTAAGTGTCAAAATTTTCTTAAAGCGAATCACTTTCTCTGTGACACATTTGATTCAAAGTGATGCATGTGATTCACAATGTGAAACATCTACCTGTTCATACAGCTTTCCTTGTGGGTCCCAGACTGAGGCTTAAACACACACACACACACACACACACACACACACACACACACACACACACACACACACACACACACACACACACTTCTCGCAACTTCTGCCATTTGAGCTGCCTACATCAGTGGACCCTCAGCTTTGCCCTTTGGGTTCATCAGAGCCTGTTTGTGCTATGCAGTGCTACTTGGCAGAATTTTGTCGTGCTCCAGAGTTCCTGAGGCTGATGGTGTGTACTTACACAAGCGGCTGGGCCGAGCCGAGCTGCTCCAGCCTTTGCGAACACAACATCCGTTTCCTTGTTTACTGAAGCGACTTCCATTCCCTCCTGAATGGGCTGCTGGGTTACAGTGGGGGGCTACAGAGCAGGACTCACAGCCACAGGAAGGACACAAAGTCCAGAACCAGGAGACAGCAGCAAAGGCAGTGAGACGTGACACTGCTGGCAAGAAGCAGTAATAGTGTCATTTGTTTGTCACACCTTTAATTGTGGATTAACTGCTCCTCTCTCCCGGGGGGATGGGCGTGGCTGTTGCCGAGAGCACGTGTGTCTGTGTGTGTGTATCCGTAAACACACTCCCTAGCTCTGTATCACACTGTGCTGCGTGTGTGTGTACGCTCAGGTCCAGCACCAGGATGGAGCACCAGGAGCACACTGAAGACCTCGATACTTCTACCCTGCAGGATCCAACAGAGTCCCCTAAGGAGGATGACCCACAGAGCCCCCCGCAGTTCAGGCAAGGGGACACCTAGAGGGGGATGGGATGGGATGGGGTGGGGTGTAGTGTGGTGGTTCTACAGATCACAATGTTTGGGGACATGTGGGGTTGCTGTCCTCTCCCTCTTTAACATCAGGCCACAGCATGAATGATGATGATGATGTTGTTGTTGTTGTTGAACTATTAAATGCTGTTTCCCATTTCTCTTTTTTTTGTATTTATTTCTGTTGTCAAACATAGGAAATTGTCATAGTAACGCCTGTGAAGAAAATGGAAATTCTTTTTTTGAATCGTTGGCCAGAAAAGCAGGCCTGCATTCGGCCCCCAGTGACAAAGGGCTCCGTTGTTCTGAGCGCCGCGCTCGCGTGCTTCGCGTCCCTTCGTTCTCGCCGCTGTGTCTTTACTGCGTCCCACTCGGTATTATGAGTTTTATCGGCTCGGAAAGAATAAAACAAAGACAGGGGGGAAAACTCTTTTGTGCACCTTCACAGGGATGCAAACGTGCGCGGGGGCTCGCGGCACAGCTCAGATAGCCGTGTTTGTTCAGTACTGGAATAAAGCACGCCGCTCACGCCCACCACGTTCACAAAGGAAATGCTTTTGTTGCTTTAATCTGTGCTCCTTTCGCTGCCATTCCCTGCAGACGCACCCGAACGTGGACAGTTACCCTCTGCAGCGGCTGCGCATGCTGGAAACATGAAGAAAAAAACGAGCACAGAAAGTACTGTGACGCTGTTTTGAATGTGGCATCTTGAGGATTTTCGTTTAATAAAGGGGTTCGCACTTTTTTGTTGTTGACACCTTGCATCCTGGGACCAATAACCAACAAGGGATGTAGAAGCCGAGGTGCAAAAGTGTGCTGATGTGTCAGCAGAAATAGAGGTTAGAATAGTGACGCTGTGACGTTGTCTGTAAACATACAGATATGAAAGCTGGAATTAAAAATGCAAGACTGGAATAATACAGAATCCACTGAAGTGTGGTGCTTAGGGTTGACTTTCGTTGGACCCAACATTTGTTGGGTCAAACCAGGCCAGAACTCTCATCAGCAGCACAAATGATGAGACTGAGGTTATTGTGTTTTGGATGCATCATGCAAACATCAGAATCTCCGTAAAAGGCAAAAGCTAGGGAAAGTTGACAGAAGAAGAAGAAGAAGAAGAAGAAGAAGAAGAAGAAGAACAGCAACAGCAACAACTGCAGTCAGATGGATGGGCTCAATCACATTGTTCAGGGTGACCCTGCTCAGTGACAGAACATTCCGAGGAGACACAATGTTTATTCAACAACAGCAGCATTCAGTTCACAAGCACCTGCTTATTAGTGGTCTTCATCTTTTCTTTACGTAGAAGCAGGCTGGATAGTATCAGCTAGGGCACCTGTGTGATAGAAGGAATCATCTTGCATTAAAAGTGTGAAGTGTTTGAGATCAAATTGGACCTGCTGGGTACTACAGGTCTTACAGGCTCTGTAGGGGTCACCTTCATAGCTTTAGAGCACAAACTATGCATCAGTGACCTGAACAGAAGTATGAGACTCTGCTCTAATGGGGCTTGGCGATGCCCCCAGGACACCCCTGAATGTCAAAGCTAGATAAGCTGAGGTCAAAGAGCTCGTAGCCAGCAGAGCCGTCCTTCATTTGGTGCTGAAGTTTATCTGATTTCACAAAGAGTTTATGGTTAATCCTACCGTCCCACCCGGAAGTTCAACATCATGAAGCAAAGCGACTGTTGTTTCAGTAGTCGAGGAGCTTGTGAAGTTGGTGGATTCTTCCACACGTCAACAGGCTCCGGCTTTAGCTTTGACCCCCAACCCACTGTGCCTTGTGCTGCAGTTACAGAGCCTTCTGGTCCATTACTGATGGACAGGCCTACATTCGCTGTCCTCAGGACATATTCCCTTTCCACACGCTTCTTCGTTTTCAAGCAGATTTGACACTTCAGGCCAGAGTCGGGGACACAGATCTGCAGGTCCCCAGCTGCTTGTTCTCAGCAGGACGGGTCTCCTTCTGTACTGTCCTCCAGGTCCAGTGGGAGGAAGCAGCAGTTGGGTGTGTGACTGAGAAGGACAGCAGTGAAACCGTAACAAATTATTGTTTTTCTAAGCAGCCCGGGAAGCTGACGGCCACCTGATTGTCTGCAAATGCTGCCCGTAGGTGTACTCTTGTGACAGAGATGGATGGCCAGGCAGTCTCATGCCCAGAAGATGGCTGCAGGTTCCTCCTACCTCGGCTCTGACTCAATCTTAATTACGGCTTCTTTAATAATGTAGGGACAGCCTGAAACTTGGGTGTTTTTCAATTAGCAAACGTGTGCACCGCCGGGACCATCTGCACCTCTGCCGAGCCTGTCCTAATGAGGTTCTGACGCAGAGCGCGGCACCACGCCAGGTGAACACTTCCTGTTGACGTTAGCTGCATGCTAATGGAAGGATGGAATTGTCATTAGACGATGCTGTGAGCTGATCCACTGTGACGGGTCCGTCAAACAGCGAACTTCCCGTGGTGATTCAGCCGTGACGTTTATGCTAATAGGGGAATGAAATGGAAGCACACAGACTGTAGATGCTCCACCAAAACATGAGACGGGGGGGGTGTTTTGCGTCATGGGTCTCTATTACCCCAGACGCTCAAGCCAGAAGTCAGCATGTTTCTGCAGAAGAGTTTGCTTCATGGATCATTATGTTTCCAGAGAAAATCCCCTTGAGAATGAGGAGAACGTGCAAACTCCACACAATCTGAGCTGCAGTTGAACCTATGTCCAATATCGCATCAGCATCATGGTCGCATCATGAGTTTATGTCATCACCTGGCAGGTTTAGGAAGAACCTGTGCTCCCAGGGAGAGGCCACCTGGCAGTTTCTGCTTTGGATGTGCATGTAATGCTGGTTGTCTTGATACAAGAAAACCTACTGATGCTACATGAAGCCTGACCAGAAACCTCCATGACAGTCCAAAACTAGGCAGAGCCACCTGGATATTTCCTTTATGCCGTGATAAGATGTGAAAGGAATCTCAAGGTCACGCAAGCTTTCCAAACTGTGTCTAACGCCAGCTGCCACGTGCGTGTTAGTCATTCGGTCCGTCACTTGACAATGGCTGCAGAACTAGTCAAGTTCCATAACTAATCTGATGTTAAAATTGCATTCAGAATCTTTGTTCTGAAGATAATCCTGGCAAATAATATAAACTTCAGCTTTGGTTCTCTGTTCAGATCGTAATGCTAAGAAGTGTTTAGAATGTTTGAAGAAGAATTCATTGTGTGTGTGATAAAACAGCCATAGCAATAATTTAAATCTTTGCTTTTGTGCTGCGGCAAACAGTGAAATGTTGACATTGCCCGTGTTGTGAAATTTGGTGCTTGAGCAATGTGTGTTTGTGTTTGTGTGTTACAGTGAAGTTCTAAATGAGCAGCTAAAGATTCTGTACCATATAATTCTGTGCGTTGGTTCTGACAGCATTTGCATGTGATGTTTCTCACAATTCTGTGTCTCAGGACCCAGCTGACCGAGGACCTGGCGTATGATGAAGTGAAGATGTGTTACCGTGCATCGGTGAGTGTGTCACTGTGTCTTACTCTCTTCTGGCTGCAGTCAGAGAAACATCTTCAGTACACTCAGCAACTCAGTGGAGAAAATATTTTCCATAATAACCCCCTTGATGTGGAGATTGACTTCAGAAAAATATACATTTGTTTTCCTGGCTTGTGGGTGTTTTACAACTCAGCTCCCAGTTCTCTTCAGTTTATACACCTTGATATGTTACTCTGGCAGTGGAGGCAGGTGAATCAGGGTAGTGTTGGGTATGTTAGAGAGCATGTGGTCTAGTGGTCTCAGTTGCTGCTGTGCAAATCCCACTTTTGGCTGTTAAACCCTGAAGCAACATACTTGAAAGAAGAAATTGTGCCGGTAAATCGGTAAATCATTGTAAGTAATTTAACCTTCCAGTCACTTGGGAGAAAAGGATCAGCTACGTGAATGAATGTATGACAAAGGGGCCCTTCCCAGGGTACCAGTGTGCATTACTGTAAAGACTTTGCCTCCTGCCGGCCAGAATTTTCAAGGAATTTTTATATTTGTTTACATATTCATTCATTGTTTCATTGCAGCAGTATATAAATGGGTGGAGAATTGTAAGGAATTTGGTGCAGTGTAAGTCACCTTGGATAAAGATATCCACTAAATACTAGTTAACAGTCACTGTAAGTTGCACTGGATAAAATGGAAATTACACATATTTGTTTAGCTGACAATTTCCTCCAAAGCAACTTAACAGTGTTAGACTAACCGCAATCATTTGCCGATTTATCCAGCTGGAGAATTTTTACTGGAGCAGCTTAGGATACTTTGCTCAAAGGTAATACAGCAAAAGGTGGGATTTAAACCAGCAACCAAACAGCACCTGCAACTTAATCCAAAAGAAACCAGATAGATCATTTTCACACTTCATTTTTGAAGCTGGTTTCCGTTGCTTTGCACTTCTGTTCGCCCGGCTGCGCTTTCCCAGAACCCTGTGCTGTATGAACCCTGCAAAGGTGTCTTCTGGTTTCCTGTCAGAGCCAAGGAAAATGTGAGCAAAGATGTACGTTTTCCTGTGGTTGTGAAATAGCAGGAGGACACAGTGGGGAAAAATTACCGTTGGCCGTAAAGATTAATTCCAAAGCCATTAAGAGGAAATATATTCCAGTGCGTGAAATATAGATATACATGTGTATGTCACATGAGTCCCGGTTGCATAATGCTGGAGTTAAACATTAAGAGGACACTCCTCTGACTCAGTCAGGTCAGGTGAATGATGGTAGTGGTTTCAACTCCACACAGTGCAGGTGTGTGGTGAGAGCAGGGGACGGAGGAGAGCAGGCACAGGACAGGGACCTGCACACTGTCGTCCTTCACTCAGATGGGTGTATCGGGTGAATCGGGCTGGAGGGAGAAGGACTTGTGTGTGGAGGTCAGCATGCTGGCTCTGGTGCAGAGGTTCAGCTCCTTGAAGGAGACGGCGGGTGTGAAGAAGGCCCGTAGTGCCACCCTCACGTCTGTGCGCTCTGCCTCCCCGCAGGCGGTCAGCAAGTACAACTCACAGTTCCACAAGCTCTTCCAGCGTGTGCCCAGGGAGGAAGTCCCCATTAAAGGTAAGGCAGCGGGCGATTTGATCTCCCATGTGCACCACGTATCCCTCCTCCTTTCCCACGCCAACATCTGGTGCAAATGAGCTCTCAAAACTGGGCTGTTGCTCTTGGCAGGGAACTAACCGTAACGTTTCCAGGCAAACTTTTGCCTTTGCAGATAATGAGATGCAGGCCCGGAGTGGAGCGCCCCCCTGAGGGCGACCGCCAAGCCCGTCCTGTTTGCAGCCGCTGATTAGAGGGTCCTGCAAACAAAAGCTCTGATTGAATCAGTGCCTCTGTTTGTTTTTGTTATCGCTAATAATTTATTATGTCTTCATTTAAACACGATCAGGCACTTTGCCATTACTTACGCAGCTGAAGTGAATTGGTAGACAGCTCTGTATGCGGGGGGGGGTCTTGTTTCGCCAAGTGGTGCTGTGGGCCTTAGTTCCTCACTACACAATACACCTCTGACTTGTGTGTGTGTGTGTGTCCGTCCATCCTCACTCCACAGTGTACTCCTGCGCCCTCCTCAGGGACATTCTGGTCCAGGGCCGCCTCTATATCTCCAGAAATTGGCTGTGCTTCTATGCAAAACTTTTCGCCAAGGACGTCAAGGTGAGGCCCGGTTCTGTGCTCAGGGACTCGGTTAAGTAGCAGATGGCTTCTTCAGAAATCAAACCCAAAGTAGATTTTATTTTTTGCATTTTAACCAACATCTTTTCCGCAGTTTGTGTGCGTGTGTGCTGCAGTCTTTGTGCCCAGTGAGCCCCCCTCTGTCCCTCTGAGCTGCTGAATCCTTTAAAAGAATTCCATTCAAGCAGGGACCCAAAACACATCTCCTTCAGGTCCACTTCTCTCCTGATCTCCATAAATTTGCATCGCATCTTGTGATAATCCTATCTGACCGTAATCTGTAGGAAGCTACTCCTGTGTAATGTCAAGAACGGCCAAAACGATGAAAAAAGTAGCGTGTGTCTGTACTAAAGCTCTTTGTCTGCTGCGAAATGTACTTTTTTACCCTCAGTTGTCCGTTACTTTCAAGAAAAACATCCACTTAATGCATGAATGTAAATGTAGTTGCTATGAATTCAACGTAAACTATGTTCTGTGTGACTATTCAGTTATTATCCGGGCTGCCACTAGAACAAGGGTGTTAATGTAGTTATTCGTGTGTTAATGTAATTTTTGATGAGAACTCAACCACAACTAACGTGTTATTTTTTGGTCAGCGCATCAGTTCCTCCTCCTGTGTCCCATTGTCACACAGAGCACAGAGTAATAGCATCAGAGTGAATTCTGGGATACTGTCCCTGAAACCCCCCCCCCCCCCACCTTTCTGTCTCTGCAGGTGGCCATTCCAGTGGTCTCTTTGCGACTGGTGAAGAAGCATCGGACCGCAGGCCTGGTGCCCAATGGCCTGGCCATTACCACGGACACCGGACAGAAGGTACTCAAGCTCCTGAAACCACTGCCTCTGATCAGTGGGAACACAGATGAATGAGAAGAGGGTCAAATCAGTGTCACATTGCAGAATTAAACTGTTTACATTTATTCCTTTATCTGAAACTTTTCTTCAAAGTGAGATACAACCTTAAGCTGCTTAATCCGATTCTCCCTTTCGTATAGCTGGGTACTTTTTAACCCAAGCAAATGAGGGTAAAGTGCCTTGACCAAGGGTTCTACAGCAGGAGGTGGGACTCAAGCTTACAACCTTCAAACTCACGGACAAAGATCACTTTGGGGGCAGCAGCTCTAACCAATATGCCACCTGCTGCCCCCAAAGTGATCTTTGTCCACAGTGTAGTCTCTCCATCGCAGCGTTATTGAGTCTCTCTAGAGTTTTATGATCTGTCTGTGCTCATTTCCCTCATGCTATGTGTTCTTTTCTGAAGCATCCAAATATTTAATCACTGTAATTTCACTGCGACAATAGCTGTTTGCTGGCACTATTGATCAGTTTCTACTCCTCAGCAGTTTGGGTAAATTAATATCATGTTTCTCCTTGTAGCTGATGTGCAAATTTTCTGTCTTTGTTGAGTTCTTTGTTTTGCAAAGTCCATTTTCATGCAAATGTAGCTCATGGGCCTGCGAGAAGAGTCTCTCTGTAGTAGATAAATACTGTTTTTTGACAACTGCATTTGAATTTGGCTTCGGCTTGACGAAATGATGAGGCAAGAGCGTCCTTGACACACAGTAGTTAAGCTTTTTATTGGGTTGTATAATTTTACTGCGAGAATAAATGCTGTGGGCTCTATCCTGTCCTAGCTGTTACTGCTTTACTGTAAATTGTTTGGAGACATTGCAATAATGTAAGCTTATGGGCAAATACTGCGGTCTGCTAGGTTTCACTGGGGAACAGCCTGGGGAAGTTCCAGTTCATTGAGAATCAGACCGTGAATTTTGATGACATAATTGTTTTGTGTGAATCTGAAATAAGTGGCTACAGGCTGATGCTGAGTGTACGAAAGTACGAAGTGAGTGTGTTCCTTATGTTCTGCCCCACAGTACGTATTTGTGACCCTCCTGTCCCGGGACAGCGTCTACGATGTGCTGAGGAGGATCTGCACACATCTCCAGGTGGGAGTTCACTCAGCTCATGTAATGAGAACTCAGAAGTACTCCACTTCCTGGCCATATTGTGTCCCTGACCTCTGGTCCTGTCTCTGCTCCACAGGTCAATGGGAAGAAGAGCCTGAGCCTGAAGCAGTATGCGGAGGAGCCGAGATCCTTATCACTGGTGAGCATCACAGCCCGACCTCTGGCATTGTGCTCATGGGTCGTAAAGCAGTAAATGAGCAGCTTTACCATCTGTCACATCGTGATTCCTTTAGCTACTGTTTTTCCTGAAGTTTTGACCTGTGGAGCAGATTGCAGGAGATGATGGGAAATTTGCAGCAGCAGATCTGTGCCAGGAAGTATATGTTGGTGACAAATGCTGAGACCTTCATGTCTGTGACAGAACCCTGTATTGGCTGTGCATGTAAATGGTTTTCTTCAAGATCAGCATTATTCTCCAGGTCTGTGTTTGTGACACATTTAAAATGGAGAGCTGCTGCATTTCCCTACATACTGATACATGTAGCTGTCAGACACTCCCATGAATTGCAATGAACTGACCTTCTGCTCTGACACCAACAACTGTTTAGGAGAAATGCATATTACGTTCTGTTTATTTACTGGATGTCTCCCCTTGGACCTCTGGCTAATGAGCAATGTGACCTTGCATGAATCAGTGCATTGAGGATAGTCATTGTTTGGAGGTCCAGTCCATGTTAATGATCCTTGTCCCAACTTCAGGATGATTTGCCACCACCACAGTGCTCTGTCCCAGTGCTCAAGTGGAGACGGAAGTCCTCTTTGGAGTCCATGTCATCTTCACTCCCTGACCTCCTGGGCAACTCCACCAGCAGTCTGAGCACCGTGGACTCGTCCTTCCAGCGTGACTCGCCGTTGAAGGGTGAGGAAAACACTCCCCACATTGTACAGTGGATTCACCTTGGAATTCCCACAATGCATTGCTGGTTGTGGTTGGTTTATTGACCAGTAGAGCATGAATATCTCTTTATGGTAGTTTAATCTACAGTGATATGTGAACCAGAGTTTAAGGCAGGCCACTACTCAGCAGTACACAGTCATGGCGCTTCTACGTTCTTCGGAGGGCAGTAACTTTCTTGTGTACTGGCACTTCTCCTAGGCTGTTTTCTGCCCCCGATCAACCAGATTGTCTGGCTGAGCTGCTCTCTCAGCAAAACACTGCTGTCACTGATGTTCATTATTCATAATAGCCCCCATACCTTCATTTTATTACCCAGGGTGCACTAAGCTACACTGCGAGTTGGCTGACAAGCTGCTTTATGTAATTAAATTTATGCTCATTTTATTAAAGAAATATATATTGTGAACACTAGAATTACCTCTTAGTATATCATTCATTCCAGGACACATTTATTTTGTTGATCCTGACTGATAACAACATGCCAATAACAAAGGTAGCCGCACTTTTTTTTTTTTCTGATGTTGACGAAACGCTTCCAGTTTAAGTTGAAACACACGTTTACAGATGCGCTACCAACCTTTGTCTGATTTGCATTGTTTGCCGTGCTTAAGTATCTGTAAAAAGGGAAATATCGGCCGTTTAATTTTTGTAAGCAATCAGTGTGAAATATGCATCAACTTCAAAAATCCTGAATGCCAGTAACATGCATCATTGCGACAGTCCTTTCAGAGAAACTGAATGGTTTTTTTTTTTGTTGATAAATCCCCTCTCATTATGTGGGTGGGCACGGTTTGAATCGTTCTCAGTTTCTGGATTACAGTGATTTTGTTACGCAACCAGGAATGCAGCCCAACAGTGAGATTTAATCTTAAAGGTGCTCAGTATTTTCACTCGTGGTAATACGCTTCAGGAATGTGTGTGATGTGAAGATCAAGGTGCTGGATGTCTTATCACCATTGTTAACAGCTGTAACACTGTATTAGTTACTCAGAAGCAGCAGATCTGCGATGCTTAAAGGCCACACGACTGTGGAAGTGCCGTGTGTAACTTTATTTTCTCACAAGTAAACATTCTCCGGAGCCCTTGCAGTGCCTTCGGTTTTGGACAAAGCAGTTTTTGGAGTGGTTCAGTGGAGATTCGTTTCTCCCGATGGTGTGCTCAGCATTGCTTACAGTAGGTCTGAATGGCCTGAGTTGCTTACAGAACCTTTTTTTAGATCACATGAGGATCCTGAGCCTTGTAGAAATATCCTCTTACTAAACCAGTGTCAAGAGAAGCTGGACTGAGAGCTTTGGTCTCTGGTTGTCATGTAAACTTAGGTTTCAGAGCAGGTCGGTTGCTGGTGTTACACTGTCCCTTTGTCTATAAAAGGGTGAAAGGTTGGGGCTGCTTTAGTAAACAGTAGAGTTTTGCCACCAGCCCAACTCCACGGTGGTCAGTGACTGGGGGGTCATTATGAGTTTGGATACAGCAAGCCATCAGAGACCTGACTGTCCTGGCCTGTGCTGTGCTTTGCAGAGGGAGGCCTGCCAGCCAACAAGAGCCCCGTGACAGACCCAGAAGCCCAGCTTGGCCACACAGAGTTCCAGCTGCTCAAGTTCTTCATCTTGCTGTGAGTCCATCCACGGTTCTGGTTCTTGCAGTAGGCCACGTGTTTCTCCACAATGTCTACCCTCCCTCACACATTACACCTTTAAGTTAAACGCATTCCACGATAAACCGAAAAAAAGTTCATCGTGTACATTTGCAGCAGATGAACTGACGTAAACACGTTTAGAATTTAAATATGTCTAGCTGTTGTCACAGTGCTTACATTATTTCATTTGCGTTTGGTTGAGTTTACTGGCAGTGTCGTCACTGGCGTACTGAGAAAACTGTTGTTTACTGGTAGTGTTTTAGCTCCAGTGTAAATTATTCTCAGTAGATTTTGAAACAGATGAAATCTTTCCTCGAAACAGGCATGATGTTACACAGAGCGCTCACTTTTCCCTACTGCCATCTAGTGCTGAAACTCAGAACTGCTGTCACCCTGAGGCTGCAGACTGGGAAGCGCTTGTTGTGTTTTGCTTACTTTCAGAATCTGATTAACATTGTTTGCACTGCTTGCCATTGCCATGCACTTGCCCCACTTCCTCGCCCACATTTCCAAGAACAGCCTTTATCAGCCTTTGTACAGTGATTGTTGTCATTACCCAGCATTCCCTGCAGCCCCGTATTGCTCTCAAGTCATTCTTCCTTCACACTGTGCCTTGTAGTGCTGTTCTTCTCATCCTTTCTTCGTGCTACCTGGCCTTCCGCGTGTGCACCCTGGAAGAGAAGCTGTCCTTCCTCAGGACAAACCTGGCCCTGCCTGTGAGCTAGAGGTGAGACCTCCCAGGACCCCCGTCCTTCCACAGGGGCCTCCTCCTCCTCTTGCAGACTTTGCTCAGATGCTAGCTGGCAGTGAATCTTGACCTGTTCACCTTCTAGCAAAGATAAAATAAAGATATAGTGAAATATTACTTCAGGATATTTTGAGGTTTGTTTCAAATATTTATATTATTAGACTCTGCTTAAAGTGTGGAAAAAATAAGTGCTGGCAGGTTGATATGTGTGTCAGTGACTGTCAACAAACTATTAAGTACTAAATCTTGAATTTCTGCAGAGAATAAAAGATATATTTCTTAAATAAAAGGGAGACAAACTTTGATCTAAGAGTAAGGAAGTGAACAGGGTTGCAGTATAACTGAATGCACCCTGAGTAGAGAAATGCAGCTATGAAGGCTGCTGTGAGATAGTCACTCTACTACAGCAGGGTTTTGCTGGGAGAGCAGCTCAGCCACAGAATCTGGTCAGCTGGGGACAGAAAAGAGCATGTGCTAAATCACAAAAAAGTCCCTGTTCTCCCACAAGCAACACATAGAAGTGCCAGGACCCACTTCAAGCACTGGTTCAACTGAAAAAGAGATATCACAGCCCACCCACTTTCTCCTTGACTACGATTACAGAGAAAAATGATGATGTACATTAGTGCAGTTTGTGAGGCTGTAAGCTTGACAAAACTTCTCACATCTGCAGCATAGCAGCACCATCTGCTCTGGAGAACCAGGGGATTAGAGCAGCTCCCTTGCCAACCTGTGTATTTGTTTCCTCCCAAGTAGCTCCTGCCTCCTGCTGCATCCCCAACGAAAGTGCTGCCTCAGCGGACCCAGCCCTGTGTGACCTAACAGCAGGGCTTCCTCATGACTGCTGCCCCTGCTGCGTTCTGTGCGCCCATAAAGGCCAAAGGGAAGACAGTGAATGCATGAGGCACAATGGGGACAGGTGGTAAACAGAGCAGCACAGTCCTGTCGTCCCTGTTCTGTACAGCACTTCATAAGAGTGGGGCATCTGTGGGCACCAGGAGCTCTACAGGGAGGGTGAATAATCCCTTGGCCCCTCAAACCCAGTAAAAACAGGGCCAGCAGGAGTCTGGAGCTGTGAGAACACCTGTAAGGTGTTGGATCCAGACACCAGTCTACACCCAGCACGATGTTTTCAGCTGATGGCTTGAATAACAGTGACTCAGCATAGCAGGCATCTCACCATCGGAACAATATTCCAGAAACGCATCCGAGAAGGTGTCTGCTCTTCCAAAACATGGGGCGTGTCAGTTCTGCACCTGCAGGACTTGGAGATGATGGTCTGAACTTCTCTAAAAGACTACAAGTTGAGAAGTGGTACGTCTCATGCTTTGCTTTGTTGCTAACTCTACTCCTACAACAAATATACCTCAGCTACTGTTTTCTTCATTTCATTTTGGACAATATTCGCCCTCCCTTGAGTACCATCACTTTGTGTTGGACAACTATCCAGAATCTGTGGGAATAAAACCTGATCCAGCTGCTGAAACTTTCAGTGTGAAAGGGACCACTTTGTCGGTAACAGAACCTCAGTTCTCTGCTCCCAGACATTTCAAATCTCTACTTGAGGATTTTGGATTGAGGCAGAAGAAGCTGAAATCTCCTACACTTGGCCCATATATTTTCAGGACTGTTTATAGGATGTTCCACCAGGAGCACGTTGGAAGGACAGCAAGTCTGCAGGTTTATTTAACTATTAGTTCTCCTAGTTTATGGAAGAGCTAGACATAACATTGGTTTATATTCATTCTAGTTTTATTCTATATTCACTGTGAGCATTGTTTCATAGCCATTACTGCTAACTTCATGTTTACTACAAGGAGTTCTGTTAACATGGAAACCTGAAAAATACACTTCATAAGTTTCAAAAGAACCACATGTGTTTTGTAGAGGTACATCAGCTGATTAACTTGAAACTGTATTTATGTAGCAGCATCAGTTATCATCATGGTACTGTACTTTTATCCAAGAGCACGTGTTCCTGCAAGCAGCAGGTGGTGAGATGGCTAAAGATGTGGACTTTTGACTGAAAAGTGCCTGAAGGAGGTCTGCTAGTGTACTTTTGAGAAAGGTAATTAACCTGAGTTGCTGTAAAACGCTCGACTGTGATAATGGACAAAAATAGGAGGCACTTCTTAATGAAATCATGAACACTCTAAATTTATTGAAGCGTAATAAAGACTTGACATATGAACTAGTTTAAAAGTAAACAGTGCTTGAAGTAAGGAAAGAAACAAGTGCCGCTGTTCCTGTTGTTGACACATTGGTTGCGTATCGGTCAGCATGAGGAGTTTTGAATTTCCTCAGTTTTCTTTAATTCTCTTTGTTACATATTTCTTTAAACAAAGGGTAGGAATGTAGTCCGTGAGCCGAATTGCAGTGCTACTTAGTGCGCCCTGGGTAATGAAATGTAGCAGAGAGAGCTGTGATCAGTGATGACCATCTACAACAGCAGTGTTCTGCTGGAAGTGCAGATCAGACAGAGAATCTGGGCAACAGGGGGCAGAAAAAAGAAGAAGGGGATTATGAGAAGTGCTGGTACACAAGAAAAAGTTCTGGTTTTCAAAGAGCAACATGTAGAAGTGCCAGTGCTAAGCACCGACCCACTTAAAGCACTGAATTCTTGTGAAAGATGGAGGGATGAGGAGAATGACGGCAACAGAATCACTGAGCAGAGCTGGTGTGCAGCGTGAGCTTTACCAAACCTGTGAAATTTAAACTGTTCCTTCAGCTCTGCTTCTTAATCCAAGGAAAGCTGCATTATGTGTGTGGTTATTATTTAGAAATTTAAGTCTGTTTTTCTGCCAAGACACAGTTGACAAAAACAAAGTAAAATGTGAAGGAAAACGTCTGTGGTTCCACAGAGCAGCCCTGCAACGTGAGATGTTTTGGAAAAAAGCAGATTTGATGAGTGTTTGTAAGCAAGAGGTGCATGTTTATTTGTGTGTGGTTGTGTTCTGAAATCCAGAAACATTTTTACTGGGGATTGAGGTTATGCACACTAGACCATTCTGTACACTTGAGCTGTAATACTGCTAGTGCCAGTAACAGTGTAAGGTCATGGTGGGTAATAAAAACCTTTTTGTTCTGCACTAGTGAGTCCACGTGGTACCTTTCAAGTGTGATTTTGAGCCTCAAAACAACACATTTGTATATTTGTAGCTCATAAACACGGAGGAACGGAAACAACATGTAAATATTTGGCAGAAGATGACGAATAAAGCCAGTGGTCATAAATTTAAATAAACACAGATTGACATGACTGGCACAATGGCACAGTGGGTAGAGCTTGGACTTCTCTGTTTCTGGCCTTGGGGGTTTCATGGTGGGCTTTCTTTGCACTGGTTTCTTCCAGGTGCTCCTGTTTGCTTTCACAGTTCAAAGACGTGCATTTCAGGTGGATTGGTAACTCGAAATTGCCCATAGTGTGTGAATGACTGTGTGTGTGTGAGTGAAAGCGCTTTAATGGAATTGCTTCCTGTCTGGGGTTTATCCTGTTTCTCACACTTTGCATCCTGGATAGTCTTTGGACCACAGCCCTAACCAGTTGAAAGGTTATTGATAATAGCTGAACAGATTTTATTATTCAGAATTACACTGTGATTTATCTTGGATTTTACTTAGAAAAATGCCTTGAAAGGATATATAATACAGTGCAAATCTTCAAGAAGTACACAGTAAACAGAATGAAACATTCCAGGATGTTTTCTTGGTCAAACTGTGATATAATGTCAATTACCCCTAAAAGTTCCCTCTGCTGATATAAACTCAAATATGACAACTCAAATAACTTTAATTTTATAAAGCCCCTTCACAACAAGCTTGCCCCAAGGTGTTTAAACATCAGTTCAAGGGCAATAAGTACAAGTAGAGATCCATCAAGTAGTGCTGGCGGTAACAGTGAAACATAGAAGTGTGTGGAGAGAAGCAAGAGAACACCAGAGGAGATGAAGGAAAAATAAAGCTGATGGAGTAGAAGATCACTGGTCTTCCAAAGTCAGCAGAGTGCCAGCATCATGCAAGTAGGACAAAGAAGCAGCATCTTCAAGAGCATCCACTTGGATGTCTGGATGCTTCATGTGAGTTTAGCACTGAACATGGGCAGTGCTTTTTTGTGCATAAGAGTCTTTGTGTGTGTGTGTGTGTGTGTGTGTGTGTGTGTGTGTGTGTGTGTGTGTGTGCGCGCGCGCACTTTTGAGGAGGTGAAATGAGGCCCTTTGTCTGCTGCTGCTCTGCATCCCCAGACTACAAATTCCCCACTACGTTAGGGGGGTCATTGAAGGCAGTAAGCCCTGAGGAACCTGGGAAGTTTTTACAGTGCAGTGCAGTCATAAGCACAGCAACCTATTTTTGTGTCATGGTTGGATTTCCAGTAGAAGTGTTTCTGAAGTTCAGATGAATAATTCATGGCTCACTCTGTGGCCAAACTTTGTAAGTGCCCCTGGCGACCACAGAGGGAACATATTCCTGCCTCCTCAGGTAGCCAGAGTGGAAAGACGGCAGGTTAATTCTGGTTGTAACTGTTGTCTCAGCGCTGAGCTCCATGTGTGGTGCAGTACAGTTGTCATAGAGGATGCCTGACATCTTCTGATATTGGTTTTCCAGGCTGCAGTTAATTCTTTTCTCGTGGTTGATGCACTGTACCTCTGAGTGGTTACATTCTCCTGCACCCACTGCAAGCCGCTGCTCTGACACTTTGTCTTTAATTCAGCTTTGTCAGCGTCACTAGAGCCCAGTCCCACATAGGCCCACTTTGTTTCTTTCTGTTGAAGTGGAAGGAAATTCTGCCTCCTCCACCCTGCTTCTCCTGCCCCCCAATCTGCTTATCATCAGTTATCAGGAGCTTTGAACTGGGCTCCAGGTGGAGGGCCTCAGGTGCAGGTGATTTCATACAAGAACAGGTGTGTCTAGACCAACCCCAGCCCTGCTCTCCTCACCTGTCACCCTGCGCTCGAGGATGGAAGTGACGCATCCACTTTCAAAAGCAGATGAGGAAAAATAGATACAGGGTTCTTTATGAAGTATGAAAAGGGATTAACTCTTATTTTCTAATTCAACATTTGAACACCATTTTTTTTATTACCAACACATTTTCCAGCTCTGAACATTGCAGACTTGATCAGCTGGTTCTTTTGGTGGGTTGTCACCTGCAATGGCACAAATTAAAGCATGTTTGTGAAATAAATGTGAAAAGAAGACTGTATTAATTATATGTGTAGTATAACTGGAAAGATATATTGTTGTTTGGAAGGGGACAGAATTTCAGTTCCATTCTCCTGGGATGATTATAGTAACTCTCATGTGCACTGACTTTCCCAAACACAAGGAGGCAACACACTGGCAAGACAGTGGAGAATTTGGGGTAGGCGACTGTTAATGTGCTGAATCTTACATGAGAAGCCTTCATCACAGCTGCTAAATCCGCCTGCAGTCTCCGACAGCTTCAGTATGACAGCTGTTCCTCGGACTCGTATACTGTTACATGACCAGTATTTTATACTGAATTATTTCTGTGTTTCTGGCTTTGTCTTCGGAAAAGTGGATTTATTGGTCCATGTCACAATCCCGCTGCATTTTTACTGCATTTGTTGACGAATGAAAAACTAGAATGATTAGTTCCAAAAGCAGTAAATGCATTTGTTCATAATGAAGTTCTAACCGTTGTATAATTTCTCCAGCATTATTTGTTCTCTGATGTTTTTCTTTCATACGTTTATCATACATTTAGCTGTATCAGCTACATTAGCGTATCATATACACTATACCTCTCACATCAACATTCGCAACATTACCTATATTAATTCAGTAGATTCTGTCTTCCAAAGCAACATATAACTTTAAACTCCTTAAAACGGTTTACCCATTTATGCAGTTGTGTAATTGCATTTATACTAGAATGTGTGACTTATGAGTCCAAAAGCTGCAGCTCTAACCATTGTGCCACCTGCCACCCCTTGCTGAGGTGTCAGTGTGGACCATTGTTGTGCATAATTTCTATATGGTTTTCAAAATTTTTAATAAAACCAAGGTTAAAAATAACTGCTCACATGCTCTCCTGATACTGTAGTCTTCTCCACTTGTAATCGATTATTCACAGTTGGGCTGTTTATTGTCCTCTGTTCAGCCTCAAGGATAAAAACTATTAGACTGGAATCTGGCATTTTAAAGAGAAATGTGGTGAATGTTGACTGGACAAAGGACCTGGGTTCAAATCCCTGTTAAGACTGTAGGGACCTTGATCAAGGTACCCTGAATGGATACAGGTAAAAATTACTCAGCTGTATGAATGGGTAAAATCACTGGAAGTAGTTTAGAATCTAAGCCTGACGCTGTAAGTCACTTTTGGAGAAAAAGACCAGCTGCATGAATGAATAAAAGTTTTTTTAAAAAAAGAGACCTCGCAGGCAGATGTCCTCCTAAGAGAGGGCCACAGTGGAGCCCCCCTGACCTGTGAGTCACCAGTTCTGCTGACTGAGTATACTGGACAAAGTGATGATAAACTGCTTCTGTCACTTGCTCCGATTATAGGCAGGAGCACTTTAGACCTGGCCAACATGACAGTGTGGTTCCTGCAACACAGTAAGCAATCGGCATGGTCAAGCCCTCCTAAGTGTGTGTGAGGAATGTCCATGTCACCATTAGCAACAATGGATACTACAGGACATCTAACTGTCCAAATTCCTTCAAGTGTGGTAAAGAGAATACTAAGTATGTGAGCAATGGCCTTGTGTTACAGGTGGGTGGAGGGCACGCCGGGTCACCAACGCCTTGCTTCTTCCACCCTCAGGCATTCTTAACCGATGGCTGATGAGCTGGCTGGATGTGGGGATTAGGGGTGTTCTGGGAATGGCAGATAGCAAGTGGGCAGCATCCAAATGTGGGCAGAGAGATGAGCAAGTGTGACTAACTTCTCTTTGCCCGTATATTTAGCTCTGGGAACAGAGGTTAGCTCATGATCGTGCAAGATTATTGCCTTCAGGCTGATAAACACTGCATACCAGCTGGAAGGTGTGTTTTTCAAGTAGTAGCTTTTGGTAACCATAGCAACAGGACAATTGTCAACCCCAACATTGGGGAGGGGGACATCACACATGAATTTTTGAAGTAAATATTCTCTGGGCAAATAGAGAGTGATTTTGTCAGGAATGCAGCGAGTCGGACACACTCGGAACTCTTGGGGGTGACCTGCATGTGGGCAGACTGTGTGCAGCCCTCCTGAAGTGCCAAGAGAAGCTAGGAATATGTAGACTAAAGTGAAACAGACAGCAGGTAGGTACCTCATTTTGAAGCTGAGTAGTATGTATTTCTAGGGACATTGTTTAGGTAGGGCAGTTGCTAGGTCTCGTGTGGAAAGGTCAGTGCTTAAAAGGCATTTGAAGGCCATGAAACTGGGAGCAGGTCTGATGCTGACAGAAAGCTTGATTCCACAGCCTGGGCACTATGAGTGAGTTTATTTCTTTGTTCATTACTGTTAGAATCATCCTGTTTAAGCGGGGACCTTAACTGGACTATATAAACCTCATCTTGGTAAGGATGTATATTAGTGTTACCCTCTCCTGTCTGCACAGAAGACTCCAAATGTTTTGCTGGGGATAAGCGAGGCTCACACTCTGAGTTCATGGCAAAATCTTGTGCCCAAGAACTTCCTAATACCCCAGAATAGTGCTTACGGCAGCTCTTGCACAGCTTTGTTTTCTGGACATTTGCCATGCCGTTTGTTCAGTAAATTAAATGGGTTGTTTTTCATGCTTTTTGTTGGTCACATTCTTAGGAAAAATGACTGTGGTTTATTGCTGATAAATCACGCATGTTTTCGCTTCGGAAGGAATCATAAGTCTGTGGGATGGTGTTGTCAGTGGAGGATTGTTGTTTAATATTTTAAAATTACTCAGCTTGCTAGCTTTCTCAAATGATGTGGGGAGGCTACAGAGGACGTGTATCCATCGTACAATTAGAAGTTAGTTTCTGAACTCAACAAACAATTTGGACTTGCGGTATGAGAGTTTATAGGGTTCAGGTCATTTCTTTATTACTTTTCTTAGGAGGTATTATTTCCCCAAAGCATGCAAAATTATTTTTCTTAACAACAATCTGACTATGTGTAAACTATTACTTTTTATATGAGGGGCATATGATTTACATTGTTTATTATGTTATTGTTCACATCATTTCATTATTATTAAGGAGACACATTGGGCCCGGTTCTCAATAAAGGGTGATGGCTGGCAAAACAAATATTTGGGTCTATAGTTTGTTGTAGGAAAAACTGTTTGATTAAGGTCAGTGCAGGCTAAAATAATTTAAACTGTCCTCAAGAGATTTATGGCCTGCATGGCATGTCTCTAGGCAAAAACAATACTCAAGTAAAAGTAGTTTTACATTCAGAAAACAATCAAGTATAAGAACTCATCTAAATCACTGCTCAAGCATCAAGTTACTTTGAATAAAATTAAAGTTTTAATGTTTTGTACCACTATGAATGTTAACAGCTAAGACTAATCAAATAAATAATAGAAAGCCACGCCTTCTTAGTTGTGCTCTAGGAACTTGCTTTACTAAGCAGCTGTTTAGTATTTACCTATCAAGGCAATGGTTCTGTTAGGACACCGACATCTGTTAGCAGCCATTCAATTCCTGCTCCCAACACTCTTGTTGGACGTCATTTTAGGTGAATTACAAAGGAATGATACCACTCTTCACTGAATGAACGTGAATCTGTGGTTTCACTCAGTTGCTCCTCCATGACCAGCCAACTTTGATCAATGAAACTGACAGAAGTAGTCAGCTGACAGTGAACCTGTGCTCATTTTTGGGGGGAAACTGAGACTGACAGCTGACAGTGAGGAGGTACTACTTTTACATATTCATTTAGATGCAGCTGTCAGAATACAGTCAGTTTCTGCAGTACTACATATGGCTCACATTACACAAGTAGTTTGTTGCAGAATTGTTAGAAGATACAATGGTGATGGTCACAGAAGATGCAATACAGTTTTATGGAGCAGCCAGGAGAGAAGGCAGTCTGAAAAAGATGCATTTTGTGACCCTTCCTGACTGTTGAAAGGGAAAGAGCCATTCCAGAAGAAGTAAAACAATACAGTAAATGAAACTTATTACAACCCATCTCTGAGGGTTCTTTATGGTCATATTTACAAACATACTTACAATGTTTATCACGTTTTAAACCGTTCTATGACTGTGTGAATTGATTTGAAAACAAGCTCCTGAATCTATTACCCACTTGTGTTGGATAATCAGTTAAAATGTAACATTTAAAACGTGCATTTTATTGCTTATTTACATAGCGCTTCTACTGATTGACCCTTTTACACTCTTAACATATAAAGATTGATCCCTTTGATCAAGGTGTTGACATATCTGGAGGAGAAAACAACTTATGTGCCTTAACTTAAAGCTTGTATCTTTGCTTGAGACCTAAAGCAGCTCAGTGTTGACCATTTCTGCATCATCCACTAATGGAGTTTGGCCTCCCTAAATGGCTCCGGTCACGGTTTCCAACTTTGTAAAAGGTCTCCTGTGAGGCACAGAGTCGATTACACATGGAGGCCCTGTGATATGTGTTGGAAATTAGGGTTCCATCTGCAGCTCACTTTCACACTCCATGGATAAATGGCAAAACCTGAACTCAAGCCCCTGATTCCCTTTACATCCCAGGGGTTGTAGTTCGATAAGCCCGCTGAGCGGTGGTCTTCACAGTCGGGTGAACTTGTGTCCACTGGTTCTGCTGTGTTTTAACTATGGTTTTCCTCACATTGTCGGCATGAAATCCCAGTCCGTCATGTTTGCAACAACCCCAGCATGACCGCAAAGCATTATTTTCTCAGTATTTGTAGCATTTGTTTTGCATACAGAATTTTGCCAAGACATTTAATTCACTTTCAGATCTTGGTTCAAAGTATTGCATGCGCAACCCCTAGGACTTACCTTGCTGTTGTACCTTTTTATCTGCACTGAATCAGCAAAATGACCAAAAAATGAATTGGATGTCCTTCCAACATGAATCATGAAGCAGCTTTATCTCTTGAACTGTGAGAGTGCCTAAAAAGGCACAAAATATTTACATTTTCTTTTTCTGGATCAATTCACATTTAAACGCATTAATAGACATTTATTCTGCGACATGCAGTCATTTAAATTTTACGGCAATGCATTCCTTGGCTGTAACGTCCCACTTGGAAGTTGTACACAGTGAGAGTTCTGGCTTGAATGCCATGTCTTTCCGGTGTTTTATTTGCACAGTAACACAGAACGGGCTGCTTCTTGATCGCGGTGAAATACTGGAGGATGGCTCGAATGGATACAGATGGCCAGGTGAAGGAGAACATGGGGTGGCCACAGTCCAGGGGGCATAAATCAGGGGGGACAAGGATTGATGGCCGGGAATGGAGTGCTGGCTAGAATATGAGAGCCTTCTCCTGTTTACTGGAAGCATATCTAGGTCATGATGAGAGCATCTGCTCACTGTCTGCACTTGGTTTCTTTGCACCGTGTTTTAAATTCTGTTACAACAGTTGCAGCACCTGTGATGTTTTTCTACCCAAAGCATTTGCAACTATGAACTCGTAAATACCTCCTGGCAGGTAAATTTGTTCTACACCCTTGCTAAATTTTGTAATGAACAGAGATTAGACGCATTCTTAAATCTTTTCACAAGAAAATTATACACTGCCTGTTTTGTTCACACTGAGAAATGAAGCCGTTAAAGGAGAGAATTTAATGTAAACCTGCATAATTTCAATATGTTTTCCAAGCTGTGCAGCAGAAGTGTGAATTGTTTTGAAATTGACATACAGCCTATATCTGAGGAATGCAAGGGTCTATGGTGCCACACTTAGATCCTGGCTCTGAAATGCTCCAGCTTTTCACCTGGAATATTAGTTACTTGTTTATAAGCTCACCGTTTATCATATGGGACAACACAGTGGTTAGCACCTGGGCTGTGGATTCTGATATGACTTCAGCTTGGCACATTTTTTCCCCAAGTATGTGTGGATTTCCTGTCAGTGCTTTGGTTTCCTCCAACAGTCCAAAGTCATGTGTTTCAGATGAACTGGTGACTTCAGATTTGGACCACTGTGACACACTGATCACCTGGGTTCATTCTGCTGATCTGGTGGAATGCCCCCTTCCTCTTTCATCGCTCCATGTGTGTCCCTCCTGAAGCACCACGCTTAGCAAAGGACAAAGTCCTGCCAGAAGAGAATTGTTCTCTGGTTTAGAGGTTTATGAGTAGTTGTTCACCTGCTAGAACCTTCAAACAAGCTCCAAGGCCCTTCAGTAAACATTCAGGTGGATGAATGTTTGTCATGACAACATAAACACATCCAGTGCAAGTTTTTACAAAAATATTCAGTTAGTAAAGGCAGGCAGGCCCCTGACGGCCTCTAATTTTCTGTGTGTCACGTCAAATTAATGTGCACATTCTCAGTTTTGATATGACACACAAAAGAAGAAACAGAATTACTGGAGGGCATTAACCTTGTTATCAGTCTGAAGGAAAAACCTCACATTCATACCTAGATACTTCACAGAGGTGACAGATTTTGTATCAGGAGAGCAGACTAATGCACTTCTCCCTGCTGCCCACACTGGACTGTGTGTGCATGTCCGTGCGTGCCGCTATCACATTTTCGCCAAACATATAACATAGAGAACAATAGTTTCAAATGATAAAAAAAATTATAACAGATTTAAAATGGCCGAGAATAAAAATCAATAGCCTCCAGTTCAGTGCCAGCTGGTCACAGATTTATTCTCTGAATGGGCGCAATGTTTCATTATCTTTTTTTAATCGCCATCACTCCGGAACACCAGACACAAATTGCAAAAACCGTTGAAGCTGAAGGCTGCTATTCCTTTGCTGTTTGGGTGTTTTATTGCCAGCTAATGGCTGGGTGTGGAAATACAGGTAGTGGTCAGTCCAAACACATCAGTGAAGAAAACAAAATTGAAAACAAATAAATTGAATAATGTTCACATCTTCAGAAATGAGTAACTTGAATGTTTGTAACATAAACAGCTGATGTATTCATATTAGCAGGACCTTTTGTGGAAATCAGTGCTCCACAGCTCAATTTACCAGTTAAACCTTCGCTTTCAGTGCTGTATTGTAGGGGTCTGATCCTACTGTGAGCGGAAGACAAAGGCTGTCTGTATTAGTTTTATTTAGGGCTGCTGAAAGATGTCTTCATGTACAGTTAAATACTCTTCTGACCTATATTTATTTATAATAGTTGCTCCCTCAGGCTGTCTGTCTTATCAACTTGACATGTGTTACAGGCCAAGCACTAGAAGTGTTTTCTCCTGACCTCAGCATCACCCGGTTTCTTACATCTTTTCATAAACAGTATACTCCTTTTTAATAATGCTACAGAAGGCAGACATTAAAAAATAAAACTTGATCCTCTTGATGTAAGAAATCTCTTGTACAGTACAAGTCAAAATTTTGAGTACATTTGCTGGAAGAAAGCAGGAAACATGCCAAAACATCCTCCCAGTTTTTCTGCAGTAAATCTGAAAGACCTAGGACACGTGAAGGTTGCTCTGCTTTGGTTTTTCTGCCCAGTTTTCCTAGATTTGCTCAGGGGTTTTGACCAATATTGTATATATTTAGATAATAAACGATTACTAGCTGACAAGATAAAAATGACACTGTTCACAAAGCCCTGAGAGGAATAGTTGGAAGTAGCGCATCCTTATGGCTAACAGCTAAACTGAACTGAAATTTACAATATGCGGATATGAAGGAGCTCTGGGATTAGGAGCTTATTCGAGCCCATCCTGAGCTACTGTGAGGACATTAAAAAGCCTGTTAGTGTGATGAGCTGGTGCACCAACACAGACGCGCACACAGTATAAGCTTACATTTCTATACACTAGCCATATGGAAAATGTAGGAATGGCTGGATTGAAGCTGGTAGTTTCACACGCTGCTTCTGTTTGTATTCACTTACACTGATAGCATATGATTTATAATAACCTCCATCTTTCATCCAAAGTGAGGTATTTCTGCTGTGAAATCTCTGCAGGCCAGTATAGAAATATACACCAAGCCTTCTAAACCTTCTGGTTAATGAACAAGGTCAAAACATGCACTTGTACCTACACAGTAATATATAAAGAAGTGCCCAGATGAAGAAATCAGCAGGTTATGCTTCAGTAGCTGTCGAAACATTTCAACATTAATGAAAACCTGTCTTTGCCGGGGAAGAAAAATTCCAATTGGGGCTTTTGAATCTTTCTGAAGTTTCCCAAAACACTTGCTGCAGACATTTCCTCTGGACTCAAAAATCCATGGGAACTGCTGATGTTTTGCTTTTCGATGCAGTCAAGGCCTCAGAGGCCTGGCTCTTCGCTGGAACTGCACGCATTCCTGAAGTAAGACAAATGTGGTTTGTCCTTGTATGTGAGTATTATTCTCTGTAAACATCTGCAACCTACTTGGTTTATTTATATCACTGCTATTGTGCTCATGAGTGGCACAACAGCAGGTAGCGCTTTGGGCCTTACAGCTCCTGCTTTGTCACTGACCCATGATGGACTGGTCTCTGGGGTGTACCCTTCATTGCACCCTATGCTTCTTGGACAAGTTCTGAACCACCGTGGCCCTGCATTAGGCAAGCAGTTAGTGATAACAGATGGACATTGTAATGATTCAAGCAGAGGCCTGGCAAGTGGAAGAGTTCTTATTTGAATACGTACTTCTGCTGCTGAGGCAAAAGTTGGTGCTGTATCAATGCGCAAAGTACTTACCTTTATACTTTGGACAAAGGAAGGTATGTGCTAAATATAGTGAGTGAAAATAATAATTAGGGGCATAACAGTGGAGTGACATCTGTGTCTTGCTGTGTCCAGGCTACTATAGCAATTTGCAAAGCACTGGGACCAAGGATTCAAACCTTTTTGTCTGAAGACCAGATCAGGACTTTTTCTGGGTATATCAAAACTTGAATATTCAGCAGAAAGACATTTTAATTTAGTTTCTTTATACACAGCCCTGAGCAGAAACACTTGTAAACATACACCACATGTTTGCTTAAAACACAATGGCAAGCCTGCAGTCTACAAAGCGACAGCAGGTTTTACACTGTTCGCAACTTCAAACATTTTCCAGTTCTTTGACTTTGTTGATCAGTGTGCCACTTCCATTCTTTCAAATCTTCGACCATTTATGGTTGCTTTTTTAAAGGACACTTTGAAACAAAGAGAACAGCAACATCAGGAAATTAGCCATATCTGTTTCAAATGAAAAGCTAACTGCATCTTTGTGGGGATTTGACATTCATAAGCTTTCCATATATTGCTGTGTACAAAATAATATAAAACTCGGAGTAATAAATGTTGTTTTATGTAGATCAAGTTTCCATAAGTCAAACATCTTTGAAATGCAGTTTTACCATAACTCATTCTGGCATCGATGAACTTCAATTTAGCCTCGACTTGTACTTGAGATTTGACTGTAAAAAGTGCCACAGAACAATCTTACCATTAGATGTTTTTCCTTAGGATTCTCAGCAAATTGCTCTATTCAACATGTATCACTCTAAATGCTTTACAGATTAAATAAGTCTTTAAGCAATATAAAGAACAGGCAGTACTTGGCAAATGCAATTTTGCTAGAGAAAGTTTGAATAGAATACAATATTCTTTGCTTGATTATAAAGAATCTAAGTATTAAAATTTCAGTTGGACACATTCCGCAGATAAATTGTGACAATGTGGATGAATGACAGGCACATTTAGTTTCTCCTTTCAGGTGTCCTTGGCTTTGGCACAAAAATGTCACTGTGTGGAACTGAGGGACAGTGACCAAAAATTCAGCTTTTCCATATCTGACATCTATTCTGGCTTGAATCCATCTTCTTGAGTTCAGTTTAAAAGAGCCAGTCTTTTCACCTCACCCCTGCACTAGCAAGAAGGCAATCAAAAAATGCTGCGTTCCCCACTTTGAAGTAAATATATGTTTCTGTAATGGTATCGTAGTGTAAGTGCTCATGCTAGCTCCTTTAAACAGTGTGGACAGAGGTGAAAAAGGGGTGGAGGCCGATACTGATGTGTCACTCTTTCCGATGGGAGAGTCTCTGAATTAGGTTACGCCATTCAGCCCGTTTCTGGGTGATGTAGCTGGGCGTGATGATCTGCATGAGGCCCTGCATCGCCACTCTTTGCCCAATGCTCTCGCATAACGCTTCAGTGTTACAGATGACGTACATGCCGCAGTCATAGCTGTTCTGCTGGGAGGGTGCCAGCTCCTCCACAAACGTTGGCTTTTTGGCAGCCCCCAGGAAGGACTCCAGCTTGGCAGCAATGCGGCGGGCGTGCAGGGCATTGCTGTCGCTCTGCGAGTCATAGTGGGAGAAGCAGCCACTGTCCCGCCTGTATAGCAGCAGGCTCCAGTGGGTACCTCCAGCTGTCTGATGGGAGTTGTCATTGACGGCCAGAAAGACCCATTGGCGAGCGGGGAGATGCAGGGGCTCCAGGAAGAGGGCTAACTCCTCTTGGCTAGAGGTGCACTTGATGAACTGTGTGACCTCAGGGCTGATGAAACAGGCTGCTTTGTTCAGGGCCTTGAAACGCTCTGTGGCAAAGTACTCAAAAGCGAAACCAATCACCTGGTCATTGAGCCAATACGGGCCCTCCAGCAGTGCCACATCTGAGCGTCTCAGAAGACTGTTGTGGTAACTCAAGACCGCTGGGTCCATTTTGCACAGCTCACAGAGGCAGCCAGGTTACCTGGGAGACATGAATGAGAGGAGCTTAGCAGCAGTGCCAACAGCCATCTATTATTGGGGAACACAGGAAAATTTGTGGTAGCTGGAAAATTCTATTTCATCCTGGTATTATTAGCATTACTTATCCCTTACAGCAGCATGTGAGAAATTAATATTTAATGAGTATAAATAATTCAACATAATTATACTGTATTGGTACTTCAGACATAACCAACGAGCCAACAGGAGAAGTGGTCTTCAGCTTAAAAAATTAATGTCTCAAGATGGTAATATTCCAGCACCAGGCAGAAAAGCAGAAATATATTCTGTGAATCATTTTTATAAACAGTTGAGCAACAGAGCAGTCATTTGTCCAAGTTTTGCTAGATGGTCGTGACACTGGATATACTCTACTGTAAGGCAGTGTTTCAGCATGAAGTTAGAAATATTTCTTATTCGTGTTCTCTCTCAGAGCACTGAATAAAAATATCTGACAGCTGGGGTAGGGGGGAGGTGAACATCCTTGTGCTTTCATGGGGTCGTTATTCAGGAAAATACTTGACATGTAAGCATTTCACTCACGATTTTCAATAACATGAATGCTCCGTTTTAACTGGATACATTATAATCCTCTGCATTTGAGGGGTTTAACATACAGCAGGACATTTGTGTTTTTCTTGCCCCACTACAAGATAATATTTGTATACGTCCCAAGACTCCTCCCTCTCCATTGCAGTAGACTGGTTCACTACATGTGGCTCCCCATCACCACTTCTGACTGGTGACTGGATCACAGAACACCACTTTTTGCCATAATTGATAAAGGCAAAAAAAGATATCAAAAAACAGATCTGTTTACTCAAGGATTAGGTTCTGGGAAAACTGCAGACAAGGTGATAATTGTAAATATTCTGTAAGCATTCCATCCGTAAATCCATGATCAATAATTGTGTGTTCTAATGCAGGGTAGCAGGGTCCTGAAGACAAATCTGAAAACGTGGGCCATGAATGTATCATCATCATCATCATCATTTCAGGATATATTACTGTACAGTTTCATTTATTATTCTTTGTCAGCTTCAAAATAGATTTAGATTAAAATGCAGTACTTAAAAGTACACTGTCACATTTCCTATTCAGCCCCGATTGACAGATCCATCGCATAAATGCACAAGATGTTAATCGGATTCTGGTGCCACTATTATCCGTGCGATCAGTCAAAGCATAATAAACAGACTTCCCTTGATTTATTTATGGGTTCTGTAAAATTCAGAATATACAGCTATGCATCATTATCAGAATCTAATTTGTTACCGAAAACGTGTCTGATATCAAAATTTTTACTTAATGTGTGGAAGATGTTAGCGATAATGCACAGTACGATTAAACAATGGGATGACAAGATGTAAAACCTATCAGGAAAACGGCTGAGATATGATTGAAGTACACTGTTTTTACCTTTCCTGGCTGCTGCTAATCATAGTTAGAAATCCCAGGGAAGTTTCATGCTGAAAACTCCAGGGCTGGAGTTACTGCTCCAGGGTAATTCCCACATTTAACTTTATCAGTTCTACCAAGGGTGAGTAATGAACCGAAGCAGGAATCCACTGAGCATGTTGCTTTTATTGTGAAAAACTTTATAACTGTGTACTTTGTCAAACGCACACATATATGTAAAAAAAAAAAAAATAATTGTGTAACTTTTTCCATTCACTCAATTAAGTTACACACCCAAAATACCTAACAGACCCTTCTCGGGAAATACAGTTCATTCCCATAATACTCCAGGAATGAGGTCAATGCAAAAGTGGGTTGTCAATTCAGACAGTGAATGTTGGGTACAAATTTTCAACGGTCGTAAAAGCAAGGGATAGCTGTAGCTGTAAAAGATGGAATCACTTTATGCGACTTTTCATCTTATTTTTATTTACTCAGCCATTTTAAAATTGAAACCATTTAGCATGACAAACTAAAAAATACCTTCTCTTGACAAAGTCCTATTGAATGCTGACGGCTGATCGATGCATCCGGTAAACGTGTGATCTTTATATTGAGCAACAATCGAAAAAACCAGACAGGAGCTTTAAACACCGAGGAAACTGAATAAACCTGGCCCTGTGCTCCTGTTCGGTTTGGGTGTCTTTCACTGCCTACTAACGTGAGGAGTTGGTATCTTGCGCAAACACTCCTACCTCTCCCCTTTTCATTAGGTGCTCCCTGCGTGTGAACTCCCATGCTGCACAAAGCTCCTCTTTGTCTTCTCCCTGCATGATACTGCTTTCTGTCCTTAAGGAGAATAACCTGCTCCTCAAAGGCCTTACTCTTTCACTTGAAAATACAGACTTTTCCCAAATTGAGTTCTTTTCGTGGAGGGGGCAGAATTCTTTTAAAACAGTTAGTTAATCTTTGTTCTGTTACTTTGGAGACGTGCTGTGCTCAGCAGGAGGAGGAGATCTAGCAGTCACATTTTGAATAAGATATGGATTGCAGCAATTTAGGAATCTACTTCCCACACTTAGTAAGTCCAAGGCACCATCCTTAAGAACGAAGGGGAAACTATTCTGCTTGTGTCAGGGTATGTATGCTGGGAAAGCTGTGTGCAAAACATTTTGTGTGCTGAACATTCGAGGAAGCTAAAAAAAACTGAAATGTATCTGTAAAAGATCAGAAGTGAGGAATTGTGGGAAAGAGGAAGTATTGAACCTGTCAGGTCCATTTTATGTTGGCTGGATCTTTACTGTTATGGACATGCGATGCGCAAAGAAAACAACTAGGTCAATAAATGCACGTATCTAGCTGTTGACAAAAACTGACCAAGAGGTAGTCCAAGAGAGTATTGTCTTAAAGAAGTGACTACGGAAATGAAGACCACGCATCTGACAGCTGAAGATACGCAAAGCTGGGCACGTGGCATTTGGAAGAAAATGGCCAACCCAGATTCTGCTGGGAAAATACCGTAAAAGGCGACGAGTTAATAATTTTAATCTCTATTGTTTTAATTTCAGCCACAATATAAATGCTGCTCAAGTAGTTACTGCTGATACAAGTTATAACTCACTGAAACAGCCACTGTTTCTCTGTGTAACGTGATAAAACGATTTGGGGCGGATCTTTTCTTACATGCACCGCCCACGCATTCGAAATGGGCGTATTCTAAAGTCCGTAGAAGGAAAACAGGGAGGTCTGCAGAGATAGTGACATATACCGCAAAAATGACATTACCTAACTCGTACTTCATTACACCCCAGCGCTCACCCCTCTATCTGTATCTTATGTAACTCTGGGCTTAGCAGAGCCCTGTTCTAGCACCCTGTGAAATTACACAGCTTCCTCAACGATCTAAGACAAAAGGCAGACATATTATCAAATTTTAAACGCATTTCTTCGCAGGCGTCTCAAATACCATCTGTGGCCAATTTTTAAAGCAGTGACAATGTGGCTTTTCCTTGGTGTTATAAAAACAGTGTCTTAGTATAAGGCACACACTGTGGCACTGTACTGCGTACTAAAACAATCTAGTCAAAATTTTGTAAAATTCTATCAGAAAGCTGCGGTGCAAGACGTGGTGCCCATTAAAGTCCGCCGCAACTGCGTTATTCGCTTACCTTTGCTCAAAACACCGATCACAAGGGCTTCAGACCCGACCGCGCTCCCTCATCTCAAGCACACTGACCGCGGGTACCGTAAAGCGGTTTCTCAACGCTTTTTACGACCTGCCTCAATTTTGCGACCGCTCTGCTAGGCAACAGTCCCCTCGGCTGCCACTTTCCGACCCGCGCCCCCTAGCCGCGGGTGAGCGCAGCGGCCGCGGGAGCGCGCCGTGTCCGGCTGTGAGGCAGCAGTGATTAGCACAGCCACAGAACAGGCGGACTTAAGGCAAACGTGAACGCGGGAGAAGAGCCTGCTTTTATTTCTCCCGCTGAGGGGAAAACACAATTCTGTTCGGTCCGACGGCTTACTGAAAGCCTGGAAGACGGCAGAGGGAAACGGTCTGAAAAGCCAATATTGGAAACAAGGGGATTTTTACCAGATTATTTTTTCCTCTCCGTTTTTACAACTGAGCCGAGTGCTAATACCATCCATCCGAAGAGCCCCCGGTGGCGCGCGCGGAGTCGGCTGAGAGTTGAGGTAAGACTTCACTGTTCGTCTGCCTGATACTTTATTCTTTATAAAAAAGGACGACAAAAGGTAGTTGGATTGTATAATCGGCCTGTATAGATGTTTCCCTGTAATCCCTGTCCGTGGCTTGTCTTACGGCTGGGTCCCACTTGTGCCTGAGACGCCTCTCGCGGACCGGGGTCTCTGTCCTGGGAGGCAGCTGAGTTCCCGCGGCGAAACGCACCGTTCAAAAGTACGACGTTGCAACTGACGCGTGTTGTGCGGTTAAATGTGGTAGTGATGGCACGTTATTTCGGTCACTGCTGCGCGCTTTGTGCGAGTTTATGAAGCAGAGCCCGGAGAAGCAGCCGAGTGGGCGCCCCTGAGGCGGACCCGTGGGCTCCATCCGCACCCGGACTGCCTTAAGCGGGAGACCGAGCTAAAGCTGAGCGTGTGAGCGCGCTGCCGGCAGAGCACGGGTCCGAGAAGCAAGTATCACAGCGGACTCTGCCTCCGAGTCCTGGGGTTTGTGGAGTAGTTGTACGGACAAGGGTGTCACCAGGGTTTCCTCCGGGATTTAGACAGGTTTCACTGACGTTTAGTTTGCATTTGGAGACGGGTATCGCTGGGGTTTTGTTTGGGTGTGAAGACTTCGAGCACAGGGCGTTTGGTGGGGTGCGGAGAAGGGCATCACTGGGCGCGTTTGGTGGGCTATGTTGACAGGTGCCGACTGAGTTTAGATGAAACGCATCACAACCAGAGGACTGGTTGATGTAGTATGCTAATAAGTTAGAGGTGAAATATTTAGTGTACACTGTATGTATCCACTTAAAAGTTGGGACTTTGGAGAGTTCATGGTATGGCTTCTGAAAGAATACCAAATCTTTTTTTTCTTCAGCATGGTGGTACGCTGGCTGTTTGGGCGTGAGTTCTGTGGAGTTTGCATGTTCACCATGTCTGTATGGGTTTCCTCCCACAGTCCAAAGACATGTTTCTGGTTAATTGGTCACTCTAAACCGCTCATTGAGAGAGAGAGAGTGTGTGTGACTAAGGTGTAGTTTCACAGCTTAGTGCCCTGTGAATCTGGGATAGGCTTCAAACGGGTGCAGTCCTGGCCAGCATAAAGCAATTATGGGTGATGGATGAATTTTACTCTAAATTTTGCAAGCTAGTTTCCTTTAGCATGCCCGTTTCAACACTTCCTTACTTTTTATTTAGTATTGATTTACGTTGTGCTGTTTTGTTGCTGCATAATCATTCCCCTACAACAAGTCCTTTATAATAAAATACCCACTGTAAATACGTTATGACTTGTCAATATGTCATACAGGTGTGGTAAAATGACGAGATGTAAATGCACCTTTTGTTTGCCTTACAAGTTTTGTCTGCTTTTAGCCATAGAAACCAAGATTAGAATGAGAGGTGAAATATGGAAACAATCCAGATTTGCTGATATGAATGGAGTTCAAAGCATCATGTGACAGCTGTACAGTTAGAAAGAGATGTCTTTGTCACATTGCATTGCTGAAGCAAACTAACCACGGCCACTTTATATGTGTTTGGATTTTTTCACCCTTGAGGTTAAGGTTTAAGTTGTAGTGTCACTGTTCAAGATGACTGCCACACTCTGCCAGTATTGTGGTGCATTGTGAGTCAGGAAGGTAAACATTAACGGCAAAGAACACAGGACTGAGTGGCGAGTGGTGCTGTAGTCATTTGTTTGACAAAGTCAGAGGCCAAATGCTTCTGGTCTCACTTTATATTGTCTGAGGTTGACTGTTAGTGGTGGGTAAAGGCACTTACCACTGACATTGTAAATAGGGCTCATGTAAAACCGCGGTAATATGTTGCATGAGCCTTTTTCACCGATACATGTGCGTCTCATAATGTTATGTAGTTTCTACCAAGTAGGAATTCACTCGAAAAAGAAATCCACCCTGTCAACAGCAGGACAGCTGACCGAACCTCTACAGCTAGTCCTGTCTATGAGGGATATGAGTTTGAGGAGCCTTTGGTGAAACTGCAAATTTAGGGTCCTGATGTGTCTACAGTGCAAATGAATGTGCTGTCTCCAGCAAATCCACACTCAGCTGAATTTCTAACATGTTAAGCTGTGTGGGTTGTCACGTGGCAGGGTGTCACACTCTGCTACTCACAAATGTCTTGAACTCGTGGTGAGACTGTGGGTGAGTAGAACACCGTATGAGCTTGGTCTTATTTGCTCTGTGATGAGCCGAGCTGTACAGGAGGCCACCACAGAGCACGAACGTGTTTCATACTATTATGTGCACTGATCACCGTTTGAGTTGGTTACTTTACTCTTTAATAGAAATCCATGACAATTCCTTCTTAATGGTTGCGCTCTAACCTTTGTGAAGGGTTGTTCAAAGAGTTTTCCTTTAATCTGCAAGGTTCTATAAAATAGATTACATTGCAAGCATTCTGTTTTATTGAACAGTCCTTAGTTTTTAACTTCAATATCGATCTTTCCTTCTGTTCTGCTCCCATTTCCAGAGATCCTTGCTATGAGCAATACATTTTTTGTCTGTTTTTAGGTCTTAACCCTTTAGCTGCTTGTTTGAATTTTAGATGCGTGCGCTATTGCCACGTTTATATTCCATCATAATTTATAGTTCTGTGTACTGAACTTTGTAAAGTGTGTTAATTTTCCATTTATTAACTATGACAAGGTTAAAGATAAATGATATAAAATTCCCAAAAAAATTGAATGTATACATTAATTTTGCAGTGTCTGCTTGTGAAAGACTTAAAATAGTCTGAAGTATGTAAAAAATTTTTGAGGTATATGTGCACCATAACTTTTCATTATTATAATGTTTGTTGTCTGTATTCTTAGTTTATAAATATTAACTACATGAAAATATTTTTATTTGGTCTTAGTACTGCTACTGTAAATTTGTGTTTGTTCTGAAATTGAGATTATGTTCTCTTTTCTTACATGACGTAATGTGAAATTAGAGCACAATGCTACTAGCAACTTCTAACCTGCATTAGTTTGGGTTAATTAGCGATGTTCTTGTGAAGCAGCATGGTAGCTCAGTGGCAGTGCTAGCATCTCGTAGTTCTACAGTTGCAAGTTCTGTCCCATCATGCTATTGATCTTTAGAGATGGGCCACAACTCTTCTTGGGTGTCACCCTGAGAAGTCCTGCACAAACGAATTCCTGCAACAATTTTGTGAGCATGTCAGCAACAGACATGCGAGTAGCGGCCAGCTGGGTAGCTGACTGGGACCGGAAGATGATGGCATTTCTTCCTGCTGATGCCACTGAGCTCAGAGGCCAGCTGGCTGCCCGCCCTCGGTCCTGGATGTGCGAGCAGACCACTAACCTCTTGCCCTGGGGGGGCCATGGCGCATCTCATTAATCATTCCAAACATGAGGAAGCAGCTGCAACCAGGCAGAGACCACCATTGCTGGTCACTTATACTGCTCTGGTGTCAGTCCAGCGATAGGAATTACTACTCAGTTCCGCATGATTGCCTGTTTAACGTATTTTTGGGGAAAAAAAACTCGAGCCGTTACAAACTTAATTTACTTACTTTGCAGAGGCAGTTCAGGGTTCCAATTCAGAGGATGCAGCAATTCTCCCTCTGTACAGATTTGACCCTGGCTGGTCACAAACCCCAAAAACGCTACACTTGCTCAGACTATTCTTCTCCATCTACTTAGCAATTAGCCTCTCATCCTGTTTAGTTTTGAGACAAACTCTCTAGGAGAAGTGGTTGTGATGGGCAAACAATTACTGGCGCCAGGAGGAGCACGTAGAGAAAGTCAACTGGAAAGTCAAAGGCTGCATTTTAAAATAGTTCAGTTTCTTTTTGTTACATCATTGCAAAAAATGTATTCTTTTAACTAAACAATTGGAAAAAAAGAGCTAAAAGGGCTCTAAATTATATATACAACTGCATAAAAGGCAAGGACAGTACAAAGACTTTTGAATTCCCTATGCCAGCATGGACTACTCTTTGTTTCATGTGTGGGATGGAGGTGAGTAGCCCTCTGAAGACTGAATTTGCTGTTGACAGGATGTAGATTGTAGCACATAAAAATGATGTCTCGACTTGTCCACCCCCAACCAGAATAGAGACCTTTTATATATGGGTGGAAACAGTAATTTGACTGAAGGGTGGACACCAACTAAGTCTTGTGCTGGACTTGATTGCTATCCCTGCTGTGTCCTTTTGCTGAAACCACATGTTCCATTGCTGGAAATGTAGGGAGAGCAGTGGGATTATACTTTTTGCAGCCTACACGAAGAACGCGCCATGTTTTCAGTCAGTATAGCCATTGTGGCTTTAATCTCAGCAGTTATGCACTGGAATATTCATTATTGTGGTTTAAAATCAGTTATGCATTCTCTGAAATCACTGTTTCCTCCCCTGTCTCTCATGCAACCCTGTCCCCTTTCATCTGTTATACTTGTTTTGCTATTGTGGAAATGCAGCCTACATTGCTGATGCCTGCTCCGTATGATTGGCTGCAAGGGCTGTTTTCTGCATTATTTTATTTCATTATTTGTGGCAAATGGTGTTCAAGAAGCACTGCAGGGTTCTGTACTTCCTCAAAGGAATTTTTAAGCGCTAAACACCGTTTTTGACAGAACTTCAATGTAGTTATTTGCTGCTTTGTAAAAAGGTTTGTTAGTGTTGTATTGCCTAGCATGTTTACTTATGCACAGTTGACTTGCCTTGATAGTACAAGCATTTATAGTTTGTAAGAAAAGCAAGGTGTGTGGGAAAGCATGACAAGCTTTGAACACTTAATTTTGTTGTGACAGGGTCAGAGCTGTTCCAGCAATGTTTGGGCCCAAGATTACATTTGAAAAAGACCTCGTCCCCCTCAGATAAAGCAGGGCCAATCCCTGTTTTCATTAATTCCCTTTTTCCATGTTTCCACATGAGGTTCAATACTAAAAGCATCTGGAAGTTAAGCCTCAACATTGGGAGTTCTGTTCATTTTTAATGAAGAGAAGTCCTTAAGTGCAATATGAAATGCTAGAAAATCAATTTTAAATTGCACTCCACAAAGAACTGTCCTCTCAAAAGCAGGGTAAAAGTCCGCTGGCAGAGCTGATGCCAACCCATTCTGAGAAACAGATGGACTAAATGGACCTCAGTGTAGGTTTCTTTGACGTTGTTGTGGGGATGGGATGAGGTCATTGACCTGCACTCTTGATGGGAGATCAAGGATAATCAAAGGAGAGCTTTTATTTCAATTTGTACAATGTAATTAAAGCTTGGGCTGTAACCAGTCATTTCAAATCTACAAAAGTGCCACCTTGCTGCAGGGGTCAATTTAAAGCTTATCCCTCAGAGTAAAGGACTGTAGAAGGCACAGGTAGATCCAGAAAGGCTGCTGGTGTTCATCTTTTGTGCAGCTCATTCAAAGCCAGGGGGTGATTTTTAGCAGTGTCTCCCTCTCTGTGCAGCAGTGCAGACAAGGGATGGACTGGTCTCCCGTTGCCTGTAGAATCTGCCTCGAGAGCCAACAGTAGCTGCAGTAGCCCTTCCACCCCCCCAGAGGCCTCGTGATGGACACAAGAGAAGGCCAGGAGCCAGACTGCCCCTTCAGCCACGTGTCTTGGGAGTGTTGCTTCACAAAGGGGGTGTGTCTGTGCGGAGAGGGGGGTGACTGCTTGACCAGCTGTATGGCCTCTCCTCACAACTCCTAATTACAAGGCAGGCCTTGGCCCCACTGCTGTAGAGCAGGGCTGGCCGACAGGCTGCACCCCACAGCTGCAGCACTCGGCTTGCTCGCAGCAGCTCCCCTCAGGGTCGGCTGCCATCTGCTCCTTTTTGTCAGTTTATTTTTACTCCAATATACTTAATTCTTCAACCTTTTTGAAAGATAAGAGCACTGTTGTAGTGTGTCACAGGCTATTGCACAGAGATTCAGGTTATGTAATTTGTAATCCTCTTACCGATAATTTTGTTTTTTTATTTGATGCAAATATAACCAGCATGTTCTTCAAAGTATGATTGCATAAGGAAGCTGTTTGTTTCCTCAACTGATGTCAGAATGCTGTCAGTTTTCACCAGTCAGCTTGCTTGCTCATTGTATGCGTTTTGTTACTGAACAAGTTGTCATGAATTATTCAGCAACTTCTCCCTTCACCATGGTTCAGATGGGTTACATGCTCTAACACAGAGTTTTATGAGGAATAAATATAAACATTAAAAAAAAATATTTCATCCTTAGTGCTTTCCCCATGTGCCAAGTGCCTGAGTATTTTCTGGAAGTTCTCTATCTGTTAGAAAAACACTGCACTCTTTGTTGTTTATCGTACAGTTGCAGCACTGACATGAGTTGGACACTGAGGAGCGGGAGCCTTATCTTCCCTCCCACAATGGAAGGTCTCCTGCGGATTCCAGCAGCCCAGATGGAGTGTACAGTGCAGGTGCCCTTCTAGTTCATGCGTTCCACCGGGACACAGATCAGACAAAGGGTGAACAACTGAGGGGCGGTTGCTGATGACTCCGCCCTGTGCTCTGGGTGCTGGTGCTCATGTAACTCCATGAGCAGGACTTGGGGGGGTGGGGTGGGGGGGGGTGCTGGTGAGAGGAGAGCTGTAACAGTCTTATCTAAGCACTGACCCAGCGCCATCCAGTAAAAGCATGTTGTGCACCTCCCTCTGGGGAGTTATTCATCTCCTTCAGCAGACTTTCATTCTGGGGTTCCTGCCAAATTGAATCATCTTTGCAGAATAAAACCTCTATATTAAGTCTCATGGTACTGGAGGTTTTTTTTTTTTTTTTTTTTTTTTTTTTTTTTTTTTTTTTTTTT
>UFQX01000662.1:276408-305483 GCA_900497675.1 Arapaima gigas
TTTTTTTTTTTTTTTTTTTTTTTTTTTTTTTTTTTTTTAAATGTTTGGACCTCATTGAGCTGTTTTCTGTAGAGAGGGTCTGTATGTAAGTGTATGATGCTGGGTATTTGAGCCTTACCGGTTCTGCGTGTTTCTGTTTTATGTCATTTGTCAGTCAGGGTGTGCTGGTGCTGCAATGACTCCAGAGTCTCAGTGATTTACTGTACAGCTTTTCTTATCTGTCCTGGTAACTTGATAAGTGTGGTGTTCTCTTCCATCCTGCCCACCCCCTAGGCAGCCTGAACACTTTTATTGTAGTTTTACCCCTCCCCCCCAACTCATTCAGGACAAGATCCAGTTTCCACAAGTTATGTTTTCTCGTGCTGTCCACAGTAGTTTTTATTTTATTGTTTTTAATTTGTTTGTTAAAGATTTTATTCCAATAGACTGTTAAGCAAACAGTTGGTTAAGTTCCTCATCTGAGAATTAATAGGCTAGTTTAAAACTTAATACTTCTTTATTGGCAAGTTTGGCAAAATCGAGGCCCTTCTGATAAGGAGTGCGGATGTGTGTTGAATTGTTTCCTTCTCTGAAATGACGATTTGCTTGGAAAACAAAATGCCTGACCAAAGTAGTCCTGGTTTTTTTTTTTTTTTTTTCAATTTGCCTTTCTCAGAGTTGCATTTTACAACAAATAGAAATATGCAGTTTATTTTTTTCTCTCAAATTTATCTTAAATTTTTCATTGAAGCAGTGCTAACTAATGTGCCTTTGCAGCCTGGCTGTTTCTGTGCATGTTACCAAATGGAATTTTTTTTTTTTCATGGTTATGTTTCTCTGAATGAAGTTGTAATTTTGTCTTTAGTTATTTTGCTGTGTGTGTTGTAGAGTAAAAGAAAAGTACAAAAAAAAAAAAAAACGTGGTTGGTAAATCCCAAAATAGAGATGGGGGGAAATATTGTCTTAAATTAGGCGTGTTCAGAGGGCCTTCTAAACCAATGTTTTAACACCTTTGTTAGGCTTGCAGAAAATATCCAGTCTATGTGTAAGTTCTTTTAAAGTGTATTGTTCTAAATATCATGACTGATACATAAACATTTTATTTGAAGATTATGAAGTTGCTTTGCGACTGGTGAATAAGAACTGGGATCTAACAGTGTTTCTGTTCTGTGGTTCTGACTTCAGGTCTCTCTAAGGTTTTATTTGGAGGAGCTCATCATGGTTATGGTAGGGTAGTGAAGGCCTTGAATCTCCCATCCTGTTCCTCCATTGTTCTGGGGGGGTGGGTGTGCCAGCAAGGGGTCAGGAAGTGGACCCTCGCCATGCTGACTGGGAGGAGGGTGCACACTGACTACAGTGCTTTTTCCGGTTAAGGCTGTGCTATTCAAAGAGTTCCTTTCTACAATGGTTGAGCGGATAATGTGCTTGGAGATGCAGTAACATTACGAGGAGTCCTACAATAGCCTTTTGAAAAACTGCTTGGATATGCTTTCCACATGTTTTACTTAAGCATTTAAATTTGGTCTTTCTGAAACATGCAATCAATATATTTACATGTGTGTCTGTCTTAGCTTTTACTGGATATTTGTCATATTCAGTAATACACAGTGGTAGCAGACACTGCGTAGTATGTGCAGCAATTTGACAATTTTAAGGGTGATTACAGACTCCTTTTTTCAATCCTAATGTGCAAAAGCACCAATATGGTGTCTCCTGTTGCTTTTCTCAGTGATGTCTTCCAGTCACACTTGACACTATCCTCCTACTGGTGTCCTACTGTTACTGGTGTAGTAAGTGGGAAAACGACCCATCCTGGTTCAGTTCAGTAGAACTACGGCTTGTTTCATAACGTATCAGATGTCAACGCCAGGAAGTTTCAGATCCGTCATGTTTATGAGCTTATAAAAGTGACTGTCGTGGCAACATGGTCTGCACGAGGTACTTTTCTTGATTGCTCAAACCTTTCTTCTTACATGACTTTCCTTTTTGTGATGGGATGACTGACAGACTGTTGGCTGTAAAAGACGGTGGATGATGTAGTGTTTTGAGGGAGCGGTTCTTCCATGTGTTGTTGAGATTTGGGAGCTGGATGTCAGAGCTGTGGAGACATGTTCCCTGATATTGGTATTGACCGTTGTTTCCTCTTCTCTGCTTTGCCGCCCAGTTTGAGATGAAGCTGTATCCTCAAAGCTGTCTAATCCTTAAGGACCTCCAAGGATGTATTCTTGGTGTGTCCTCTCTTTGCAGTAAATATACACTCATTTCCAATCCCATCTCAGTTTGTCCCATTAGTTTAATGAAAAATATAGTGAAATTCCTTTTGGTCAGTTAGATTCACATTATAGTAGATAATGGTACATTGGAAAGTGGACAAGTAGCCTGAAAGATGCTAGTTCAAGTTGTACTGCCTGATAGCGAGCAAGGTACTTCAACTGAGTTACTAAAGTAAAACCCCCAGGTGTACATCCATATGGAAAAAATTTCTGCTTTGCATGAAGACATTTGCTCAGAAACCAAATAATAGTATGTTTTTCTGAACTAAAGGCCATCCAGCTGTGTCCTGCAGTTCACTCTACTGCTACACCTGATGTCTGACCTCCCTCCACCTTTCTTTGCTTTTCAGGGCTTTTCCTGTTTCCTCCTTTTCCTTTGTCTCGTTCCTGGTCTTTTTTTAGCTTCACTTACACTGACTGCAATAACAACTGAAGGAAAGGTCTCACTGAAGGTGGAGCGTGCTGCAGTCGGTCTGTGTAATGGCCTATGCTGTTAACACGTGCTGGCCTTAGCAGTAAACCTGTGTAGTATTTTTAATAAACCTGCAAATGTGTGTTATCACTGAGCAAGTGACATCTAGTGCTCACAGGTTCCTGTTCAGCCAGACATGAGGATTGTGCTGCACTGTTACTATTTTTACACTGAGACTCTACGTGACAAGAAGAGGAACCACTGTAGGCCTTTTTCGTCAACTGTATGACACTCATAACAATGAAGAACTCCATTGCTGCACGCAGTGCTGGCCACAGGCAGCCAGGTCACAGCTCAAAGTGTTTAACCACAGAGCCCATATTTACCTTCGTGCTTTGTTATAGCTACCTCTGTAAGGCTCTCATTTCTCCTGCTCATGATCAGTTTTGTCTGCATCTTAGGGCTTTTTGTGCTTTCATGAAATATCAGATAAACTGGATTTATTAAGCTGCATTGTAGAAATGTTTTCTTACACTGAGTAGAATTCTGCTGCTGTGCTCTCCATCTAGTAACAGAAGTGATTTAAAATGCGGAAAAAAGTGCTTCATTACCAGCACATGTAACCTCACATTAAAGTGAAAATGCACCTTCTTCTGCATGGCTGTACATGTATGTAAAGGTGGTCTGTGTCATACTGCCATGCTACCCTTTTTAAAAGCAGAGGTTATTTTTCCCAGATGGAAAGATACTTAACCTGTCATCTAGATTTCTGTGAAATTTGAAGTGATTCGCAGTCACCCCTCGATTACCGAGCAACTCTTCAAACTCATTTTAAAAGGCGGTTTGCACGTTGCACTTCCAGTTCTATGCACGCTTGCCAAAATTATGATGCCACAGTAATAGCAATTCTGACTGCTGACTCTGAAGTTTTATTTTTGCTTTTTTATATGGCATTGATTCAAAGATGAATTGAAAAAGTATGTATTACTTGCACACAGGGTTCTCATCTCCTTGTTCTCATTAGTATTGGGGAGTATAGTGGTAAAAAATTTGACTTATGAGAAGGTTTCAGGTTGAAGTCCCAAGAAAGCATCTGCTTAACAGATGTGTGTAGTTGTAACTGACTGACTTCTTTTGAATCTGGATATTCTTTGATCATTTGAAATGTGTAGTTTGAAGAGTATCATGTTTGAGTCAACTGCAAAACAAATTTCTCTTCAACAGTGCTATGATTAAAAATCTAGAAGATAGGACTTTTATGAATGCAACTATTTTATATGATCAAAATCAGTTTTACTGCATTTTTCCAGGAGAACCTGCACCGGCTGTATTGTTTATTATATATAGTTTATATATTATATAGGAGTTAAATAGTTAATCTTTCGCTGAGCAAACTTCTGCAGACCATGACAACTGCAAAGCAGCAAATGTGTGCTTGTAATATGTGGTTTGGTACTGATGTTCAGTCAATTTCACCCAACATTCCCATGTTGCCAACAACAAGCACTGGTTTTCACACACAATGAGGGCAAGTGAATGATTGATTATTAAACCTGGTCGGGCAGCAGTCCCATGAAGCTAACAGTAGATTACATCATTTGGTGCTGTATCTGCGTTAATGGTAAGAACTGTAATGTTTTGGCTTTGGTGTGTTTATTTTGCCTGAACTATATCTGTGGTGGTTTGTTGGTAAATTGTGTCCACGTTATTTACTACAAAAGCTTTACGAACAGGTTGCCATCGTGTAGTACATTATCAGACAATATTACCTTAGCTGTGTATTAGTTTTTTCAGGTTTGCTGCTTATTGGGGAGATTATATGGAAAAATGCATGGAATTATACAAGGGGAATGAAAGATAGTTTACCTTAATTATTAACTTAGTTCTTAAAAATCTTATTTTCAGCTTAATATTGATGGCACAGTAGACATAATTTACCCTGGATGTTCTACTTTAAAACAGATATTTTTAAAAAAGTGTTTTTCATATTGTATAGAAACGACTTACTTTCTGTAGAATCAGTGAATATATCGCCTAACAATCAGTGTGTTCAGCTCAAGTATCTCTATGAAGCTCAGTCAGTCTGTCTGTCATTATTGTTTATGCATGGCTTTATTTTTCAAGCCGCAGACTTGAAATTTGGCATAAAGGTACTTCTCACCTTAAGTGAGGTTTTGAATTGTCAAGTTCAATGCTCTCAAAAATGCTACTTAAATTTCAAAATTTTAAAAATCAGTGTCTGACAAGGCTCAGAGAAGCAGTAGTGACATCACACAACAAATTGTACATAAAGATGCGCACAGGTTTTCTGTCATACACACATGATCATAGACGCATATGGCTGACGCTGATGTATGTAACACTAAGGATTTTCTCGTTCCACACACAGATGCACTTTCTCTCTCTCTCTCAAGAACGCAGCTGTCTCTCACTCTACAGGCACATCCTGACATACTTTCATGTCACTATGGCTAGTGTGCAAAACCACTTTAATGGTAAAACAGCTCGGTGGTAACATGTGTATCTTTCCGCAGCTAAACGTTTTTGTCCTAGGCTGTGCCCGATGAGTGAGCTGATTATATTGTAAAATGAAAAAATATACATTAAGTTAAAGGACCTTAGCTGTGCTGGGAATGCAGTAGCATCCTGAGTGACCTGTAACAGTGTGTGTGCATATTTGAGTTTTGTTTTCCACTCCCACTAAGAGGGTTGTAGTGCAGTTTGATGAATGTAACCCCCATTCCCTACAGCCCTGGTTGCAGATCCCTGTGACAGGCTGCTGATGGGACTCCACTCTCCCTCTGGCAGCTGATCAGGTTTCAGGAAACAGCAAAACGGTGTGCCCTCCCCTCAGTTCTGCCCTACCCCCTGCTTCCTGCTCCACCTCCATCCCAGCTCAAAACTGCAGCTTTCTTGTCATACGTCTAGGCTGAAAGGCCTGAGTGTGTGAGAGGGAGAAGGAGGAAAAAGGTGAAAGTGCATAATGCAGTTGGGGAGGAGGCTGGGGGGGTGTCCGTTTCACGGCAGGAGACTACAGAGCAGTAGGGCTGTGGGTTGGGAGGGCATATGAGTGAAAGTGTGGTTTGCGCGCAGTGTACGAGAGAAGGTTTTTTTTCTTTTTCCATCCAACCCCCCTGCCAAAAAAATGGTCTGCTGTACTGTTCTGACTGCCACAGTGAATTTTGTTGGATAATGATGCACTTTTGGGCAGAGTAATGTCACAGTTTAGTGTGGGAAACCCAGAGAGAGGCAGCTGAATCACAACCACTTGGGTTTTTTTCCTTCCTTTGAGCTTTATAAATCAGCAAATTGTCATATTTTACCTGATTTTTGTTACTCTTCTTGGTGTGGTCAATCACATTAGTGCAAGTGGTAGAAGTTCAGCTGGTCTGCTGGCATGGAATTCCTCCAAGCCCCCTCACTGCTTGTAACCAGTCCCTGCTGACCTCAAGCAGTCTTCTAGTATTGTGGATGTGTAACTGTTTCCATTTTGTTTCAGTGATGCGTGTAGAGTCCAGACTTATTTATGCAGAACTTCAAAAGGATCGTAGTGATTAATGAAGGATTTGTGTTTCAGCCTTCTCTGAAGTGCACAAGTCCGAGGATGGTGTTTCTCTACATTTCAGATGGTGATTGCGGCATAAACTTTGTCTTCACACGGAGCCTATGGCGCAACAAAAAGTTAAAGAAAAGCAAATTGACTTAAGTCCCGCTTATTAATAAATGTATTGCTCCTGGTTTGTTGACTTTCATTGCTGTTCATTTCATTGTTTCTGACATGTTTGATGGCTTGTCTTGAATTTAGACAGCTTCTGAAAATTCTCTGTAAAAAATGTTTGGTCAGTACAAAAAGGTAACTGCACTTGCTGAAGGCATTGTGGCTTTGGGAGCAGAGGACAACAGAGAATGAGCTTTGAACCTGAAGCACTGGGTTTCCACAGAGGAATGGAGTTCTTGGTTTGATTAACCTGGTAACAATCAGTTACAGTAAGACTGAGTATGATGACATACAACTGCATATGTTTTCTTGTAAACTAAAAATAAAATTATTGGTTTTTAAAAACATCTTTACTGGTACATTTGAAATATTTGTATGATGGGCTCAAAAATTTATCATTCTCTTTAGTATTTAGGACATGATTTCCTTTGTAATGGTTTTTTTTTTTTTTTTAAATGAATGACTATTTAACTACTTAATGTGCCTCTTAGGTATTTTTTTCCTGTTTGAACTTAACTGTTCTTCTGATCAAGTTTATCAGTTCTTTAGAACATGGAGTGCAGCACAATGATGAGTTTCAAAATGTTCATTATATTTATGTGTGTATGTAGCTGAAACCCCAGAATACTTCTTTGTTTTTTGTAACACCACTGTGGCCTTTTTAATCAGTGGTGAGTTCTGTAACTAAAGCTCAGAAAATGCTTGTTGCCTTAATCCAAGTGCTAAATTTCCCATGTGGGTTTTGCAAAAGTGCCTGCATGTCTTCATATAGAAGGCTGTGTTTCTGAACATATTCACATTGGTGGCTGGTCCTTTGGTCCTGACTGTGCCTGAGCTGCTCTGTTGCCCCAGCTTCCTGTCTTGCCCTCTGCCCCAGAACAGTCCATCAGGGCTAGTTATCTTTAAAAAGATCTCCTCTTAATGGTCCTGTTTTGGCTCACCGTTGAAGCGCGTTGCTGCCGGCTGCTGAGAGGGACAGGGGGGCAAAAATACCCAGCTGACTCACTGGGGTGTGAGCGGTAAAGGTGGAACGAAGTGGCGAGGTGGAGGTCTCGGTCCTCACCTTTCCATTCACTCTTAGATAAACTATGATCTTAATGGTCGTTTGCTGGCTATTGGCTGGTTTTGACACTAGCCATTAGTTATTGTCCCGAAGGGCTGTGCTCTGGTGGTGTATTTTAGATTTGAAATTTCACTGGAAAAGTTTGAAGTTCTATTTAATGTTTATAGTGATTGACCCATTTTTACTTGAAGTGACCCCCCCCCCCCCAAGTAACAGGATTTTTTTTTTTTTTCCCCGAAAAACTGAATCTTTTTGGGATTAGATACTTGACAACATGGTTTGAAAGGTGTAGCCTCCAAAGTGTGTTTTTCTGTGTGTGGGTGCATTTGTTTTTATGTATATGCATGTGTGAGTCACTGAGGCTCAGGCCTGTATCTACTCCATCAGGCCCTTTTCCTCCAGAAATCAGCTCTTTGATTCATTGAGTGGGATGATGACATCACTTTTGAAACATGCTTCTCTTGAAGCATACACTGTAAATAACACACAGTATTAATGTTTTATTGCCTTGCAGTGTTTTAGAGATTTGCAGCAAGACATTAAAGTAATTTGAACCAAATGTATAGGTTTTATTGTATTATGTGGGTTCCATGAGTCTGAAGAAATCCACTGTTAATTTAGTGTAATTTTAAAGTCTTGAAAGCTGATAAACTGCAGTGTGATTCTCCACGGATCGGTTGCTGATCACTCAAAAACACAAATTGGACTATATTTCTGCTGCGTATGGAAATATAATTTTTGTACAAACAACTTTCCAAAAGCAAAATTTCTTTTTTTTTAAACTTCGTAGCTTCTGGTCTGCCAATATTCCATACGCAGCACCGAGTGAAACCATAGCCTTAAATTGTATGATATTTATTGAATACTTATTTAAATGCATGTTTCATTTCTCCATCCTTCATCTAATAATTAAGCGTAGGGACCAGTTAATTTTCAGCCAATCCAAACTAACTGCGGTCCTCTGCTGGATAGGCAGCAGACGAGACCTCAGGCTTCTGGTTTCCTAGAGTAAATTTAGCTTGAGCTGAGCGGTGGTGTGTTTCTGAGGGAAGGTTTCTGTTAGTGTCTTGTAATGAGTCCCAAGTCTGTCCTCTGAATTGCAGAGCTTAATGCATTTGCAGGAAACTGGAGTGGGTGGGGCACGTGGACCCTGGCTGATCTCTGCACAAGGATGTCATTACTCACTCTCTCTTCATTAGGACTTTTTCCATTCCTCACACTGATAATTCACTTAATCTCTTACCCTAATCATCTGCATACCAAATCCCATCACTTAGAATGTGCGTTTTTCATGTATGGGCAGATGTAAAAGAGCAGACAAGTCTAGACAAGTGCTTGGTTTCAGCTGGTCAACATCATACTGGGATCTTAAGTCTGCTCCCAACCCTTAAGTAGGATGTTGGCCATCTGGACAGCTCTAGTGGCGTCCGGCTTTGTCAGAAGGGAGCCATGTGATGAGCAATGTGTGTGGAACCTTCCGCATGTCAACTGGGTGGGAAGTGGCATGACGGGATGCTGGGCTGGTTGGTATGTCAGCATGCTGTTTTTGGTTGGCTCTACCATCACTGTATATCCCATTGATATTTCCTGTTGTATACATTTTTTAAAAGAACTTTTTTTCCCATAAAAGGTTTTGGTGCCTGAACTTGCTATTGCACCTCAAACGGGAGTGATATGTGGTGGCAATCACTAATGGGTAAAACAAATTGAAAAAGAAAAACTAAACTGGACAGGAATATACATCAAATAGTAAAGTAAACGAAAAAACAATAAACCATAGAGAAAACGTGTATTGATGAACAATAAATCTATGTATAAAAACATGCAAATAAAAACACAAATCTTTCTTTTCAAATTTGTTTTCTAACATTTTAACACTTAATGGATTACTTTGTCCCCCCTCCCCCTCGTGGCACTCCTCGCCCTCCATAGTGATACAGATACAAGTTTTCAGAGAAACTTTGCTTGTGTAGTTGAACACTATAAATCTATTCAGAGATCAATAAGTGGCTATTTCTGGTGTCAGTTCCCATATTTTTTGATAGTTTGTACATGTCTGCATCAGTTTTATCAGAGTCATGTCCCAATAACTGACTGCATTGTGCTATGGTGTGGATTGATGGAAGAACTGTAGCACGCCACCAAGTGGGTTTACTGCAAGGAAAAATACTTTTTCGTGTCTGGGTAATAAACTAACCTAAGCTTGTCATATTTCTTTATCTTGGATACCTCAGCTTAGGTTAGCTTAAATAGCTTACATTTGACTTTAAGCTTAGCTGTTGTGTCCCACCTGGGATTTGACCTTCTCACCCCCGGTCTGCTAATTATTGCTTCTGCTGCTACTTTTAAATCTAGGCTTATAGTACAATTGTCTTGTACTTTTTATATTTATGAGAGTTGTACATTACTAAGGGGGAAAAATATCTGCTAAATGAATATATGTAAATGTAATTAATTTTATTACAATATAATATGCGTTTGGATAGTATAAGAAAACTGTAGCTTTAAGATTCATAATAAATTTGTAATTTGAATGTTTCTATGCTCTTTGAGTAGTAACCATTAGAAACTGTTGACTTATGCAATTTAGTATTTTCTCTCCAACTGAGATGTGTATGAGCATGATGGAAGCTGTAAACTTGGCACCAGGATGATTTGGCCAGTTGTAGTTATAGTTTAGAGAGGCTGAGTGCTTCAACCCCACTCCTGCACTTGGTCTACAGTTGCATGCAATTAATGGCATGCCACCAGCTGTTTTTTTCCGTGACCTTCTGTATGAGCTCATAGCTTACTGTGCTCCTCTCTCCTTAACAGCTGCGAGCTGGGATGTCTTGAGGCTGTCTCCTTAGACCCTTTGAAGGAGGTGGTGCAGGTGCTGATGGGAACTGCTGCTCCAATATGAGTGTTCATGATGCCGGAGGGAGACGGCGCTTTGAGGACCCGGAGTTCACGTTGCGGATATATCCGGGGATCATTGCCGAGGGCACAATCTATTGCCCCGTCACTGCCCGGAAGAACACCACAGCCGCTGAGGTCATCAGTCATGTCATTGACAGGCTACAGTTGGACCGTACTAAGTGCTATGTCCTTGCCGAGGTGAAGGAGTTTGGTGGTGAAGAATGGATACTAAACCCCACGGACTGCCCTGTGCAGCGCATGATGCTGTGGCCACGCCTAGCGTTAGAGAACCGTGTAGCCAGCGAGGACTATCGTTTCCTGCTGCGTGAGAAGAACTTAGATGGCTCCATCTACTATGGTAGCCTGCAGATGTGGCTGCGCGTCACAGAGGAACGCAGGCGAATGGTGGAGCGGGGCTTCTTGCCTCCGCCGTCACAGAAGGACTATGACGACCTGTGCAGCTTGCCTGATCTCAATGAGAAGACACTGCTCGAGAACCTACGTAGTCGCTTTAAGCAGGAGAAGATCTACACGTATGTGGGCAGCATCCTCATTGTCATCAACCCCTTTAAGTTCCTGCCCATCTATAACCCCAAGTATGTGAAGATGTATGACAATCACCAGCTTGGCAAGCTGGAGCCACATGTTTATGCAGTTGCTGACGTGGCTTATCACGCTATGCTGCAGCGCCGGCGAAACCAGTGCATTGTCATCTCTGGTGAGAGTGGCTCAGGCAAGACGCAGAGCACCAACTTCCTCATACACCACCTCACCGCACTCAGCCAGAAAGGCTTTGCCAGCGGGGTGGAGCAGATCATCTTGGGAGCAGGACCTGTACTTGAGGTAAGAAGCCAGTTAGAAGTGACAATGGGGGATGCCATGTGCCGCAAATGCAGCGTTGCATTTTTGTGCCTCGAAGGAAAATCTTAAGTGACAGATGGCCATCCAGTTGAGAAATGAAATCAGCTCAACTTTCATCGGTTGACACAAGCATGGCAGTTTTCGTTGGATGTTCCATAATGATTTTTCATGCATTCTGCTGATGGTCAGGTCCAGAAACTGGGTGGTTTGATAAGTCTGCTTGTGTTGAAGATTTATTCTATATCAGTTGTATTAAACCTTTGTGTACAAAGATGTGCAGTAGTCAAGTGTATGCAATGGGTTTCTAGTTGATTTTGTTTTCTTGGTGACTCTGCTTTGTTACGCTTTCTGAGGCGTAGGGTCTTGTCCTTGTCTTTGGGTGCGGTTAGGAGTGTGAAATTACACTCAGCCTCAGCATTTATGTAGTATTTTTGTGCTCTCTTATAAAACATTGTCCTGAGTGCTGCTTCATCCCTTTGGTCTCAGTTAATATAAAGGCATCAAACTTTGTCCTCTGACGTTGTCGGGAGTTACAACTTTTGCCCTGTGATAGGACTTTGACAGCATCTATCTGGTTTCTTCTTTCTGTATATGGACTTAGTTGAACATATGTACAAATTTTTGCTTGTGTAGTTGCAGCATTTGATGTGGTTACTGCCTGTATATGCTAATTATGTTAAATCTAATTGAAACAGGAGTAGAGTAGTGCTTTATTTCTTTGTAAGATCTACTGAATTGCTGGCAGAAATTTCTACTGAAAACATCTGTTGTATTTTTGAATTAATGCAATTACAGTTGAGTTTCTATTAGTTCTCTGCCTTGCCCAGGCACATCACATACCAGCAGGTTTATCGCTATGAAATATTTATTTATTTCCAATTTTCTGTTTTTGCAGCATTTTAACATTAAATTTAGTCTGTTAGTTCTAGTAGTATGTGAGTGGAGAGACACAAAAGACAAGTATTATTTGTCATTTCCTTGGAGTGGAACATAATGAAATATGCAGTCATAAATGTGGAAAAAGTAATATCAGCTGCAAAGAGTGCAACTAAATGGTTCCTGTAGCTTTTAACCAGTGCCTTGTAATATTGTGGAAGAACTTTGTCCTGCTGATTTATGTAGAATCACTTTAGCTCAGGAACATTTGCATGTTTTCAAACATGGAAAGTTCTTTTCAAGTCTTAACGTAGCATCTCAGTCAGTGCTTTGACTAGGCTATTCCATAACTCTCCCCTCCTCAGCCATTATTATGTTGAATTATACTTGGGATCATTGTCTTGTTGCATGACCCAGCTGTGTTTCACTGATGAACTGATGGCCTGACTTCATCCTTTAGAATTTTCTGGTGCAGCATGTATTTGTTCATTCATTTGTACAAAGAGGAATTCATGGTTCTTTCGGGGATAGCAAGGCATCCAGGTCCTGAGGCAGCCACATTCCTAAACCATCAACCAGCTATCACCATGTTTGACTGCTGATATTAGGTCCTTAATTCAGACTGAACACGGCCCGTATTTTTAAAGTTCTAATTCATTAGCTCACTGAACATTCTTCCAGATGTCTGACTTGAGCACTAACTTGAATACTGACTTGAGCTGAAGCCTGCAATTCTATTGATATTGTTTCAGAAGTTCTTTTTGAGCTCATGAATGAATTTAGTCCTTGCTTGTGGAAAGATTTTGGCATAATGGCAGCTCATCGCTAGATTCACCACTGTTACAAACTTTCTGTATTTGGTGAGAATAGCTCTGACTATGGTAAAATAAAAGTTTTTGGAACTGAAAGTAGACTGAATACTGAAAAACATATGTGATGAATTTTTTTTATTTGGGGGAAAATTTTTAAGCAAGTTCCAAGTTCGCCCTACTTTATCCCACAATCGCTGTAAATGATACCTAAGGTAAAAGTTGTGTAACACGTCAAAATAGAAAGAATGCTATTAATAAATAAAATATTTAAAAAATTATTTTATAAAGTTACTGTGATCCCTGCGACAGACTGGCATCACATTCAGGAACAGTTTCATGGCCTTGTTCTCCTGGCTTCTGGGATAGGTAAATTGGTTTGGAAAGTTACTGTGAACACGAAAGTTAGCCATATGCAACATTTAAACCAACACATTAGATTACTAAAGCATGATTATGCCCAACATGAGATGTAAAAACACCTGAGTGCAAAAACAAGAGTTCAGAGTACCAGAATGCAGGTGAGAGTGGGCGCGCGTGGTTCCCCCAACGCAGTGCATTTCATAGTCTCAATACAGCCACTCGGCACCAGTTTCAAATATGATTTGTTTATCACACTGGATATCACTAACCAGATAACTGAGAATCCATACAGATTAATAATAGGTGCTCTAAATGATCACATACTGAATAACTAAAACCAGATGTTGGGAGTACTATATAATGGGGCATTAGTGTACTGAAGTCTCCCCCCCCCCCCCTCAGGCTCCATGAAGATGCAGCTAGAAACAAAAAGATCTGATCAAATTAATTTCAGTTAATTTGTCCGTTAGTGCCAAGAACAGTGATATTATGTGTTGCATGACCCCAGAATACGGCCCAGTGGTCATGCTGTGTGGCTGCAACATGGAGTTAAACCTAACTCTACAACACATTGCAGTGTATAGCCATACAGTTTGAAGGGTCTGCATTCTTGTTGTGTTAATACGAGCGGCAGAAGTAATTTGCAGCCTTCTGATTTACCTTTTGATATAACTTAATATTTTGATCAAAATTAAACTGAAATAATATCTTGTTCAGTTAATCTTTGTAGGGCGAGTTGTGGTAAAAATGAGAAATTACTCATCCTCTACATAAAAACTAATGGTATTAGGATTATATTCCAGAATTGGTCACCTGGATTTGAGCCGAAATGAAGAATGGCTGAGCGTCAGCAAAGAGGCTGTTGCTGTTTATAGTGTTTGGTTAGCAAACCATATTCAGAGGAATGTCAGTTGGGAGTGTTTTCAGGGCTAATGTTTAAGCGTGTAGGTTAATCTCCAACTGCATGGCACAATTGAGAGGTTTTTGAGTGTGGAGGGACAACACAGGACTGTTTGCACAGCAAGATTGCCTATCTACTCATTACTGATTAATGCTGACCTGGAGTGGTAGAAAGAACAAGACAAGAGGAGCCCCCCCCCCTTCCTGCTGCAGTGCTAGAACGGGGATACAGTGTGGATATTCATTGCAATGTGTCATACAGTATGTTTAAGTCCATGTTGCAGTCACCCAGCATGACCACTGGGCCGTATTCTGACATCTTTCATGCAGAGACACTGGTTCCACATCTGCTTCTGAGCCTCACGGCACTTGTGTCACACGAACAGACGTTCTCCTTCAAAAGGGATGGCTAGCAGCAGGAACAGGATGGAAAACAGAAGAGTTGAAGGGCTGTGTGGCCTCAAGGCCTTTTCTTCTACAAGAGACCCAGCTTATGGGTGGAATTTGTTTCCCTTTTTAGCCAGGCCCTCATGCTGGAGTGCCTTTTCCTCTTTGCCAGCAGAGGGTTAATTATCTGTTCCTGTTCTGATCTGGTGCCTGGTTATATGCTTGTAGAAAATTGTTGTACCCCCACAATGGCGCATTTGCCTTAATGAGAATGTGACTACCTTGCTACATACAACCGTCACAATCTAGTGGTAAATGATTTAGCCAATGGGAACAAGTCCTAAGTGTTTCTCATTGACTGTGGTGGTAATCGGCGTCTGTTTTCTGCGATGCCGGTAAATTGCAGTTAGCTGGTGTCTATCTGCAGGCCGCAGTGTGAATCAACAGTGACCCAGGGCAGCCCCGTGAGATTGAAGCCCTGGCCGTCTCCTGCATTCGCACGAGAAAGCTCTGGATACTGCTGTCAGACAAACGGCTTGTCTGGCCAAATGTGGTGACAGCTGTCATTAGTTGTTAAAGAAGAAAGTTGGCTGGTCCCCATGTGTGCTGTAATTGGACAGAGGTGCCAGGGTTTAATGGCTAACACGAGGCCCCTGCAGATCAGCTGTGGTGCTAGGCTGATGCTTCATGGAGGGTATCTCTTATAGTGGCTTTGCCCTTTTGGAATGCTTCCAAAGGGCCTGGCCTGTTCGGTGAGCAGCCTAATGGTTTCCCAGCACGTATTGTGGTTCCCATCATTTGTCTGCCTTGCAGTTTTACTGCCTTTAATAAAGTATTTACCAAGTTTCTAAACACAGCATCACTGCATCAATGTTGCAGTCAATTCGATTTCTCCTCTAACAACATGGATATTAATGGCAGTCAAATGTGGCTGCATATTGGAGGCCCTTTGGCTTTTCTAATTAGCGTGAATTTCTCTCAGTGTCTAATGACTGAACAGGTAATATCTACCACACCTTGATTTTCAAATTTTGTTATACCTTCAGTTAAAGAAAGGAAAAATACCTTTGGTGAAAGGGAGAAATGTGAGATGCGTTCTGACGCATTTGGTAAATATGATCAGTGAGGCATGCATCGGTGGAGACTGCCATGTTTTTGTACAATGGCCTCAAGTCTGCAGGACAGACAACCCTGAGATGACCACCTTTTTTTGCAGGAAGGTTTGTCACACAGATCGGGAATTTACTCCCGTGCATAAGGACTTGACAACTCATTGAAAGTACATAAGTATGATTAATGAGCACGTTGGGCCTGCTGTGGTGAAAATTTGAGTCCAGCACATTTTTACATCGTGTGTAGACAGTCACCTATTATTGATAAAAATGAAGAAATAAACCTGCATGAAGGCTGTCTGATCTTGGCATTAAGATAATGAGTTTTTCTAGGAGTTTGCTGGAAACTCCTTTTCCTGCTTAATTGCAAAAATTACAGACAGTGTGCAGAATTTGATCCCTGCAGAGCTGAGTACTCCAAATGTGGAAGAGGTGATTAAGACGGTGCAGATCCTTTAAGTGTACTCTGAGGAAAGGCTTCTTCTTACTGTGTTTGCAGACTGTTGAGCTTTGGGCATCAGTGCCTCTCATTTCTCACGTATGATATTTGGGGTGTTTTTGTTCTAAGGTTGGGCAGTGTTGCAGATCTAGAGTGAAGCTCACGTGTCTCTTTGGGGTCAGTGAGCTGAAATAAGGAGCACTGTGATGCCCCTTTTAAGAATGCAGAGTGAGAACCTCATGATGCCTGTTATGTGTTTGCTGGGAAGTGTGACTTCCCTTGGCTGGCTGCATTGCAAATAGAACCATTGCACGCTGGGTCACAGGGTAGCCTTCCCCTGCCCCACCCTGCTACTCTCCTCACTGCCACACCTGCCAGCAACCCCCCCCCCCCCCCCCCCCCCCCCCCCCCCCCAAAAAAACNCACCCTGCTACTCTCCTCACTGCCACACCTGCCAGCAACCCCCCCCCCCCCCCCTCCCGATCATGAATATTTAATACCTGCTGTCATTAGGCCTAATGTGCTCTTGGGATTACTGGGAATTGCTGCCCCTGGAGAGCACATTGACAGAGAAGGAGGGATTTTCTGTAAATAGAAAGTGGTTTCAGTCTGAGCAGGAAGGAAGCTGAGGTGAACCCTACAGGACCTTCATGGACAGTAATCTACTTCCCAGTATGCATAGTCTTTGTGCGCCTTCTCATCGTTTCTGGATATCTGCTGTGATTTTCTCTTGTCCTTGATGCAAAATCTCAAGTGCAGTAGTTGCTTGATGTACAGAGGGCTGTCTGACATGTGCCCGAGTGTGTATGTAACGCTGCCATTCTGCTTGAATTGACTATTGGTTTCGGCCCCACCTCTCATGTACCACTGGACTGAGTGCTATGAAATCAATAGTATTTTCAGAGACTGGCAGACTGGAACACGCACGTTTGCCCCGTTCGATAATTGGAGCCATGTTGTGTGTTTTGTTCAGGTTATTAAAGCCATAAAGTGTTTACTATGATATATAAAACAAGGAAACTAGGTGGTGTTATGATGAAGACCTATGCAATAACAGAATATATGGATTTTTGTTATTAATTGAGGAACACATTTTTAGGCCTTGCTACATTGAATGAGGCACACAGTACAGTTTAGTTCCCTACGCCTGTTGTTGCATACTGTGGAAGGTAGTTTTGTTTCTTGCTTCAGGTTAAATTTGGATCTACATTCATTTGCACAAGCTTTAAAGGTAGCTGATCTATTTTGCTGCTGTAATAGTCACCATTAGTAATAAAGAGGTCCACTTCAGAAACTAGTATATGAAGTGGTCGTAATTCCATCAGGAAAAAGCAGATGAGATTAAAAACAGAAACTGAAATCGATTTTTAATTGGTTTCATTTTTCTTCCCGGATGTGTCGTGGTCTCCTGGGCTGAGTCTGCTTTTGAGGGTTTAGCCTTATCAGGATCCATCAGTGAATTCTTTTGTTTGGAACCTTGATAAATGGTGACATGGGCGTGTTGTACATGCTTCGTTGTACATGCATGTGTGGTGGAAGTTAGTCACTCGTCCCGTTGTGTGTGTGTGTGTGTGTGTGTGTGTGGGGGGGGGGGGGGGGGGGGTGAGTCAATACATGGCACTTTGAAAGCCCCAGTTGAGGGTGTGACTCTGTATAGTGTGTGTGTGTGTGNGGGGGTGAGTCAATACATGGCACTTTGAAAGCCCCAGTTGAGGGTGTGACTCTGTATAGTGTGTGTGTGTGTGAGAGAGAGAGAGTCGATTGTTGTTCTGTACTTTTCCGTCCCCTTTGCCTTTTTTGGTTGCCGGGAAAAATTCAACATTCCTGCCTGGGTAAAGGTGGGGCTTATTAAGTAGTAGTTGCTAACTGTAGGTGCTAATTTGGCAGCAGCAAAGCCTTTGACCGTTAAAAACACTTTGAGACTGAACACTGAGCCTCCTCAGACATTTTGCCAGCAGAAGGACCACAATATTCTTTTTGAAAAAAATTATAAGAAATTTAAATTTCAGTAGTAATTTAACTCTTTTCATTCTATGACAGGTTTCAGTTAATAAATATTTGCAATCGATACGCCAACATTTTTCAGTTCTTTCTTGCCCTTCCATGTAAAGTGGCTGTGCTCCTGTTTAATGTCTTTTTTCATTAAATTAACTGTAGCATTCCTATATCCACAGCTATAAAACGTAGTATAGTGTCATTTAGAATATCCTATATAGGAACATTTGTGTGTATAGGTAACAGAGTTAATTCTGAGCAGGGTAAGCCAAAATTACTAAGCATTCAGCATGTGTACAGAATCAGTCTGCAGTGTACCGGATTAGCTTGATACACCTGAAGTGGCAGTTTTCCTCCTCTTATCCACCCCCCACCCCCCCCATGCTGCTGCCAAATTGTCCTCTCCTGGTTTTCATCAAAACTCCAAACCTGACTGCCTTTTCAGCCACTCCTTCCCACCATCTTCTGGATTCCGTCAGGAATACTGTATGTGCCAGGCACTCAACAAGGGGGTGTGACGGAGAGCTTCAGTGGGTTTGCTGATACCGTCAGGACTGACTCACTTGACTGCTCCACTTCCTTACATTTCTTCGACGGATGGACATCATCTATTATGCTGCTGTTTGCAGTGCATGGTTGGTATACATGGCTGCATATTGCATAGTATAATTGAAGAGGCTAAGTTTTTCATTAGATAAAGATTTATAATACCTCGTATTGCTTTTTAAGGGCGATTGAAGTGGGATCTCCTTTTGGACCAAACATACCCGCTAGCTCTTTTAAAAATATAATTAGGCTGACTTTTTTTGTTTAACCTTTTATCTCTATTTAATTTATAAGGTCCATTTGCCACATTTTCTTATAGACATACTTAGACAAACAGTAGGCTGTTTTTTGCTGTGCTGTGTGAAAAGACTAATGTAGCAACAGACGTAGATCTGTGGCAGCACAGGAGAACGTGGTAGCTCTTATTTTATTATTATTATTATTATTATTTGCAGCTCCTATTTTTTTCTTTTATTTTCTTTTACATATAAGCTTTAACCTCAACCACACTTTTTCTCAAAAAGAAACGTTACACAATAGTGAAATACAATGAAGAATTTTCATTGAGAAATGATGTGTAAATTAGAAATGGCAGTATTGGGAGTTTTGTAGTTATATTGCAAAGATCATTTGGATCACTGTTACTGTTGGTGCTGTTCATTATAAGGGTGGGGAACTGAAAGTACTTGCAGCTCCTTCTGTCTGCATTGTCCTTAACAGTGATGCTAAATATCTTGTGCTGTTGCCACCTGAATTTTGGGTCTATGTTCTGTTTAAATGTCTCTGGTATCTGCTTGAAATGGTGAGTTCTTTTGTGTTTTTTCATCCCTTCAGTACTGGCTAGAATGTCATGTTAACATGCGTTGTTTTAGTTTTTAACCAGAATGACTGCACTGGAAAATGACTGAAAATGATGGCAAATGAATGGTTCAAACCAAAGCGTGGCAACAGCTATACCCAGGGTGTCCATTTGCCAGCAGCAGCATCGTCAGCCTTGCTCAGCTGTCTGTGAACTCTCTATATATTTAGAACAACCGCCTGCATGCATTTTAACATCTACTCAGCTGCCTGTGGACCCACCCATAGCACTCTGTCCGTCTGCTACTTCAGCTAATGAATGTCTTATCAGTAGTTCGGATATCTTCTGCTGCAACAGCTGCTCTCTGTGCTCCCAGAACCACCAGGAGAGAGGTAAACTCATGATATTACTCCACCAGCTTGGTTTTAATTTCAGGGCTAGTGATTAGTGCCATCTATTATACCCCCTCCTGGAAACCTGATGACTTTTATATTGAGGAAAAAGTACAATGAAAAAATAAAGCTGTTTTCATATAAGGAATGACCCCCAGGGTAAGCCCAGTCTAGTAAGTGTAAGGAGTCATTTCACAACTTCTTCCAGTCCTCCTTTTGTTTCCTGACCATTACATCACATTCGTTCTCTGCTCCTGGAGGATCCCTCTCGCTCCTGGCTCAAACTGAGCATCAGCCCTTGCTCGTTGGGGATGTTCTGTCTCCGGATGTGAGCTGTTAGAAAACTGCCGGACAGGGGAATGAGTTGGCGGTAAGGTGGCTCCGGGAGGAGTAGTAATGTCTGCCTGCAGATACAGGGAGGAAACTGACCAGCCCACAGTTGCAGTATGCAGACCTCACATAGACTGAGCATTGATTGTCCAGGTGCTGTGAGACACCATGTCAGCTTGTTCTGAGTAACAAAAGTTTGTGTCATTTTTTTTCTAGCCTCCCCTAATTTCTTGTCTTTGCTGTACTGTTTTGTTTTTTTACATTAAATAATACACAGAGCATTATACAGTGCCAGTCAAAAGGGCACACTTGCGTGGGTCAAAAGGACACAAACTGGACGGCGTGTATTATTCTCTGTGTATTAAGACAGAGAATGAGTGCAAGTAGTGCCTGAGTTCCCATTATCCAGCATGGCGATGGCAGTGTGATGGTGTGGGGCTGCTTTGCTGGTGACACTTTGTAAACTTAGCCAAGTCCATGGCCATCTCAGCCAGCATGGCTATCATAGCATATTTCAGCGGCACAACATCTCATTAAGAATAGCTGAGTAGTCCTTCATTGTTCACCAAGATGATCTAAAACACAAATCAAAGTTGTCCAAGAACTACCTGGTGAAGAAGGAAGATGAAGGACAACTAATCAATTATGGGGGAAGAAAAACTACTTTACAGCAAGTTTAGTCAAATTTAGACTTTCAGTGTTTATATTAATGTTTACTTTGTATTTCAGTGTGTGGTATGTAATAGCAACAGAAGAGCTGAAGGAGCACAGGTAGACAGCCATACAGTATTAGAGTAAACTGGCTTGTTTTATCTTTGACTTTTGCGGTCGTTTCATCTTCGATTAATGAGAATTCATTCTACTAAGGAATATCCTAGAATGTGTTATGTTAGTAAGGTAGGGGAAGACTAATTTTTGTTTGGACCCAAGCAGTTACTCATGGATAGATTGCAGTTTAGTGTCAGTGACTTGCCAGTAACGGGTAGTTGAACTGGTACTGAGTAATGGTGCATAAGAAATACACTGATACAAAAGCAACGTTTTAAGATGAGTGACGTGTATTATTGCAATATTTAATGTAACTTTCAGATCGACTTGTATCGGAGAAGTACTTGGGAAAATTACTACAGGTTTTCTTAATGCCTGTCACACCTTGGTCCTTCCTGTATAAATTTAAGTGGTGGTAGAAGTGAATTGCTTGAAGATGCTTTATACTCAAATGTGTAACCATGCAGCTAACGGTCTCAAGGTTAGTTTGCAGTGACTGCAGTTCTCTTTTGGGTTGTTTTGTTTTGTTCTTCCAAGCTCTGTTTGGTATGCTGCATTTGTGGGTAAGCTGTTCTTCTGGCAGATTTTGATAGTCACGCAATAGTTCACCAAGCATGAATACTTCATATCGTGGCCTATTATGATTCTTGAGTAAATCCTGTGCTGTGAAAAACTGGTGACCTGATACAGACTTTATTAAACAGCAGGGTTCCTTCAAAGACTTTATGGAAAATTTGAAAATGACTTGTCCTTCCGTTCAGAGCAGTATTTTTATTAGAAGAATTAGGGTGAATTGTCCCACTCTTCCTCTAACTTCTGACTGCTATTAAGAAATTCATATGCTGTTACTCATTGTTTTGGCTTTAACCTTTAAATCTCTATATGTTGCGTAGACTGGAAGGAGATAAGTACATCAGGCTTCCATTATGTAGGAGGCAGCACAAAGGTTTCACGAGTGTCAAGTTGGGAATTATCCCTGGCTTTACGGTCTTTAAAAGCCAAGCTTATAGTCTCACTGCAGGCGCATTGTATATTTGGGAGGAAATTGTTCCTTGCATGGCTTCAGTGGAGGAACATCTGGGTCACAGCAGGGCTCCACCCAGAACCCGTTTGAATGCTGTTTTTTGTTTCTTTCCTTTCCAAATATCCTTTGACAAATATGGTTTTTGTTTCTAGTCATGGTGTTAATTTCTAAATGTTCAGTTGTTCAAGTCTGGCTCATTTTCTTAGTAGCTAAAGTATGGTGGATGTTAGTTTTGGAATCCAAACATAGCATTGAGTGAGCAATATTTGGCTGTGGGTGAGTGTGGGGTGAATGACAGATTAATATCGGCGTGTCTCTAATCAAAGTTTTACGTGCTCAAACAGTTCTTAAGATTTCAGTGGTTTGTTAACTTTGAGCACATCCAAGCACTAAAGAGGGACTAGGTCTTACCTCAGAGTTTGTCTCTCAAGGCACTTTAACTAAGTAGATCGGTCTGCTTTTATCACTCTCCGGGTAGATTAAGGCAGGGCGCTGCAAGTTTTGACACCTCAATAAACTTGTCTACACTGCTGGTCTTCCAGCTGATGTTCACATGTGGAGTACATTAAGGTGCACAGTTGATAGTGCTGCTTGTAGTCTGGTGTTGCTGCTCAGCACTAATTGGAGGATCCAGCAGGTCTGAGAGCTTCAGAGACATCTCCACCAGCTTTGTCTGGCCAGTACACCCAGTCTATTACTCATACCCTAGGAGAGGTTTGAGTTAACACCAAGCTGGTGCTCTGGCTTGCTGCTGCCAAGGGAGCAGGAATGTAAACAGTGAAGGATGGTTGCACTGTGGTTTGGGGTCGTGTCTTGGGTCCTTGAATGTTAAATAGTTGAGTGATGAAATGTGGGCAGTCTCCCAAAAGCACACTTAGTTGAACTGGGAGGAAGGGAATGGGAAAGAACTCTTAATAGATACTGGGTAGATAGCAGACTGGCCTGGAGCCTAGTTGCATTTCTCCTTTACCATCAGCCCAGAGTGCCATAAACATTGCTGTGAGGAAGAAGAAATTAAGTAAACAAAACAATGATGTTTCTGTTCAGCTTGTTTTGGTTTATAAAATTGTGGATGATATTTGAAGTGCTAAACAGCTGCAACTCCTTAATGTCTGACACATTCTGGAAGCTATTGGCTATTGTTTAAAAATGTCTATAGCGATTGCTGGGAAACTAGATCTGTTCTTATTAGGATAAAATGGCCTGGATCAGAGCTTCATTTTCACAAAATTGAAATGAGTTTCCCAGCACTGTTTTCTTACTGTATATACTTGCAGCGCTTACCTCAGTATGGAAAGCGCTGAAGGTGACCACACATGGCCGTAGGTGTGCATCTGTTCTGGTGATGCAGCTGGCTGGGCAGGTAGAACAGCATTGTCCTTGTCTCTGTCCTGTATTGTTCTGTCTTTGATGCAGAGGCCACCCATAGGCCCTTGGCTGTGCTCTTTCTATAATTGGTTGTGTCCAAATGAAGACTTTAGTTTCTGGAATAAAAATAATGGCAATGCTGTACTCTGGAATGGTTTGAAGATTTGCATTTAAAAGTGAGTTAATAAAGTTTTCTTGTTTTCCTTGTCAATAAAACAAGATTAGCATTGGGTTCCCTACCTGCACACATGATTTAATGTTCCCAGGGTGTCTAAATAGCTCCTTGCTACAGAGCACCTTGAGGGAAAAGCATGATCTAAACTTGTAGTCACAGCCTGGCAACAAACTTAGCTGCGTCATTTGTGTCAGCTCATTACAGGCTTCACATAGTTTTTCTTAGAAATGCAGCACCTTTTTGTCATTCTGTTATTTTTGTAATATTGTTCCTCCTCCTGCATCTCCCTGCCTTCCTGTGTGTCTTGTTACTGAAATCAAGTATATTTAACAATCAGCTGGCCATCACTTTTCCTGGGCAGTGAGCTTTTGTTTTCTAATGCCTTTAGACTGTTGTTATTCTTAAACAACGTGTGATTCTTACGATTCAAACTGTAATAAAAGCCTCCAAGATTATTTTGTGGAACACAAGGTACTCGGTTCCTTCTAATCGCAGGGTTGCTGCATAGGATTATTGGGGATTAGAAGTTGTTTTCAGTGTGTTGGGATCTTTTGTTTGTTGGGGACTGTGCTTTATAACAGCATAATTAATGTGACTCATTTTTCTACTCAGTCTTGCTGCTTTCTCCTACATGGGGTCACTGCAGTTTGAGCTGATTGGTTGTGACTTTTTGCATTAGTTAAGTTTACATTGTGCTTGTATTTTCTATGTTTTTTTTTTTTTTTTCCTTTTATGCCAGGTATAAAGTATTTTCCATCAGAATTATGAAAATGATCATCTTTTTATGCATTAACCACAAACGAGCTTTATGCAGATACTGTCAGAAAACAGTTTCCATTTTGTCTCAGTAAAGAAAAAAAATCTCTATGTATTTGAAGTCATAAAATCAAGCTGCTTGTGATCATATTGGTATATGCTGCTGCAAATAGGTAGAACAACTGGTTCGTCATGGCCCGCAGAGAGACACGAAAACACTCCCAGCATCCACGGGAGCTGTGTCGTCTGCCCTGCGTGTTGCCCTGTGCTGCTGCATAATCTCCCTGTGGACGAGCAAGCGGTGGGGTGTTTGTCCATCACTGTGGGAACACATAATTCAGTTTATGAATTTGATGGAGAGGACCATCACCATGGTGTCTGTGAGGAAACAATTCCATGAAATGCCCAATGTTTTCTATACTTTACTTTAATGTGCGTTTTAAGCCAAGTTTTTACACATTTTCAAATATGCCAATGCGCCTTTCATTTTTTGTTTAATTCTTTTAAAGTATAGCTTCCTCCAGTAACATGAGAAGAAATGTCAAGTAGGGGTTGCTACTGCCTGTATGCTGTCTTTCAACTGATTGAAATGGTCAGTGGCAGCAGTGGACGTTCACAATTTCAAGTTTTGCAATTGATAAATGTATGGGAACTATGATTGTGGTACCTCGGTGATCTGGGAAAAGTCCACTATGGGGACACGTTTGATAGTGAATCTACTGTTTAGTATACATGAAGTAGGATGTGGATGAGAGATTGAAGACCACACATTCCAGGATGTTTGTTTCCACCATCTCCTTCCCTCCTCATGGTAGCGTTACATTCCAGTACCCTGCGTGGCTGCCAGATTGGGAAGCTAGTCTCAACTCAGACTGTATTTCCCGGGGCTTCCTCTCCTGTCTGGTCTCTGATTTTTCTCCTCCCTTCCCTGATCACTCTGGTCCATGGTCTGCCCCTGCCTATTCATCCATCCCCCTTATTGGGATTTTGGTGAATAGTAAGGAGGAAGATCTCCACTCTTAGCTGTAGAACACACAGCCATGTGCAAACAGTCTCAGGAAATGCACTACCTGCCCACGTGCCCAGCCCTCGAACCCCTTACAGCCACATGCTGCTTTTGTGCACATGCTTATCGCCTGAATCTCAGGACGGTGTTAGAGGGGCCACACAGAATCAATGTTTCCATCTTCCGCTATGCTGGCCCCCTCCCCCCGACCTCCTGCAAAAAAGCATAAATGTGTGTAGCCTCAGCTGCGCGCTCCCTTCCTTTCCAGCACTGCGCAAGGCTGCTTCACCCAGAAATCTGTCAGCACATCATAAATTCTTCAGAGCATTCCTCCTCACACACCTCTGTGTGTACTGGAGCTGTCTGCAGATATAAGTTACGTGATCAGCACTGTAACGTTAACCCTACTAAAGCTTAAGTGTTTTTAATGTTCTGTTTGTTTATGTCACAGCTCATGCTGTAGTAGCCTTCTGCATGTAAGGATACAGCATTCATTTAGCTTTACTCTTGACTGTACTCAGAACTTTCTAATATGTCTTCTTAGCAGTCTGTGTATTTATTTGTATGTATCATTTTTTTTGGGTTGTACTGCAGTTAATGGTATTTAAAGTTGTAGCATAACCTCTTGATCTCTTCTGTGTTTAGCTATTTAGAGGTTTCTTGAATATTAAGAAAGTAAAACTGATGCTTTTTATTTCAAGTTTGTTACAATGGCTTGCAAGTTATTATTTATTAACCCTTAACCATTAATTACCCATCTATACCTCAAATCTATTGTGCTGTGTCAGTTCAGCACAAGTGCGTGCCTCATTGGAGGGCACTGCATCAGCTGTAATTTAATCCTGGGACCTACAGCTTGCTTGGCGACAGCTCAGAAAAATATGGTGTTTGTTTTAAATACTATTTGTGTATGTTTACTTTCTTCTGCTGTTCAATGGTAATGCTGTTAGTCTTAAATGGAGTCTGACAAGACTGATTCTTGCTGTATCTCCATTCTTTTTCCCTGCAATGCAGAAAAATCACACCAATATTTGGTTTACGATGGTAGTTTAACTGCACAGAAGCATAGCTGCAGTAGTGCACTGGTCATGTGCTGCATGGTAAATGACACTGACATGTTCCTCAAACCTGAAAACCTGTTGAAGGCCCCTTGGATGACGCTGTTGGCTTCACTAACCATACCCATCCCCCTGGTTTATAAACACTGCTATTCACTGTGTGGCAGTTCTGCACCGGAAACACACTCTTTTTGTTGCTGGTCAGACTTTCTATCAGTCACATCCAGCCCTCAGTCACCATTCTGTTAATGGCACTGAAAGCCTTTCCATGTCACTACTTACTAACCCTTCAAGGCGCTGTTTCCAGCACCTAATGTCAGAACCCCTGGGGGATGTTTTTAAAAATAAATGACTGCCAATTTTAAATTCTGAAGTTTCTGAGTTTTCTGATATGCAGGCACCTTTGGGCACCTTAAGTACAGCTGTGTGGCAAATGGACTGCTCTGGCATTAGTTGACCTGACATTTGAACAGCTGCAAGGTCTTACAAAGCCATGTTATGAGTCAAGTTACTGAACCAAGAGAACCAAATGTGAAATTATTTGCCGTAAAGATGAATCGCCCAAGCATTATGTGAGTTATGCTCATTGAATATCCAAGAAATCCTGTACATTCCATTCACCTTGAACAGGGTCTTTGCTCCTCAGTTAATACTAGGATGATGGTGAACACTGGCAATGCCTGTCTTATTGTTAGTGCTTGTATTGCATGTTTAAGTTGGCCTTTCAACTCCCCTAGGAATGCCATCCTGTGTGCTTTGGCATGCTTCTATGCCTTCTGTTCTTAATGTCACAGCTTATATGAAAAGTCAGCATTTTTGTCTGGAGTGGTTTGGATTTAAATGCAAGTCTTCCAATCCAGTCTGACATTGTGTGGATTTTTACCGTAATGCTCAGTGATTCCATCTGAGAGCTTAATGTGAAGTATTGTGACATTTTCCATAACTTTTTTTTTTTTAATTCAATTTCTGGTGTTGCTGGTTTGATGCACTCCACAGGTCTTTCAGTTATAGCTGTTTGTTTTATGGACACCAAGACTAGTCACAAGAGATTGTGTTTTACACTGGATCTTAGCCACGTACGATTGAATAATCTGCACCAAAAGTATAGCGTGCTTTCTTTAGAACCAAACACAGCCCGTGACACATGCAGCTTCCTAAATGAAACTTAGTTAAATTGCCTTAAGTTCTCGTTTCCATGAGTAAGCTTCTGCAGGTTATATTCTGATCTGGTGAGGGATTTCTCTCTGTGATGACTGAATTTGTCTTAAGGTTATGTAACATTTGAAATGAGGATATGCATTTTGTCTTGTCAATTGTCTCGTGGACTGAAAGAACTCAAATTTGGAAGCCCATTTAAACCTACAGAGTGCATTGCATCATAAGGACTATGTCAAACACTGTATTCATAGTGCTTTTCTAAATACGAAAAAATGTAGGCCCCTCAGTGCTGGTTTGACACTGTCAAGTACGTTATGCCACAATTGCACTAAAGGCGGGTAATTTTGGCCTTTACTATTTTTGAAATATGCCACTGTTTACCACTGTGCTGCAGCTGAGATTTTTTCCAATATGTGTTGTGCTCAGCACCTATAAAAAAAAAACCATGTTGGAGGTCAGCTGGGACTAAAGGCAAGGTTAGGAGCTGTTCTGGCAGTTCATTTTCTATCATGAAATATGGATCGTATGGAAATTGTGCCTTAAAACCACAAACACTTCTCTGTTGAGCTGATACTGTACGTCCTCCCCGATTAACAGAATACATAGAGCACTCTCATCCTGCAAAAGGAGTGTAAGTGAAATTCTTTCTGATGGGACTTGTCTGTTCTCAATCAGTCTTCATTAGTCTCACATCAACATTTTCAGAGGAAAAAGCTTAACTGTTGTTGTGTATTCATTCTATTAATTTTCCGTTGAAAACCACTCAAACGTACAGATTCCGTGGAGAAAAATGTACGATTGGCATCCCGATGAGGAGTCCAGGCTGATGTGTCCTTGGGAACATCAAAGCCCCACATTGGATCTGAGTGACTGATTAAATGGTAAACTTATCTGCAAGGTTCATCTTATGGAACTCAGTGATGGTCTTTGTTGCCTTTAATAAACAGAGCAAAGTTTGACTGGTATGACTGTAGTTCTTATAGAATTGGACTTGCTAATACGTCTGTTCCCACCTTTGGTATTCTTGTATTGATGTGTTGCTGGTCAGTTTGAAGGGTGCTTTGAGTTGTTTAATGCTATATTGCTTTGTTTTAAGCCTAACACCTAGGCTGCATTCTTTAGTGTAATTGTGTACCTAAATGAATTGCGTTCAACCCCAGTTGAACGTCTACTCCTTTCTGTACCTGTCCATTGCTGTAATATAAAGTCGAACAGTACTGTTATTGGGTCATTGTCTCGTTCGCCAGTTCTGCAACTGGAGTGGTTTTAAGGCTGTAATTTTGTCTTTGTCTCCATTCTCTTATTCTCCAGTGGTCTAGGCATGTTGCGAATAACTGGTTTCACTATTAACCAGAATTAAAAACATAAGTTTCCAAACCATGAGCATTTTCGAAACCATTAGAATTGTATTTTAGAAGCCTTGCGTTCCACATTGCCCTGCAGACTACATGTCCAGAGTGAGGTGTACATCTGCCAGGCTGTCTGAACCAGCAACACTTTAGTTATCCTACAGACAGCAGTGCTGCAAAAAAACAAGAACGGTACAACATTTATATTCACAAAAAAGTGCCTTCAGCCTCAGCACAGTGGGAGCATTTTTGGATATCTAA
>UFQX01000663.1:0-85925 GCA_900497675.1 Arapaima gigas
ACACCTCCTACACACCTTCCCCTCCTACACACCTCATACACACCTTCCCCTCCTACACACCTCCAACACACCTTCACCTCCTACACACCTCCTACACACTTTCACCTCCTACACACTTCATAAACACCTCATACACACCTCATACCTTCACCTCCTAAACACCTCCTACACACCTTCCCCTCCTACACACCTCATACACACCTTCACCTCCTACACACCTCATACACACCTTCCCCTCCTACACACCTCATACACACCTCCAACACACCTTCACCTCCTACACACCTCATACACACCTTCCCCTCCTACACACCTCATACACACCTCCAACACACCTTCACCTCATACACACCTCCAACACACCTTCACCTCCTAAACACCTCCTACACACCTTCCCCTCCTACACACCTCATACACACCTTCACCTCCTACACACCTCATACACACCTTCCCCTCCTACACACCTCATACACACCTTCACCTCCTACACACCTCATACACACCTTCACCTCCTACACACCTCCTACACACCTTCACCTCCTACACACCTCATACACACCTTCCCCTCCTACACACCTCATACACACCTTCACCTCCTACACACCTCATACACACCTTCACCTCCTACACACCTCCTACACACCTTCACCTCCTACACACCTCCTACACACCTTCCCCTCCTACACACCTCATACACACCTTCACCACCTACACACCTCACACACACATCCTCATACACACTGATCCAGGTGAGTGGAGAATCAGTGCATTTTCACCTGCAGGGGGCAGTAAAGAAACAGAAAGGGGAGACAAGGTCAGGTTTTCCACCTGGGACATTAAACTTGAGCTTCCACACAGGAAATCGAGGCCTCGGCCGGCACGTCGTCCTGTAACCGACCATCTCGCTACTTCCCGTCACCGTTTCTCCCCTCCAGATCCACTCCCCCCGCTGGAGATGGACAGTTCAGCGGGGGCCACCGTCTCTTCACCACACGCTGCTCTGCACCATCTTCAGGTGTGTATGAGGTGTCACCCTGAGGGGGAATCATCATGACATTCTCCATTCAGCACCCCCAGGTTCCACCTCCACACCTGAGCCCAGTTCTGACCCAGACGGTTTAAAGGGTCAAGTTGAAAACGTGATCCTAGTGACCTAGAGGAGAACTGCTGGACAACATCATTTTAATCACTTTTCAGTGGTTTTTTTTCCACCTCTTTTTTGCCACTCAGAATCAAACCTGCAACTGCATTTGACAACGTGAAACACTGGATCCACCTCCTCCTTTCATACTTTAAACAATGGAAAGTTGAATCAAGAAATGAGTAAAATAAAATACTATTCAATACTACTGTCCACTCCAACGCAGTGGTACGTTTACCTTACCCAGGTGACAAGGAGCTTCCATGTTCCTTATACAGGTTGTTAGAGCCTTGTGTGTGTGTGTGTGTGTGTGTGTGTGTGTGTGTGTGTGGAACACCACTGGCCATTATGAAGAGGCGTTTAAGGAATGAGGACACCTGAACCAGGAAGGGAGAGAAGGCAGTGGCAGGAGGAGAAAGAGAAGGAGGAGAAGATGGAGGAGGAGCTGAGTGGTGTATGTAGAAGTAGCTGGTGGATGGTTCACCTTTGGTGTAAACAGTGTAAAACAGCCTTTCAGACCTGTCCTCTCTGTAATTCCTGGTAAATATCAAGAAGGTGCCGGAAAGGGCCGAGCGCCAGAAGGACACAGGCTTTGCTCACCCTGGAGAAAAACTACAAAATGATAAAAGAACAACTGTGCTTTGGTTTCTTCCCGGTTGGGTAAATTCTCTCCTCGCCCCCCGTGTTGCACCTGGCCTGTAAGCGACGTTCACACCGACCGCACTTTCCTGCTCCGAAGGAGTTCAGCTCCACCTGTGGCTCCTGGTGGCCGAGGGACCAGGAGGAACTGCGACTAGGAAGAGACTCGGCGGTTTGAGGAGAAACGTTAAAGGTGTCAGTGGGAACTTCACTCTTTCGGAACCCTGAACATTTCAGGCACCTGGAGGCTTTCCTGCGTTGAGGAGAAATGGCCACAGGGTGGCGCTCTTGCCATTATTCCGGCAAACCGCGAAACGCTGGACTTTCCCCGGCAGCGTAAAGCTGCTATTTCCAGCCAGGGCAACACGAATGAACGAATGAATGAACGAATGAATGAATGAATGAATGAATATTGTTCAAGTCTTACAAAAACATCTGTATTTTACCTACTCTCGCCTGTTTCAATAACAACATGTAAAACTATCTATTTGTTTGTTTATCGGTCGCTTATTCAAAGCAACTGGTAAAAAGTTAGATGCCACAGTGGAAAAACGTAGACTGGACCCCCTGCGAGCAGCTCCCCTCCTGAGAAGAGGCTCCGCCCTCAATCACTGCACAAAATGCCAAAAAGTGCATTTTGTCCGTTTCCTTCCTGTGAGGCCCGTAACAGCCACACGGAGTAAACATTCGTCTCCGTGTTTCACTTCTTTACTTGAGTCGCTCATGTTTCCCCCACATTTTAAATCTTTCGAAGGTGTTACCCGCTGTGGCGGAGCCTGCTGCGTGAAGCGCACGTTTTGACCATGTGAGAGAAACGCCAAGCGCTGCGTGTGTGTGGGGGGTCCGAGGAGCGGAGGTCAGCGAGGGGGGGAATCGATCCTAAATCCACTCTCAACTTGGCCAAGATGTAGCACCAGTGCACATTTCGGGCCTTTCGCTGGATCCCACCCAAACCTGCAGGCCTGACCACGACCACCCCCCCACCCCCCCCAGCCCCCGAAGCCGGCGAGGAAAATCCACTGGCCGAAACTGCGGAGAAGAAACGCCGGACCTCCGGACACAGAGCAGATTTCTTGTATTCCGTTTGTGGAAGCCTTCTGGAACGTTCCTCAGTAAATAATCAAAATCATACGCGATCAGTCTATAAACGTGCAGCAGAACCTGCGTCTCCGGCGGCGCAGCTCGAGTTTTGTCCAAAATCCGGACAACAGTCTTCATTACATGGTCACGTCGTGCCCGACACACCAGCTCCAAACTGCACTTTTGCTCATGCACGCGATTTAACCGGCGCCTTTATCCTTGCAATCTGAAGGTTCTGGGTTCGCATCCCACTCGTGCTGCAGTAGCCTCGACTGAGCTACTTACCCCAAAGTACTAGAGTAGGAGCACCGTGTGCAGCGTGCGGGCCACTGCGAGGTTCTCGGGGAGACGGACGTGGGCCGAGCGAGCGAGCGAGCGACTCAACCCCCCGTGCGAAGGTGCAGTCGATCGACAGCCGTGTTCGGTTAAATCGTGCGCTGTTGCGTAGCGCCGCGCCGCGCCGCCAGCATAGCAACGCGGTGTGCGGTAACCTCCGGTTGCTATGCAGCGACGCCGGTGCAGCTCGCGCGTGTGCGCCTTATTTACATTTACGAGCAGAGAAAATGAAACGATGAGATGATGCAAAGGCTCACGCGTGGAACAGTTTCCACGCTGCTCCTCGTTTTACACGCCCTCGCGCGCTGGGACCCCAGCCGGCTGAGCAGCTGTGACCGGATGGCGGGCAGCGGGAAATTTGGGTTATTTTAGAAGCGGCTCTGCCGGCCTCAGCAATCGGGCGCCACCCGCGTTCGCCGCACCGGCTCTAAACGTTATGAGGGGCGACATTCGGTGCAAATGTCAGCTAGTGTGTGTGTCCTCGCGCGACGCCTGACGGGGGGGCGACCGCGGCTGCTCTTGCGCCGTTTGCGCCTCTTTCCGTCAAGTCACGCGAAGCAGCCTGTCGTCACACCGCCGCTTTCTGCCGCATCTGTCTGTGTAACTTCCACAAAATGGGGTCCGGCGTCTCTCGCTCGTGGGCTCCGCCATTTTGTGTTAGTGCAGCACATCAATGGCGGGCACGTGTAATGGTTGCATGTGGTACAAACCCCCTCGCGGCGCGTATCCGGCTGGTGGCGGCGGACAGGGATCATTAACAACTTCTATTTACTACTGAGCACGCGACACACTTCCGCGTTGGCGAGCAGCGCGCGCCACCGAGCGCCGCGCGCCGCCGTTTGGCGGTCGCGCCGACACAAAAGCGGCGTTTTGTGCTCAGTGGCGGCGGAAGGCGACTTGGCGCACCTTTCCACGCGCCACGCTCACGGTCGCCCTAGTGTGTGTGTGTGTGTGTGTGTTTCACGGTTTAAAAAAAAAAAAAAAACAAGCAGCGCGTGTAAAACGGAGCCTCGCGCCGCCGTCACGTTTCCGACCCAAAAAATACATCACCTGCGGCAGACAGCACGTTTAGTCACACCTGGACACCTACCGCTCGTGCTTTCAGTTAGCCGATAAACGTAAGATTCGTTTTTCATGAATGACACAAGGTAAGCGTGTGTGTCCCGAACACGAGCCTTTTCGTGCTTTTTTTTCACTATAGCAACAATACAAATACAAACACGAGCTATAATGATGAACGTTCACTTGTCTGTCTGTCGTCACGCCTTTATCTTCTCACCCGTTACTGGCCGAGTTTCCCTGAAGAAGTTCTAAATAAGTAAAGTAAATAAGAGCGGTGCTGAGCGCGGCGACGTGGGGACACGCGGCGCGCGCGGAGTCCCAAGTAAGTGCTGAGCTCTCGCTGGAAGTCAGACCAGCACGTTAGGGGGAATCGTGTGGATACACGGTGCACAGCAGCACTGGTCCCCCCCGGTCCTTTTTTAAAAATAACTAAACACGGCGGCGCACTGATTCATTTCCACGAAAACTTGCGTTGGCTTCAACACCGGCTGAAATACAGGGCGAGGAGCGGAGACGCTGTGCGTGACTTTCTTAAAAAAAAAAAAGAAAACAAACGTGGGGGAAACGATGCGGCTGTAGGCGGTAAAAATATTAGGAGCTCAATCGGAGCAACCGGTGCAGAAAAGTTGCTCCAAAGTGAGCTCCCCTCCCCCACGCGGGCGCTTTGTTGTGTTCAGTTTTGGCGGATTTGGGAAGTTTGCGATGAGCCCTAGCAGAGAACACTGTCTATTGTTCTAACAAACGGCTCCCGAGGCTGCAGTACCGCCGTTCTCGGCAGAGGGCGCCGCGCGGCGGTGCGCGCTCCCGGCCTCTGGGTCTTTTTGTCTGAGAGCTGGATCCCGCTGCCGCTTCGCAGTGTGCGCGATTCGCTCAGAGCCGCCTCCGTTACACACTGTGAAACCACTCCGAAACGAACTCAACTGCAGCCAAAACAGTCCATCTGCCATTTAGTGCAATGACAGTTTCCTTTCGCCGTCAAAACCAGAGCGTGATGTCGACTGTTGGGTAGAAGTTACAGAGGGCTAAAGCGGGCTCCCGTCTGGTGTGTTGTGTGTGTCAGTCATTGGCGAGCGGTCGCTCTTTTCCCTTATTTCTTTAACTTTTTAAACACTCAGCTCCGCGAGTGACTGCGCGCCGGTGGACTATGGGATCCTGGGTGTCTTAGGAAGCGAGTGAGCGGGCGTTTTACCAGTTTTATACACAAATAAAAATGGCAAACTCGACGGGGAAAAATCAGCCAGATCAGCGAAGGAAAGGACTGGCTTTCCTGGACGAACTGCGGCAGTTTCACCAGAGCAGAGGGTGAGACGGGCGGCTTTGCCGCGCACAATATAACTTTAAAACCGCCTTTAACTTCCACTGGGAGTCGTGTCGGGCTCCCGGGACGAGCTCCTGCTGCTAATCTTACTGTTTTTTTCCCCTCTTTAGCTCGCCGTTCAAGAAGATCCCGGTGGTGGGTGGGAAAGAGCTGGATCTGAACGCTCTCTACACCAGAGTCGTTTCTCTGGGCGGATTCGCGAAGGTGAGCGCAGCCCGCACGGCGATCTCCGTCCCCCGGCTCGCGGCGTGCTCCGCATCGGCTCCTCGGAGCGCGGGATGGCGGCTCAGCCCGGCGTTTCGGGGCTGCGTTCGCAGGATGTAAACCTGCAGCACAGAGGCAGGTTGGAGGCCGGCCTTGTTGTTTAGCTCGCTGTGCTAACGGCGGTGTGGAGCTAGCGCGGCGTGCTTGCTTGCCGTGTGAGCGCTCAGTACGCGCTTTCGCTGCCGGAGCTCGGCGGCTCGGCTCGGCGTCCGGGCGCCGCCGCCGCGGGGAGCTCGGGGTGAGCGGGCGCGCCGGACGTCGATAAAGAGCGCCGAGCGGCGGCTCCTCCTGCCCGGGGACACCTCGCTCCGCACGGCGGCCACAAAGAAAAGCGGCTCCCTCGCCGTCCTGGGCTTCGTGGCTCAATTGAAAACGTAGGCCTCGCGCAGGCCCGCATTTTAAACACACTTTGATAGGAACACATCCCGCATTTTGACAGGCTGCTGTCAGCGATATCGACCACTGGCTCGCTTTATCACTCTTTATTTCACTTGACGCGGGCTCCCATTTTGTAACAGCGGGCCGGCCAGCAGGATGGAAGGGGGAAAGTTGCTGTCGCCCGCTGCCTTTTCTCGTAAAAAAACACTGCGAGTAGCGCGCTACGGCAGAGGCACCGAGCGAATAAAATACAACACAACACACACGGTGGCCGCTCGTCTGCTCTCAGCCGTCCGGCACAATGAAGCGGCTGGAAGCGGCCGCTCCTTCACTTCACACACTTTGGAGGTTATTTGCTGAGGCGAATGCGGTCTGCTCATGATACCTTTTCTCTCGCAGGTTTCTGACAAGAACCTGTGGTGCGAGCTCGGCGAGGACTTCAATTTGCCGAGGAGCTGCTCGAACGCTGCCTTCGTGCTGAAGCAGTATTACCTGCGGTGAGTGAGTGCGGGACTGGGACTCGGACTCGGACCCGGACCCGGACCCGGCGCGGGCACCTCGGCCGCCGGCGGCCCGCCCGCGTGCTCCGCGAGACCGGGCGCTCGGTTAACTACGACGAGGACGACGACAGTATTAACAATAATAGATTAAAAACTCGTTTCTGTTGTGCAAAGGCCGTTTTTTATTTTGAAGTTGCGGTGCAGCTGTTATGGAAAATGTGCGGTAATTGTACGGTGTCAACATAAGAGCAGGTGGCACTTGAGGGAAAGCTCTTCCCCCTGCTCTGTGGTCCAAAGACCCTCAGCCGTTTTAACCTGTAATTTTTTAAACATGTCGACAACTGTTACCGTAGCTGTGTGCAGCAGACGCGTGTCGCCGCGTGTCACCGCGTACTGACAGCACGCTGGACACTCAGGTGACATTAAGGACCGGTGGCTTCAGGTGGTGCCGCTTCATCTGTCACCAACTCGTCACCGTCCTCCTTTTCGCTCCTGCTTCAGTCCCACGAAGTCCGCGTCTCGACTGACCGTCTCGATGAACACAGACAGTGGAGATGTTTATTGATTTTTATTTTTTTTTTATTTTTTTTTTTTTGTCTTCCATTTGCCTGTGGACTTCTTTTTTTCCCTCCAAAACAGTTGGTCTAAGGGGTGAACCTGCTCTGCTGAGGTGGGGGTGTTTCTGCGTCCTCATGCAGAACGACCATATGGTTTTGCTTAATTCCTCCGGTACAAAAGCCACAGTGGGTTTTGAGGTGATGTATATGTTATTTTAACTAGATCTGGGACCTGGCTTTCTTGAATTGACCCAGTTCTTGAGGAATCTTTGATCGTTGTAATGCGATACATTGGGAGATGGTTTGGGTCACATCTCAGGCAGCTTTGATCAGCAGCCTCGAAATAGATGACTGTGCATAGCTGCGTGCTGAATTCAGCTTTATCAATAATTTTGGGGGCGGAAAGCGAGGGCAGGCGCTTTCGTCCCCCTCGACCCGTCCTGTCACGTGCATCTTTGCACGTTTTTTAAAATGGCTTTCTTTTTGCCATCGGCGGCTCGGCGAAGGTTTGCGTATCGCCGCCTCGTCCGTTTTTTGGCTTTTGACTTCTTGACTTTTTTTACTCGCAGAGTAAAGGTCTGGCGGGAGTTTGAGGAAGACCGGTGCCTCTTGGCAATCGGTTGCTTTTGCGTCACGTTTCGGAATATCGGACATTTTTAATTTACTAGTTAGGATTGTTAAGGGCCGAATCCTGCTGTTTTAGCGTGAAGTGTTGTGCCAGGTTAATCCCTGCTTTGTTTGCATTGTTGTGGACTTTAGATAAACATGCAAGCATGTCTGTTTCGCCTGGACAGAGCAGGAGTGCCTGTAGCTGCCGGGTTAAAGCTCTTCTCGGCTCGGGATGTCGGAGGCACGGGGGCTGGACGGCGGGTTTGTTTGCGTTGCTCTGTCACCGCCGCGCGCTCCCCAGTGTCCGTCACCTGGTGGGAACCCTTGTTGTGGATGGCAAGTGTAGTTTTAGTTCATCTACGTTTCAACAGGGTTGCGGTTTCTCTTCGGCAGTCTTCAGAAGACAACTCTCTTCAGCAGCTCAACCGACTCTCTTGTCCCTCAGGCGAAACTGGAGGGTTACTGAGGGCCAACCCTCATTTAAACAGAGACAAAAAGCTTAGATGTGTGTAATTTACAACTGGCAGATTTTTTGCAAATGGACTCAAGTCAATAACACGGATCACCAAAGCTTATTGTACAATACGTGGCTCTTTGAACCAGTTAGAAAAAAGCGGTGACTTGTTTGCCTATGAAAGTTTCTTTTTTCTTTTATTGTTAATGGATAGAACACCAACAATCAGTTTTCAGTTCGCTCATTTTGTCCTTTATTCTAATTTATGACTTGCGTGATACTTTGTGTTTGGAATGCAGGTGAAGAAGGTGAAGTCGGTGTTTAAATGGGTAAGGATGATATTACCATAGCTATGTGCTGCTTTTTCTTGGTTTCGGCGTTTGGAGAATGGGCAGTCCAGATGGGTGGTAGTCCTAGGTGCCCGGGGGCATTGATCGAGCGTTCGTGTTGTGATTTATTGTTATACTCAAAGGAATAATGGTAATGGGGACTAATACTGCATTAAGTGGCGGTACATCAGTGTTCGAGGGGAGCAGTGTCTGGTTAGCAGTCGCTCTCCTCCTGTATCCTCTGAGTGGAGATGACTATAACATGGGAAGGTACAGGAGTGAAATGCCTGTGGTGATGGTCACTAACAGGAGCTTTTACGCTTTCGGCTCTGCGGCGTGGGTTTCCTCCTGCGTTTCCTTTCGTGTGTTTTGGTCATACTTCCTAGGACGCGTAGTGAAAGTTTGCAGTCTGTTTATCATCACGGATCCGTTTTTCCGCGTGTCTGAGTTTCTGTAGGTGGCCATCCAGCTCGACGTGTTCTCATATTCTCTAGTGATCAAAATATGATGTTTTCATTTTGCAAATCAGGTATGTGGTGCGTGTGGTGAGCCAACCCCCCCCCAGCAGTCACTTATTATGAACATACAGCTGCATTCTGTTCCTTGGGGATTTTGGCCAAGCTGGGAATTTCTTATTATATAGGTGGGTAATATAATTACATTCTATGTCACTCACCTACTGTCAGCAGCCAGCTACCAAAGTGAGGGCTGCAGCAGTCCAGAACCTAACCCAGAAACATCGGTACGAAGGGAAACCCTGGATGGCGTGAGGCTTCACGTGTATGTCCGTGTATGAACGTACTCTTCTGTAGAAAAGAGTAGATCGGTGGAGATGGTCTCTGTCGGTATTTTATGGATGAAGGGAGTGTCTATTGATATGTGTGTTTTATCTGCTTAATCGGTTGTGTGTGTAAGAGGTGTTTTGGTGTCATGTTACACATGCCGGCTTATTCAGCTGGCAGCAGTGTTGCCGAACTCCTGGAAAGGATTGAGTTGAGGTTCAACGGCGTGTGCTGGGTTTAATTCCAGTTCCGTCCCTCCTCGTTCGGTTAAGTCTTGGTGCATGTCAGCGTACTGGTTTTTGAACGTGTCACTTTTATTTCCACTTGTGTGTTCCGGTAGGTTCCAGGTGGTGCATTGTCCACTAATGTAGATTTTTTTTTTTATTTTTTTATTTTTTTTTTTTTGCCTTTTCATTCTCCTTGTTCTCTGAGCTGCTTTTGAGGAACTTAAAATTGAAACAGAGCTTTGAATTGTGTGAGCTTTTAGTTTCATCCAATTTCACTGTAACTGATTTGAAAAAAGATGTTATGATTTAGTTACACAATCTTTGGTGCTGAGACATTCTGTTTCCTTTGAAGACATTAAATAGTTCGTTTTGGTCAGATGCATTCTTGAATTGCAAGATTAAATTTTCTTCCCCCCATCGTGATTGGTGGGTTTCTTGAGCTGCGGTCCGGGGTCGGTGGTGTTTTGTGCTTCGAGTGCCTGCTTGATGATCTGCTTTCCCTGTGCTGAGTTCTACACTCTCAATATTTCAAATTTTTTTTTGCAAATAATGAACTGGCTAGTTTTTAACTTTATCCCTGCTGCGCTTGATGGAGTGTGCGTGGCTTGCGGGCAGTACGAGCTCGAGGAGCTTTGTGTGGAACATGTAAGCGTCTTGAGCCGCCGCACAGGTGCAGCTACACCTGTGGCTTCACTTTCAGCTGGGATCCAAAGTTGAATGTGTACAACTTCTGCTTTGTACAGAAATGAACTGCACGCGGTGTTTTCTGTTTTCACTAAGACCTTTGCTTTTTCTCTCGAGCTGAGCTGTGTTATGGCATCTTTCCTTACTTTTTTATTTGTAATGACTTCTCCCTAACATCGCAGCAAAACCGCGCAACAATTAGATTCTTCTGGCTGTCTGCCAGCGCCGAAAGCTACTTGGAAGCAAACTTTTTACGTGTTGTTGGATTCGGCTAGCGAAATCCGGCATGGTTTGTTAATGAAATGTTTGGTTATCCCAAAGTTGTTGCCGGTGCCTTGCTGGTGACACCGGCACCTTAGCAGCCAGTAGCCGCGTTGGTAGATGTGTGCTTCTTTTGTGTGTGTAGCTTCTGGTCTCGACGCTAAAGCAGAAGACGTTGCCACACTGGTGTTCTCTAAACATTTGTTTTTGTTCTAAATAAAGTTGATGTATAGAGCATTTTAATGTCTGACACAAACCACGAGGATCGTGCACAGGGATAATGAGAAATTGTCAGCTGTTGGGTTTAGGTGAAATATTGGCTTCTTTTCATAAAGGTTTTATTTTAACGATTTTTTTTGTCTTAAAGTAAATTTTGTTTAATGCATTACCTGTGCTTGTAAATTTTTTTTTTTTTTTTTTTTTTTTTAAAGCCACATTAGCCCTCAGAGGTGCCACGTTTGTCATTTTGTTCAGAGTAGTTAAGATTGACTCGAGCTGAGCGTTTAGTAAATTTTCACACTGCCCAGCTGGTGTCTGCTGGCCATCTCCAGTGCTTCAGGAGCCTGTGTGTTTGGAAAAGTGTACCTGTGGAAGGAGTCAGTCTGCAGGTAGCTGTCCTCTGGTGACCTCAGTCGGTCTCTGCCCCAGGTAGCACCACACCTGGTGGTAATTTCCTTTCTGAACCACTACTTCTCTTACATGTGGCTCCATTAGGGTTAAAGACACTTTTTTCCCACACCAGCAGCACGCTGGAACGAGTGTTTCATTTGAAACGCAGTACAAGGTCAAGGGTCTGTTTTGCTGGCCCGGCGGGTGGGGGAACCGGCCTAGAGACTTAGTCCGGGCAATTGTACGGTGTCACCAGATGACAGAGCTTGTCTTTAATGAAGAGTCATTTTAGGATCTTTCTCAAGGGTACGGCCGTGCCTCCTGGTTTTGGCAGTGCAGCTGTAAGGCTTATGGTACCTTGAGAGCAAATGTGTGCTTTTTGTAGTTACCAGACAAATTTTAAATTATGTTGAACTTCTCAAGATCTGCAGTTGTAGGCATTGTTTTACTGTAGTTGGAAACACATGGTAAACAATTTGTGCCCTGGGATAAGTAGTAAATACGTGGCCGGTAGTAGTACGTGTGTTGCAGGCTGGCACAGGGCAAGTTGTCACACGAAAGGTGTGCATAACTGTGCCGGTCATCTTGCCAACATCTACAGCTGACCTCATTGGGGTTTGGAGCTGTGTGTTCTTTACAGGACTGGGAAGAAGTCTGTGCCGATCAAAGATGCTGCGGTTTGAATAGTATGAGCACGCATCGCAGGTTGGTAGTTTGCATATGCAGCTGGAGAAATGGTTCTGTAACTGCAAATGACCTTATATATTTACTGTTTAGAAAGCTATGTAGTGGCTCGAAACTGCATTGTGTGGTCCATTTCCCTTGAGGGTTATTTTATTCACAGCTGTGTGTGATGCTGATCTTATTGTCAAAGCAGAGTTTGCAAGAAAAGCACACAGATGTTTCCACTGAAAATATAAATATCATGTTCCTCTTTACTAATCTGCTGCTTTTCATAAGCAGGTATGTGAGGAGCTGGGATTTTCATACGACACCCCCCCCCCCCCCCCCCCCCCCCCCCCCCCCCCCCCCCCCCCCCCCCCCCCTCCCCCCCCCCCCCCCCCNCCCCCCCCCCCCCCACGACAATAAATTGAAGTTCTTGAAAGTACCTAATGCTCCGTAATGATTTTAGATGCCATAGCTGTCAGTATATTTGCTGTATTTGTTACTTAATCAATCTCCTTTCCCTGTAGCTATCTGGAAAAGTATGAGAAGGTCCATCATTTTGGGGAGGATGAGGAGGAAGCCCAGCCTGGCAATCCCAAGCCATCTCTTCCAGTGGGAGCCGTTCCCTGCTCCTACAACTACCAGCAGCATGTTGTATCAGGTAATGTCCAGCAGAGGCTCGACGGGTTAGTTCTGGGCACCTCCTTGGCCTTTTGGTACGTTTTGCGAACGTGGGACACGAGTGTCGCGGCTTTGCGGTGTGATTCAGGGGCAGGGCGTGGTCGTTCAACGTCAAGCGTCTAAACTCTAAACTCGCCTCGGTCCGCAGATTACCTTCGACAGAGCTACGGCTTGTCCACGGAGTTCGCTCCGCCGTCGGACTACAACAAGCTCGTACTGGCCCTGCTCTCCGGCCTTCCCAACGAAGTCGACTTCGCCATCAACGTTTGCACTCTACTTTCCAACGAGAGCAAGCACGTTATGCAGCTCGAGAAGGATCCCAAACTCATCACGCTGCTGCTGGCACATGCCGGAGTCTTTGATGATAGTATGTCTGACTATTGTACTGCCTGTTAATGATTCATGCCTCATTGTCTATGCACTGACATTTATAAATCTGCTTTGTTCATTCTGTTTGTTCCACTACCGTACAATACGGTGTTGTTTTGGGATATTTGCACATTCCATTGTCTAATTTTTCTTTCACTATGTGGAGACCACAGGTCAGTGTTAATAAGCTAAGTTTGGCAGACTTCACCTATCCCCGTACAGTGGCTGTGATGTGAGCTGTGTTATATGGTCCCGCGCGATTGCCCTAGCTGCTTTTTAAATGGCTTTCTTTTTTTTAAATTCTTCTGCAGCTTTAGGAAGTTTCTCAGTAGTGTTTGGCATGGATTGGAAGGAGAAGACTTCTCGAGACTTTGTGAAGGTAAATTTCGTACGCGCGTGCGGCCTGTCCGGTTGTTTGAAAGGTGAAGGGCGTTTCTCCTCGACCGCAGTCATTTTAGACAGAGAGCAAAGTATGGCTAAGGCTTCCACATCACATTTCCCTCACGTTTTAGCTGCTTCGTACTTTGCGGCTTGAGATATCCAGGCAATAATTAAATCAAATGTTAAATCTGATATTTTAGAAGAAAGTTTCTGGTGTCACACTTGAATTTATTTGGTATGCACTGCACTGGATGGATAGACGCATTATTATGGCTCGTTCGTGCCAAATATTATTGGGTGAGTTTCGGGGAGGCATGGAAAGTAAAGCAAACTCGTGATGAAATAACGTATGCGTAACAAAAGCATTAAATCATACCGATGGCTGTACAAGTGGGTTTTTCTTACACCGCCACCTGTTTTATCTGTTTTTATTGATCCGGCTCTAAATTAAGGGAGTCTGAATTATCGTCCGCATTACCTGCAGTGCGTTTGATCTGATCTAATGCTCAGTTTGGTTGAATTGCAGTTTTGGAAAGACATTGTGGATGACGACGAAGTTCGAGACCTCATTTCAGACAAGAGCATCAAACCACAAGGTATGGCTCCAGGACCTCGTGTCCGTGAACTTCAGCTGTACTGAGCGATTTCCCGCGAAGACCAATCAGGTTTTCTGTGTCGCCCCTGTAGACAGTACCCAAAGGGAGGACAGCTGGGATGCCCTCTTCCACCCTCCACGGGACGTTGGCATCAGCGATATTGAGGGCCAGAGAGTGCTCCAGATCGCTGTTATCCTACGCAACCTTTCATTCGAGGAGGCAAACGTCAAGCTTTTGGCAGCTAATCGCACTTGTCTGAGGTTCCTCCTACTGTGCGCTCACTGTGGCTTTGTTTCGCTGCGGCAGCTGGGTCTGGACACGCTGGGCAATGTGGCAGCTGAGGTATGGTCTCTGCGCGCATGGAGTTTTCCACCCAGCACACCCTGTGATGTCAGCTGAGCTGTTCTCTGAGTACGCTTTCCTTTACCACGTCTTCCTTGGTCTGTTTTCCAGCTCCAGCTGGACCCTGTCGATTTTCGAACAACACACCTTATGTTTCACACCATCACCAAATGTTTAATGTCACGGGATAGGTTCTTGAAAATGAGAGGTGAGTGTCGTTCCTCCATAGATGTCGCAACTTATCTAGCGTGCCATCGTTGCATTTGGACCCCGGTCTTCATTGCCTCCTCCTCTTGCAGCCATGGAAATTCTAGCAAACCTCAGTAAAGGCGAAGACAATGGAGTTCTCATCTGTGAGTATGTGGACCTGGAGTCCTACAGAGAGGTGATTTGTCACCTCACTCTCCCTGATGTGATGCTGGTTATCTCCTCACTGGAGGTACTCTACCAGCTGGCTGAGCTGGGGGAGCCCACTTGCACAAAGATCGCTTCTGTGGACAGGAGCATAGGTATGTCCACACGGATAAGGATTGCTTAAACGCTTCATATTCCACAGTTCACAAATTCTTTTATGGATCATTGTCTGCTATAGATGTAAATGGAGGGGCTGGATTTTGGTCTGAGGGATGAGAAACTCAACTGGAACTCCTAAGAGTTGGGATGGTAGACAGCAGTTGCTCTTCAGAGCGGTGAACCAAGGAGTGCGGTATATTTTGGGTTTTTTTTTTGTTTTTTTTTTTTTTTTTTGTCAGATCTTTTGGTACGACTCGTTTCGGTGGATATCAGCACTTTTGGGCCTGATGCTGTGATGGGCGTGAAGCTCATTGAGCACCAGAGTTCCACAAGCCAGGCCATGTCTGAAGTGAGACCCCAGCTGGTAGAACACCTGCCCCTGCAGATGCAGAGCCCACCTGCGCCAGGTTGGTTTTGCCCTCTCTACACCTGACTGTGTCAGGTTTTGATGCTGAGAAACACTCATTAGTTTCATCATGGCTTTACAGCCTTCTTGGAGTTGTTGCCGCAAAAACAGTTTCCAGTTGATGGCTCCCAAGTGCGTGTCGCATCCAAAAAGCTTGACAGTGGGGTGTTCTGTGTCATATCGCTGTATAAAAGCTTTCGGCACTTTAGTTCTGCTCGGCGCCGCTTTAACGTACTCAAACTTTGGATTAGCAGTTTTGTTTCCGTGCAGTGTTTGTGTGCGTTTTGTGGGAATCTTCTTTACAGGTGTACGGAGGTGAGAGCAGTTTGCAGCCGCACGTCTGGATTGGCCGCGGTCACAATTAATCTTTCTTTGTTATCCCAAGGTTCCCGGCTCCCCGTGCAGGCTGGAGCCGCTCCGCCCGGTATCGTCGAGATTGACGGAGAGAAGTTTACGACTCAGTGGTGAGCTTAAAAGCCTTTCGAGATTATTCCTGTTCGGTCCGGCTTTTGCGAAGCCCTCCGAACACGTTGTCTCTGGCCGCGTAACAAGGAATAATGTAATATATGCGAGGGGGACAAATGGGAACGGTAACGCAGAGTTTAAACGTGTGGGGGGCCAGAGAAGGGAAAAGGCTGTGGGGGGCCAAGGCCGCCTGAGTATCCACTCTTCTTTGGCAGGATAATGTTTAACCGTTTAAAGTAATTTTTCAAGAAATGCTAAATATAATAGGAACGTGAAATTTTGAGCGGTGCTAAATGTTTGAGTTTGAATTTTAGCCGTCCCTTTGTGGGGGGCGGTATTTCACACCTTTAAATTTCCTGCCTCTTCTTACTCGAGTTAGTATTGCTGTACTCATCTCTTTAACCGGTGTTGAGTGTACTAGTTTCTGTTTACCCTTCAGGGAAGTTAGAGCTTTGTTTGTTTTAATTCATTAATATTGTATTTTGGTAGGAAATCTCATTTTACTGTCTAATTAATAGCCCTCGGCTTGAGTGTTTATAAAGTGTACGTGTGTGTGTGAGTAGATGTTGTCTGTGTGTTGTGCAGGTTGAACGCGCACTTCGAAGCGCACGGCGACAGCTCTGTCTCGCGTTCTGAGATGTACTCTGAGTATCTGTCCGTATGCAGCAAACTGGCTCGCGCCGGTATCCTGACATCTACTGGCTTCTACAAATGCTTAAGGTTTGTCTTTTCATTGCGTCTAGCAGAATTGGCAGGGTTTCACTAGCATGCAGTCATCGCTGTCATTGAGGGTAATATCCCAAAGGCACGACGGATCGAGGGAAGCGGTCTGGGATCTTAATCGCTCGTTTTGAAATGATGGTTTTCAAACGGCTTGAAAACATCATCAAGAACATTCCAAGCTGGACTTTTGGCTGTTGATTGGTACTTGGTATTGGTGGTGATGCATCCCAGCATAGAGCTGGCAAGAGGTGACGTTTTATTACGGTAGCGGAAAAACCAGGTGTGACGTAACGGCTAAAATGTAGCGACTGGGCAGCTTGTAGGTGATGTGCGTATGTGTTCTGACTTGTACGGTAGGAATGTTTTCCCGAACCACACAGTGAAGAGGGTGGACGACCCCAGGGCTGCTGGGCCGGGCCACATTCACGTGGTGGGTATCAAACGGAGGACGATTCCCCTCCCAGTACAGTTGTACTGGCAACAGCAGCCAGGCTTGGTACCTGGGCAGAGGCAAGACTCAGCTGCAGAACCTTCGCAAGTGCCCCCGTCAGGTAAGGAAGACCAGCTGACCGTCCGGTTTTGTGCAGGTGGTGTACTTTACAGAACCGTAGCACACGATGAATCCGTAAATCAGTCCGAGTCTTAAAAATAATTCTGTTTACGACACTGATGACACTGTGCTTCTTGTTTGTTGTGGATGGGCAGGAGTTTAGCAGACACATTTGCTGCTGCGTATTTACCGAGGCTCTGCACTTGACTCTCACCTGTGCAGGCTTACCTCAGGGGGCTCCGTACCACCAGACACCAGGCAGCCTTACTGGGAACCCAGCCTTCTCTACGCAAGGAACGCCCAGCTCAGCTCAGACTATTCCCCGGATGCTGCAGAACCAGCTCCCCCAGTCCCAGCAGCACCAGAGTCTCATGGTTGCTGGGGCGCCTGGGAAACCAGCTCCAGTCCAGGGCCCCGTTCCTATTTCTGCTGTCGCAACAGGCACTCTGGCTGTCCCAAACCATGGCGCTGTGGCTCATCCGTCTAGCGCCATGGTCGCCACCCCGCCCGTGTTGCAGCAGTCGCCCGTCCTCACATCGACGCCTGTGACCGTGTTCCAGCAAGGCATCCCCCAGCCGCATGTCCTCACAGGCCGGGTGCAGAGTCTCGCCTCGCCCATTCCCGCCCCCCTGGGTCAGCAGCCGGCGGCATCCGTAGCCCCCCATCAGCCCAGCTCCCACGTTCCGCAGCAGGAGGCTGTTGTCCTAGCTCCCCAACCGTACGCAACCGCCTCCGTCTCCTGCTCCTCGCTTCAGAACTTCCAGGTGCCCGGTGGCCAGGTGTTCACCATCGCTGGCGTGCCTAATACCCAGGGTTCCCGTGTTACGTTTCAGAATATTGCCCCCAAGCCAGTCCCTCCTCAAACATCACTAGCGCCCCAGCCCTCCCAGCCTGCTCAGCCAATGCCGCCTCCGCCGCAGCAGCAGCAGCAGCAAGGGGTTGTTATTGTTGGTGCTGCCCCTCAGCAGGGCCAGGCCTTTGCACCTGCCATCCACCAGATAGTTCTGGCCAACCCTTCCACGGTACCCAGCGGCCAAACTGTTCAATTGGCAGGGCAACCAGGCATTCCCCCTGCTCCTACCCCTTCCCCTTGTGCCCCAGTGGGCAATCAGATGCCCCCGGGTGTCGCCCAGGGTCCCCTGCCCACAGTCAGCCAGATGCTCTCAGTGAAAAGGCAACAGCAGCAGATCCAGTTCCACCAAGCCCCACCAGCCCAGCCTACCTCTACAGAATCCAGTTTGATCAAACAGTTACTCCTTCCAAAGCGAGGCCCCTCAACACCTGGGGGGAAGCTTATCCTCCCTGCCCCCCAGATTCCTCCTCCAAATAACACCAGAGCCTCCAGTCCGCAAGTGGTGTACCAGGTCGCCAACAGCCAGAGCCCCAGCTTTGGTGTGCAAGGTCCGGCACAGCCACAGCAGCTGCTGCTTCAAGGCCCTCTTCAATCCCAAGGGCCAGTCCAGACCATGCCCATCTCAAACTTACAGTTACTTCCTGGACAACTTCTCTCCACTAGTAGCCCGGCAACCATAATCCAAGGTGCTCCCGGTAACCAGGTGACTTTTGCAGTGGTGCCAAATCCTGGGTTTAACGCAGCAGCGGTTAGCCCGGGGAGCGGCGCCCAGATTGTGGCTCCAGCCGGTGTCCCGCTCGCTGGGTCCCAACCGGCAGTGGGCTTGCATATCCAGCCGCTAAACCCTTCGCTGCCCAGGCCAACGAGTCCGACTCCCATGCCACCCTTCAGAGGGGACAAGATCATCTGCCAAAAGGAGGAGGAGGCCAAAGATGCAACGGGGCTGCATATACATGAGCGCAAAATTGAGGTGATGGAGAACTCCTCCCTCGTCGAAGGCTCTACCAAGACGAGCAACGGGAATGCTGTGGAGGCCGATGGGACTGTAGGTAAACTTGTAAACGGGAGAAAAAGCATAGACTCAAGTCTACCTCCTTTAAACTCAGGGAAAAACCAGTCGGAGGCGAGCGAGTGCGTGCAGGTTAACGGGCCGCAGCCGGAGGTCAACGACAGCCCTGCCAACGGGATGCAGACGAAGGGACAGGTGGACGTGCAGGAGTCCAGCAACGACTTGAGGAAAGGCCTCGTAAACGGCGTGTGCGACTCTGATAAAGGAGATGGTTCTCATTTCAGCAAAAACATTCCAAATCACAAAGCTTCCAAACACTTGGGAAACGGGGAGATCCTTCGACAGAAGCCGCAGAAGAACTCGGACCCTTCACAGCAAGACACTGCCAAAGCAGATCCGTCGGAGCGAACACTGAACGGGCCTCTGCCAGTCAGCAGTTCCCTGCACGGTACCAACGTGCAGGCGGGAACGGCGCTCTTTGTCTGCTCGGAGGGCACCAGCAATAGTGCCGAGCTCACTAATGGACCTGCGGGGTTGAGCTCCAGCTTGGACCTGCCCCCGCTAAAGCAGCAGCAGCAGCAGCAGGCCTTGCCCCCTGCAGCGCCAGCTTTGCCGCAGCCGTCGCCGCCCAACGGCTCCGGCGACGCTCGCGTGAAGCGACCGGCCGACGACTCCGACAGGGGGAACATTTCGGGGATACCCAATAAAGTCGGGGTGCGGATAGTGACGATTAGCGACCCCAACAACGCCGGCTGCAGCGCGACGATGGTGGCTGTGCCGGCAGGTGCTGATCCGACCGCGGTGGCTAAAGTAGCAATAGAAAACGCATCTCAGCAAAAGCAGAACCCACCTTCGTTTGTGCAGTCTGGACCTTCGCAGGTAAGCCCCCCCCCCCCACGTCGCTGGAATTTTGAAATGACGTCGGAATCACGGAGTTCCCTCCGGCGGGCAGGCAGATGGTCCTCCTGTCGTTTCAGTTCTTATCCAGGTCCACTGGGGTGATTTAGTAGCGCGGAGGGAGGGGTGCTGCACGCGTCTCCACCCTGTGGAGGTGGAAGGAAAGAATTTGAATATCAAATGGTTTCCGAATGCAGCAGTTCACGCGAACAGATTACTGGATGGTGAACTTGGGAGATACAACAAGTGCGTTAAAGGCGAGAGCCACCCCAGAAATAACTTGATTTGCATGTTTAAGGCAATCGCGTTACAGACCCCCTTGGGTTCTGAACAATCTCATTTAATTGTGCGATGTTTGTTCCGGAGGTCCGTAGAGTTGGGTTCACATCTTCAGCAAATTGGCAATAGTGTTGTGATCTGATCGCGCTGTTAACACCTGCTGTATGCGTTGTACTTGTGAAATGTACACTCTTGTATTGTGATATTTACATCGGGAGAACCTTATGCTGCGCAGGTCTTTGTTGTGAAGTGTGCAGCAAAGCTCACCTGTGAGGCTCTTGTCACCATCGGGTGGCGTTAGACCTGCGCGCTTGTCAGAGACGCTCAGGTGAAGCATAACACGTTCGCATTAGCGACGTTGTTTTATTTGCGGCGCGGCGGAATGACGTTTGACGTGTCGGATGTGCTGCTCGCGCCGACTGATCGGGCTCAAACCCCGTTTTTGTCTTGTCCTTGTAGACCTCGTCTCGGCCGTCGACACCACCGCCTCCCACAGCCCCGCCTGCCCAGACTAGCACAGGGAACAGTGGCCCTCCTGCGGTCGGACCCCAAGCCCCAGCGGAACCAGCAGAACAGGCACGGAAGCCAGGCCAGAACTTCAAATGTTTGTGGCAGTCCTGTAAAAGGTGAGTTTTCCCACTGTTCAGACGGTGCCCAAAACTACAGCGGTCCCTCCTTATCCGTGGTTTCGCTTTCGGCAGTTGAAATTATTAAATGGAAAATTGCAGAAAAAAAACAATTCATAAGTTTTAAATTGCGCGCCGCTCTGAGTAGCGTGACGAAATCTCGCACCCTCCCGCCCGGGGAGTGAATCATCCCTTTGTCCGGCGTATCCACGCCGTATCCACACCGTATCCACGCCGTATCCCCTCCCCACCCGTCAGTCACTTAGTCGCCGTCTCGGTTATCAGATCGCGGTATCGGTCTACATGAGACAGCATTCACATAACCTTACTGTTGCCTAATTTAAAAATTTCGTATGTATGTATAGGAAAAAACACAGTGTGTGTATATATGTACTATCCGCAGTTTCAGGCATCCGCGGGGGATACGATCCAAGACCATAAGGGGGAACTACTGTATTTAGTTTCTCAGCTCGGAGCAGCTGTGAGTTCGACTACGACCTGAAATGCAAAACTGACCTTATCTACAGTCCTTTGACTCCTGCCTGGGACTCGAGCCTGCGACCTTATGGTGAGAGCCGGCGCGCGTCACGAAGGTCTGAGGAAACGATTCGCTGAGATTTACGCAAAGAGCTGAGGCGGGACACGCAGGACGTGTGGGCGAACCCGCTCCGGCGACACGAGCGCGGACTCGCAGAGACCAGGTCCGGTTGCGAAAACCACCGTTGACCGTTTGGGGTTTGTCGCGAGGGCCCCGATGACGGTGCCGACTAGACGTCTCACTCTTGAATCCTGCGTGCAGAAGGGCTAGTTTAGGGCAGGCGAGTTACACGCCGTCGGTGGCGTGTGTAACGGCGGCTTTCTCTAAGGTTTCATTTTCTCCTGTTTCCTTGGCCTGGGAGACAGACGGCTCGTGCGTTAGCCTGTTTTTTCCTCCGCTGCTTTTCCTCCAGTCAGCTGTAGATGCTGCGTTCAGCCCTGAAAGTGTGTTGAGAAGAGAACGATACAAGAATGAATTATAACGTGTTGTTTGACTTGTTGTTCCTTGCCAGGCCCCCGCGGGGGGTCAAGTGCCGTCAGACTGAGCGTTCTGTCCTTTCCAGGTGGTTTGAGACGCCATCGCAGGTGTTCTACCACGCCGCCACCCAACACGGGGGCAAGGAGGTCTACCCCGGCCAGTGCCTCTGGGAAGGCTGTGAACCTTTCCCTCGACAGAGGCTCTCGTTCATCACCCACTTGCAGGCAAGCCCCCCCCTCCCCAACACCACCCCTTTCCCACACTATGCTTGCCTTGGACTCACCCCTGTGCTGTGTGCACCTTCTGACCTACCTCCTCCTTCCAGGATAAGCACTGCTCGCGGGATGCCCTTCTGGCCGGGCTGAAGCTGGAGGAGCAGATGCTGAACAGCAGTCAGAACGCTTCCAAGTACGTCCGTGTCCCCCGACGTGGCGAAGCCGTTAAGGATAGAGTGTCGGACGCGGGTTTGGGAACCGTGCGAAATGGTGGTTGCGCGGTAATCGGCCGGGAACTAAAAGGCGCCCCTTCAGTGGAAGCAGCCGCGCTCAGTGGAAGCGTGTGAAATGGAGCCAAAGGAGCGGTGACGTCAGTTTCCCAGGGTGTTACTCGCTGAGCGCCGTGTGTTTACAAACAACTCTGCTAGGTGGGAGGCAGGCTGGCCCAGCGGCCAGATGAGATGTGTCAGCCGGTGCAAACAGTGCGGCCGTTTCTCTGGCACACAGGCGCACGGGCAGAGTGGTCTGTTGTGGGCTGCTGAGGTGAACAGCCCCCCCCCCTTCTCCCCCCTCCACCACCACCATTTCACATACAGAATTTAGAAATTCAGTTCATTCTTTGCTGGTTTACTGACCCCTACTGTTTGTTTCATTAAATTAAAACGATGGCGTCTTCACATCTAGTCCGGAGGTAGTAGGTGGTGTGTTCTGCAAGTCCCTCGTATGTAAATTACCCTGTTGAACAGATTAATTACATGCAGATGAGTTGAGCGGAGGCCTGTGCACCTGAGAGCTTTAGGTCAGGAGTTGATATAACACCCCCCCCCCCCAATCTTCAGGGTTTATAACAACATTAGTTCTTTTTGCAAAATAAGTCCTGGAAGGAGTGTTTGGAAACGGGCGACTGACGTGGTGCGTGTGCCCGCCGTCTCCTGTTCGCAGGCCCCCAGGCGAGAGCGCCCCGACTCCCAGGCCTCAGAAGGCGGTGGCCAGTCACCCCAGCGCGGCCCTCATGGCTCTGAGGCGCGGCTCCCGCAACCTGACCTTCAGGGACTTCACTGTGAGTACAAGACCTCCCGTCTGGTTTAATTCCCGCAGTGAGGGGATCAAATCCCTATTGTTTGTTATGGGGAAACAAATGATCGGTTCCCCGAATTAATGTCACAGTGGTTAAAATATCCAAAAAAGAGCTTTTTTTTTTTTTTGTGAACACCAATATATTTCATTATTTTGTTCATTCATTTATTGTCGATAACCGATTTCCCTAATGCAGGGTTGCAGCCGTTTTACTTTGGCTCTCAGGTATTTATAAAGGAGTAAAGTTGAAAAGATCGATGCCCGTGTTTTTCACAAGTTTATGCCATTGCAGGTGCTGCGCAGCATCGCTGATGTTTGATGGTTTGTCTTGATTAAACCTCGATATTAAGCTCTTTTTTTACCACGGATAACGTGAGGCTGTTCGTGCTATTAAAGCCGTTTCGCATAATTTAATTTTTTTAATGCAATTGAGTAAATGTTGTTTTGCTGTGCTTTACAAGTGTAATTAATTCCCGGAAAACCGTATGCAAGGGTTCAGTGGGGGGAAATTGTTTTTGGGGTCCCAAAATTCGCATCCATTTATAACGAAATGGGAAACAAACATGATTAATTTGGACGCAAGTACCTGAAAACCTACCTGTCCGCATTCAGCTCCTTCGTGGCTGTTATTTCCTGCGCATCGAAACACTTAAAATCCCGTACGTTACTTGATGTTTGCGATTGTGTTCAACCGTTTAATACAGAGCAGCAAAGACGAAGAAAATGAAAAGGATGACGTGACGTGATGGGAGAAGTTGAGGTCGTTCAGTCCGACAGTGAGACCTTAATGCGGCCCGAGCCAAACTGCAACCTGCAGACCAGAGAAAAATCCCAATTCTGTCCTCATAGATGCAAATAAGTGGGTCTTAAGCAGAAGTAAAAGTATTAAAAGTTAAATTCTTGGAACCTCAATTTGCATATGTGGGCTCTAACATTTTGACTTTGTTTCTCCAAGGCGGTTGTAAGAAGCAGAAGTATCATTAATGATTAACCCTTGAAATGAAATATCCGTCCTGCTCCAGTAAAAATTTCCCTGCTGTGTAAATGGCTAAATAATTGTAAGTCACTTAACGTTATGTTAGAAAAGCCATGTAAATGAATTAATAATAACTTTTGATTCTGCAATTTTAGCCACCATTTATACTTAATGGCTGGTAGGGAATGGATGTCTGAAGTACAGTTGGTTTCGTCATGGAAGACGTGTCAAGTGTGACCAACTGCGTAAAAATCCGACAAGCGACAGAATAAAACCCCCGTTTCAGGAGTCGGGTGGCGGTGCGGGGGGTACAACTCCCACTGTAATGAATAAGCCTGTTTGTGGGGGGGAGGGGCTCCTCCTCACAAGCAGGTTTTGTTGAATGTGACCCTGTTGTATAAGGGATGAATGTACCTGAATGTTTTTTTTTTTTTTTTTTTTCCCCCCCCATTTCCTCAGGATGAGAAAGAGGGACCAATAACCAAACACATCAGACTGACTGCTGCCTTAATATTGAAGAACATCGCTAAACATTCAAGCTGTGGCCGAAAGTAAGTGGTCTGCACCTAACTGGGTCAGAGCAGATGACCTCATTTTCTCCACTGCACTCGTGGTCCTTGAAGGTGACCGTCTGTAACGTCCAGGATCGCTGTTGAGATTAGCCAGGGAAGCCGGTCTCGGGTAGCTGCCGTATCTTCTCATGTCGACGCCGCAGGGTTGGAGGCCTCGGGCTCCTCACTTACTCGCTCACGTTCATCTCTTCACCAGCGGTGGAATGAAGTTGATGCTTTTTCCTGCAGAATTGCTTCCGTCTGCGTGGTCCTTTTGTCGGCCATCTTAATCGGGACGAACGCGTGTGGAATTATTTTTATTCGGAAGGCATCTTCCAGAAGTAAAGGCCTCTCTGCGTCTTTGTGTTCCGAGCTAATGCCTACTTTAAAAACTGTATTAAGCTTCACGCTCTCAAGTTAGAGACAATGTTTCTTTAATCCCAACATTTCGGTTGTGCGAAGGAACGGCAGGAGTTTTCGAGATGGGATGATCTTAAAAGTGTTAATCGTTTGATTTGGGGAAAATGCAAATGAACTGCATCCTCGTGGGACTGTTTTATTGGAGGGTTTACTCAGTGGAATCATTTGATTGTTTAGGTTATTTATAAACGTGCGCTGTGGACGGATGCGAGGTGTGATCCAGAACAGCTTTAAGCAGCTCCTGTCTTCCTGCAGGCTGGTGAAGAGGTACGAGGGCCAGCTGTCCCTGCTGGCGCTCAGCAACATGGAGGTCTCCACCACACTTGCCAAATGCCTTTACGAACTCACCCACTCCCTGCAGGCGTGAGCCGACCCACGACTCTCAGCTCGGACCTGGACTCGCCGCACGGGGCGACTGCTTCCCTTCCGCGGACCGAAGGAGAGAGGTTGGATACGAAAAACAAACAAACAAACAAAAAAAACAAACAAACAAGGATACTTGGGGTGGTGTCACTGAAGGTGGGAAAGGGGAGCCTACAGGCTGGAGAAGCCAACTGCTCCCATGATGCTCTTGAGGGCCTTTTTTCCACAAACTGCCACAGGATCTTCCACCAGCTGTCTGGGAGGGCCTTTTAGATAGCGCTCTGAGGGGAGAGTTCAGTACCAGCCACATACTCCATACTTTACAATCAGACCAGATTTGTATTCCCAGACCAATATGAGCACATTTTTGTAACCCTGGGACTGTTTGGCCGCACTGGTTTGAATACGAGTTTCGGTGGGGTTTGATTGGGATTCGGGCAAAGTTGGTGCTGCAGCTAATGACTGGATTAGATTGCATTTCTTCACAACCCGGTAGCTTGGTTTTCTTACTTGAGCCGATATATTTTCACTTATTTATTATTAAAATAAATACCAATATGATTAAATGAAAATCTTGTAAATGTCTGTGAATATTTATATATACATATACATATATATATATATATATATAGATATATAAATGAGAAATGAACCCATTTCCATGCCGCTGCAGCCACAGGCGGACGTGCTCTGTGGTGCCATAAAAGCATTACTTTGGTAGTTTTTTATGCTCCCTGTCAGTTGTATCAAATGTGATGTATACTCAGCAGTGGATGAATGTTCTTAGAAACCTGTACATAGTTCTGCAAAGGTACTGATGCTGTAAAGTTTGGGTGGGGTGGGGGGGTGGGAGGGGAGGGGGGGCAGTTTTTGTGGAACTCTGATATTTTTTGTAATATACCTTGTAGAACTCATTTTGCTGGCTGAAAGAGTATGGAATAATATATCTTGTCATTTTTGTAGAAGAAAAACTATTCAAGATATTTTTCCCCCTAACATGTATCCATTGTAAAAGTTGTCATTGTACAAGCTCAGCGCTTGAACAAATTCTTTTGTATTTGTAAATTGGTTTAAATACATGGAGTTTTATACAGGTTTTCTCCTGTGTTATATTTGCTTTTTTGTGCAGGTATGATATTTTCTTCACTACCTTTTCTATCTTAATATAGTGTGGAGTTTTATTATACTATTTTATTTTATTTTTTTTTCCTTTTCTTTCCCATTCTTACCTTCATGCCACATTCCGGCTCTCGTCCCCCAGCTGTCTCCTTTACAGCGTGTTGTGTGACATTTATAACTGCCTGTTGTATTAGCATCCAACCGGGGGGGTCCTTGTCCCCTCACCATTTCTGCTGTGTCAGTAGGGTGTGCGATATGGATAGACCTAACAGTCTGTTATAGATTGCCTTTATTTACTTTGGTGACTGTTTATAGTTTTTAAATAAAAGACTGAACCTTTTTTGTCTTTCTTTTTATTTTGGACTCTAACTGCAGCTAACTGTGAGACTTTCTGTCTACATTCTATAGTTTACCACACAGACCAGACAAGGTCGGGCTGTTGAACAAATATTTTTTTATATTGAAAATCAGTTACTTTTATTTTCCGTAAAATTTGTACATTTTGATTAACACCAATAAAGTTGATCATCTTTAAAGACCCTTAAATATTTAATTCTCCTTTTGTTTAAAAAGGACTCGCTGTGTTCCTTGTGACGCCGCAGACAAACACGCGCAGGAGGAGGAGGCGATGGCAGCAGCAGATTTATTTCATTGCACTTGGGCTCCCGCTGCGCTCCAGATCACCGCGTTCAGCTGCACCGTCCCCCCCTCCCCGAGCGCGTAAAGCGCAGACGCCTGCGGTCGACCGGCCGACGTCCCCCCGCAGTAAACGGGTCCACCCACTTCCACTTTGGAAGAAAATCACAACGGCGTAACATTTCGATGGGGCTTCTATGCAGTATAATACAAAATGTCAACAACTTTACCCTAAAAAGCTAACAAATGAAGTTAAGCCAGATCTATCTGCTCCTGCGCTCCACCAAGGGGGGGTGGGGGGGCACGTCTACCTCACCCAGTGACAGCAGACCTGTTGGCTACAGAGCTCAGTCGATTGCAGCAGATCCCAATTTGTCACATCTAATTAAAATAAGGGGCTTCGTACTATAATTTACAATTTGATTATTTAAACAAAATATGAACTCTATAGAAAAAATCATTAAGATAAGGTACAAGTTATCAAAAGAGGAATATCAAGATACAGCTGGTAGAAATTGCACTTAGCACACAGTCAGAGGGACGGCCTTCAGGATCTGTGGTCCTCGGACTTGTTCTTGCGGTCATGCTTGTATTTTTCTACGTACGCCTTCACCAGATTCGCCACCTTCGCCGAATTGACCTCCCCGCTCCTGCTGTGGCAGACCTGAAACACACACACACACCCTCAACATCGGGGCTCTTCAGCTGACGGCGCGCGCTGGCGAAACACTCCTGCACTCACCTTCTCCACTGCTTTCCGCACTATTTCCTTGTACTCCTCCTTGGTGATGTCCTTATTTTGGTAATAGGGCTTGATGGCCATTTTCACTTCATTGACAGCTTTTTCCTGAATCTGCAGCTTCTGTAAAGGAGACCAAACCTTTAGGCCTCTCTGCTCACCCCTCTCAAGACCTAAACTTTGACCCCTAAAGACAGTCCCCCCCCTTAATAACTAAACCCTATTTTGGTTTGCACCCTACCCACCTTCTCCTTCTTGGAGCTGTCGGCACGCGTGTCCCCCTCCGCGCCGCTTCTCCGCACCGGCCGCTTGTCCGTGGAGCGGGGCTGCGTGGTGGAGGATGGCAGAGCGGCCCCCGGCACCCCCTGGGCTGCACCCCCCTGGGCTTTCGGGGGACCGGGGACAACTGTACCTCCGGGCTTGCTGGCCCCCTGGGTAGCAGCAGCGCTCAGCGCCTTCTGAGAGAACAAAGGAGGGATGTAGAGCACATTATTATTCAACAGATGCGATCAGGAGTGAAGACGCCGAAGTGGATCAGCTACTATAAAAAGCAGCCCCCACCCCCCAGCCCGCCGTACCTGAGCAGAGTGGCTCTCGGCCTGCTGTATGGGAGGAGGGGGGGGTGGGGGAGGGGGTAAGCCCTGAGATGTGGCCACAGGCACCCGCAGCAGTGACACGGGGGGGTGGATAAACACGGGGACCTGGTGGGGGACAGCAAAAGGCCCTGGGGGCAGTTTGAGGGGCTGAGCGTGCGCGTTGACCGGGAACGGAAGCATAGGTGCCGCGGCCTGCGGACCCCCGGCCTGCGCCGGGATGTTCAGCTGGGGGTGGTGCATCACATTCAGGGGCAGCTGCGGTCCTCCACTTCCCTGAGTGTTTGGTTCACTTTGAGGAGGATCTGTCCAGGAAAAAGAAACAATCGCGTGAGTGGGGACGTTCGCCAGCGCCTAACCGCGGCGGGCCACCCGCACCTACCTTGAGCTGAACTTTCTTGTCTGTTCCAGCCGCCTCCCGCTGCGGCCGAGCCACGCCCCCTCCTAGAGTAGTAATTCTGCACGTCGGCGGGTAGCGTCCGGCAGACGGCCCAGCTGGAGGCCGAGGACCAGCCCGAGCGGTCCACTGGAGGCTCCGGGTGCTCCGGCTCCCCCCTCCTCCTGTTCGAACGGTTCTCGTTGAACCGCGAATAGGAGTCGTTCCCTGAATGGTTTGAAGATCCTGAGAAAGACGAGTTCCGTTGCTGCCACCGGTTCTGGGTCGGCTCCCCCTTCTGGAAAGTGCCCCTCTGGCTGGGCCAGCCTGAGCTGCGCCTGTGATCCGGGTTCCAGCCTCCTTGTTTGGTGCCGCGGGCCCAGCCGTCCCCCACGCCATTGCCGTGACTCTCGTCCCAGGGAGCCGCGCTGCAGTCGGCGCTCTGACCTCGGGCCTCGGCGTCTGCGCTCACCTTTTCCTTGAGCCAGTCGGGGTTCTTCGCTCTCGCCCGCTCCGCTTCTCTGTGGGCTTCGTCGGAGGGCGCGTCTTTGCCGGAACTGCTGCTCGTTCTTTCCTGCTCGTGTCGTCTGGCCTGATAGCTCCCCCTGTGACTCCGCCTGCCGTCGCCGTCCCACCGGTCCCTCCTCCTGGGGGAACGCTCGGCCGACGGCGCTCTGCCGTAAGCTCGATTTCTAGACCGAGACCTCGAGCGGGATCTGGATCGGGACCAGGACCGGGACCTCGAGCGAGACCTGGTTCTTGAACGCCGTCTACTCGCTCGCTCCCTATTCCGGCTCCTTCCCACGTCCTCACTCCTCTGGCTCTCCCGATCTCTGCTGCTCCCTCCGGATCTGTATCTGGAGGACCAACCGGTATTGCGGTCCCTCGATTTGGACCTGGACCTGGAGCGAGACCTTCTCTGTTCCGCTTTGGACCGCTTGGCATTATCTTCGGACCTGGAACCTGACTGTTCGTGCTCCTTTCTTGACTTTGGTGACCACGTAGTAGACGGGGAATGGAACCGTGACCTCCGCGGTCGGTTGGTACCTCGCTCTTTCTGCTCAGCAGAGACCTCCTCGCCTTCGACGGGCTTCTGGGCCGTTTTGGAGTCTCGAGTGTCAGAAACAGGGGCCGCGTTTACGCAAACGCCACCTTCGGTCTTAGTCACTAGTTCAGGCTTGAACTCTTCTTCTTCGTTTTTGGGCGAATCGCATTCCATAGGTACAATCTCTGTGTTGTCCTCAGAAACGGATTCCTTGCTGTCGGCTCCCTCTGTGTCCGAATCACGTGCGACTTTTGCAAGAGTCTCGTCTCCTTTCTCCTCTAAAAAATCCGCTCCGGATGCTTCTTGACCGCGACACTGGCGAAAGCCATTGTTCCGGTCGTCTCGCAGAAGACAGTGTTCTTCGAGCCGTTTGTGTCCGCTTGGCTCGGCAGTTTCCCCTTTTGTGCCGTCGTCGCGAACGTCGGAACCCGCTGCAGCGTGCGTCCCATCATCTCTGGACGAGTCGACGGTTCCAGGAAGACTCTTCGGCAGAACTTCCTCGTGCCGAGTAAAGGAAAGAGGACTGTTCTTCACGGAATCGTTGCCGTCATCACACGATGACATATCGTCTCCACTTACTGACATCTCGGTTGTCTTCAGGGCCTCCTGCTCAGACAGCAGAAGCTCCAAATTCTCCATTTCATCCGTTTCTTGCACGTGTTCCTCTGAAGACGGTGGGACATTTTCTTGGTATGCCGCTGCCTCCTCACCGTCATCTCTAGTGTCGTTTTCACTGATCTCCAAAATGTCTTCTGCAACCTCAGGCTGGTCCTCCTGCCCCACGCTATGACACGAGCTCTCCGAGCAGCCGTCCTTCTCATCCAAATCCTCGTCAGAAGCAGTAGTAAACACAGTCTCTTCGTTATCCGAAACGCCCGAATCCAGCTTCTTAGCCCCTTCGCCCTCTTGTCCGTCTTCATCTGCCGAATCCTGCTGCGCTTGACCGTCAACTTCCTCACAGCTTCCCTGGGACTCCTGTGAGGATTTTCTCCTTGCTCTCGTCTTCTTTTTCACACTGGCCTTCCGTTTGGCCGCTTGTCTTGGTTTCCTCTTACCAGGTGGTTTGCTGTTCAATTTTGAACCGCCACCAGCCTTTGGTAACGCGTTTGATAACGAAGAGTTTGAATCCGAATGACCTGATTGTGAGGAACAGGGGTCTTGAGAAGGGCGCAGCTCTGGCAACCTGCTGTTTCGAGTCGAACATCGTGCGGGCAAAGGCTTTGTGCTGTTCTTAGGACCTTTTGTAGCAGAGGATCTGGTGCCCTTCTTCTCCTCGCCTTTTGTATAAGTGACAGCGCACACTTTTCCCTGAAAATCTGAAAGGCAGCAAAGCCTTAGCACACGCCCTTGGGTAACCCAATAACCTTAAGAACACACATTTTCTGTCACTAAACAAACCGTTCCAGTCACCAGCAAACCTGAAACTCACCGAACCATCTGAAGACAGACAGAGGTGCAGCAGATGACACCGGCGGGAATCCAAACAAACACCTTCTACTACTCATCACGCGCGGGTGAGATGACTGCCTGCGAGACAATAAAACGTTACCACTTACTATCTACTGCGATTTACAATGTCTGTAACAGCTGGTAGGAAACTTCTGGTTTAACAGTTGTGACAACTCAACATAAGAATTCTAAAAACAGTTTATTAAACAGCACTAACTACGATTATGACAAAATCCTCAACGCAGTACAAGCCTGACAGTTATTCCTACACCGGCGACAAAGTGTAGGAAACCGAAATGAGCAAATGACTCCAGAAAGGTGGACGCAGACGGTCCTTCGGTCTCGTATGTTCAGCCACGTCCCGCAAGCTGGACAGTTAAGTCTGGAGTACTAGCAGTGAACCCAGTTCACTCAGTCCTACTCTGGCCCCCGCGACCTCGAAGACGGCAATCGGCTTTTCCCGTGCGACCGGCCACGGACGCAACTGTGTAACAGGTGAGGTTGGGGAAGGGGAGCGTGATGTGAAGAACCCACCAGGAGAGGACGTCAGTGGCGACGGCAGCTGGGACCGTTAGCTGGGCCTGCCCTCGAACCTCCAGCCGGCAATACTTGCGCAGAATTACGGGTTCCTCCTCATACTGAGAGATTAGTTCTACTCTGCAAAATACAGGCAAAGTGTCCTTATAGCAGCCACCGGTTCTCCGGCGGTACAACCTTCTACAAAGTAACCCCCTCCCCTCCACAAATCTACTTAATGGACAACATTAACTGAGGGTTTTTTTGGTCAATATCGCAGGAGAACAGGTGAAAACAAGTAACGGGTGCCTGACAGTTGTGAGGACACTCACAAGGCACGCGAAGAGGTCCCATCCTGCCCGGCACCCAGTCCTGAGCAGGGTGACAGAAGCCAAGGACTGCAAAGGTCTCCAGTCACCTGTAGGATCACGCAGGTTCCACGTCAGCCTCGGCCAGTCATGAAGATCCACTCCTTGCAGACGGATAAGGTATCAAATACTAACCTTCTTCCTCGCCGCAGACCACTCCTGCTTGCATGTGCACGTAGCCGAGTCGCCTTCAGTACAGCAAGCTGCGTTAAATTGCACAACGTTTACTTCAAATATTAGCAAACGCTACAGGGCGGCTCTGTGTCCCCACAGGTGCCAAAAAGCTGTCTGCACTACTGTAAACAACACAACAGCAGCTTCGCACAGCCGTCCAGTTATTTGTAGAGTGCTATAAAAATGGCACAGTGCTATAATTTCCTTAACTGACCATCAGCCAGGCAAACAGCAAGAATCGCTCCCTTCAAACGCGAGGCACGGCAAACGTACATTTCCTCACATATTCCTCCTTTACTTTAGCGCGACATGTCCAGTTGTTACGCGTGGTCAGCTTCTTCTTCGATTCCCGCCTGCCGAGAGAGAGGTAGACGTCAACAGGTGGTACAGATCGGTACAGTACGGATCCAGACACTTAAATAACACAACAGCATCAAAAACACGCTGAACGTGGAACACTCCCACTCTGCAAACACCTACTTCGACTGACATTTTTAAACATACGTGTGCGAAAGAGCATTTCCACTGGTCATACGGTGAAACAAAGTACCTCAAAACGCTTTGCCTTTCCTTCTCACTTTTCTTCTTACAGCCACATGTCTCTGGGATGATTTTGCTGCTGCTGCTCCTCTTCTTCACAGCAATCTGGTTTTAACACAACTGAATGAGGATATCAAAAACACAGACTACAGCTACCAGTTTAAACGCACACACACCTACACCGCTTAATGCCTCCTTCCGCAGACCAAACGTCGGCTGAAAGTGGCCACAAAATTAGCACCGATAAAGCGGCAAACTGACACCGGAAGTACATTTGGACGAAGGTTAAGCAGCTCCTGCTCGCGGCACAACACCGTATTCCACGTACTTTTACGTAGCCCGAGGACGTGTCCCGCTTGTAGACAATGCTGAATGGTCTTCGGTCTACCGGACAGGAAGGAGCGATCTACAAGACAAAAGCATCACAATGACAAACCCTGTGGGCCACATCCTTCGGTCGCTGTCCGCTCACATAACGCAGCGCACTGAATTATGCAGATGCGAGACGCACGGCTAACAACAGTAGCGCGTGACGGTGCGGAAGCTTCCCCCAACAAACGCCATCGTCCCTTCTCCTTCGCCAGGTTGCGGGAAACTTGCCTCGGCCCACTGCAGGATGCAGCGGAGGCAGAAGCTGTGGCAGCAGCTGGCCAGGACAGCCAGGTCTTGCAGCAGCAGCAGGTTCAGGCAGATGGGGCACCTGTCTACCTCGTCGCCCATCACCACAGGAGCAGCCTCCACGGCGTCCTCCTGCTCCTTCCCATCTGTCAACAGCAGACGAGGCCATCAAAGCACATCCTTTATCAACATTCGGTGACTCTGATATTCGACCCCGTATATCAGCAAAAAAAACACTGCATACGTTCATAACGTGAGCCGTGTCTCTGAAATCAAACAGTTGAAACTCAAGTTAATGTTTCACAGGCAGGACTGTAGCCCACAGGACAGGAATTGTCCACCTGTCCCAGCAGCTCTGCGGTTTGCTGACATGAAAGCAGCACGCGGACGGAGCTTAGGAAAGGGCGTGGGAAGACTATCGGCGATCCTTTGTAAACGTAGTCTGCAAATAAATTAGGACCATTAACTGACCATCTAAAGCATCTAAAGAAATGTTGCCCGTTACACAAGAGCCACGAACTCGGGTTCAAAAATGTACACTCGAGAAAAAACGTGCCGCCAAAGCTCTTCACACGTGCAAAGCTTTATCCGGATTTCTGACACGTGCCGCGGGGTCGCCCACGCGGGAGAACGACGGTGCGAGCAGGAGGCTCTCGTACGCCGCGCTCACCTTTCTCCGTGCCGTCGGCCATGTCGGTCACCGCCTTCTACGCACCCTTAGCTCGATGCCTGCCAAGGAAGAGGAGAGAAACCCCGTGAGCAAGGGATCGATGTGGAAGATGTTAGAAAAACGCAGTGGCACTTTGTTTATAATTCATGACCCCCAGACAAAACCGCTCTTCTGCAAGTCGACGTGAGGCTGAACGCTGGCAAGAATAAGGGAAAAACAGGTAGCAAAACCTGACGGACAACAGCAGCTTTTCCAGCTTCGCTTTGGTTAAATTCTCACAACTGTTCAGCGGCCACTTTGGAAATATCAAAACAGGCAGAAGGGACTTCATTTATCCCACCCAGATCCGACCACACGCACGACAGGTGAGCAGCGCCAGGTGCTCCGGTGCCGTTTTGCTTCCGTTTCCCAATTCTTGGCAAAACTGGCAGCATCTCGGCCTGAATAAATAAGCAACACGTGGTGGACCACAGCGGCGGCCAAAGCCACACTTGTCACCGCCCTGGAGAAGCAGAGATGTTCTCCTCTCAGCCTCCAGGTGCCACCCGGAAAGGAAAGGCGCTATAAAAGCAACATAACGGGGGAATCCACGTTTATTCCCTTAACGGCTCACAGCTCAGCACCTCGAGGAAGAGAACCTGTAACTTTCGTGTTATGTACCGCGGGTTGTGAAGAAAAAGGGGGGAAAAGCGGGGGATGTAAGTTTTCCAGGAGGTGCAGTTTTACTGACTACCGTCCATTTCTGGCGCGCGCCGGAGCCTTTTGTGGTCGCGCGACAAGGACGAGCGCAGCCCCGTCCGCCGGGCCTTTTAAGTCACTTCATCAAAAGTTGTTTATTTTTTTTTTTTTTAAAAATTCACTTTTGACCGTTACACGGCTCCGGCTCGCCAGTTCCACTCAGTACGCGCCGCCACAGGCCTCCCGCACGGCTCTCCGGCCGAGTAAACACGTCCGTCGTCCGGCCATCGGCAACGGCGTCTTTCCCCGTTTTCACGAAAAGTCCAATCAACTTGCGACGAAAAGCCGGTCAAACGCATGGCTACGCCGACGAGAGGAACACGGCAACTCTTCAGCCCCCAGAAAAACAAACACACTCGGCGTTATTTTACGGTAGCGCGCCGTTTCGTGTGCTTTACTTTGTGCCGCCATGTCGCCCTTAACGGCCATTTAAAACAGCGTCTAAAGTTGGACAGGCGGCGCTCAGCGCGGTTCACAAGCCGCCCGGGCAGCTCGGCGACACTCGAACCAAAAGTGCGAGCGGCTCGCAAACGCTCGTTCGCACCCGCGCTCCAGTCTGAGCAGCTTCGCCATTTTCACAGCGCCGCGAATCCGAGGGAAAAACTAACACGGCGAGCGAGTAGCTACTTTCGCTCCGCCATGTGCCGCATGTAAACTAACGTGACCTTTCAACTCTCAGCAAGGCCCCGCTTGGCGCGCGCCGCTCACTAGTTATATTAGGCGCTTGAACGCGATCGACGCCCTTCGGCAGCCCGCGAACGGGCGCCAGGTCCCCCCCGTCAACAAAAACAGCGACTCCGGCAGCGGAATAAAACACTTGTAAACATCTCCGCTCTCCGCTCGGATTGGCTGCCTCCGCTCGGCACGCGGAACAGGATCCAGCGATCACGTAGCTGGCTCGCGATAACCAACTTATTTCAAATTCGCGGACGTATTTTAACTCACCGTTCCGAGAAGCTAAGCCGCTACTAAGCCAACAGTGAAGAAGCGGCCGCTCTGCCCAGGAACCAACATGGAGTCCGTTTAATCCGCGCCGTCTCAGTATTTCCGGGAGCCGGGTCCGCACGACCGCGGGATTAGAGGCGGCACCGGGCGCGCAGGCGAGTCTCGCCCGGCCGACTTCCCGGTTAATCCCGCAGCTGCGTCACGACGCGCGCAAAGCGGCCCCACGGCCCCGCCGCGGCACCGAGCTGCCCGGCCGCCGGCTGTGCGCCGAGCACGAGTTGAAAGATGGCTGCTGCTCGGTCGCCGCCGCCGTTTAGGTGATTTTTGCGCGGCGAATGGAGGAAACGCCACCAAGTGCCATTTAAAGCTGTGTAACGACATGCAGCGCTCAGCCAATCACGACCTGCCAGCCGTTGCGGCTGCTCGCTTAGGCGGCGTCGCGCGGGGGCGCTGTTGTCGGCTTTTAAGGCGCCGCTCGTGCCGGAACACGGAGGCGCAGTGCTGCCATCTAGCGGCGGGGGGCGGAGCCGTTCGACGGGCTCGACCCTCACAGAACGGGGGTCTCGAGCGGAAAACCCGCCAGAGCGGCGGGTGGTCGGCGAGATGTTGCCGTTATTTCTTCTTCTGAGGGAAGCTGGGATTGGCTCCGGGTTCGTGCGAGAAAACGCCTGCTCATGTGCGCAAAACACGCCCAGAAATACCCGTTTTGTTAGGGTAAAGAACACTTTAAACACGAGTTACCGAACTTAACCAACTCCTCGATGTGCGATTGTGCGCCGCTGCTTTTTTACTTGGTATCACACTTTATGTTTCCTTCCTTATCAGTTGTAATAGCAACATGCAGTCAAATTTATGGAAGCAACGAAGAAGTGGAAACAATACAAAGCAGAAAAAACAATAAAGTTGACCTGTTGCTGGGGTCTTACTGTGTTTGAACCCGAGCCACAGGAGACAGAGGCTGGGAACCCAGCTGCTGGGGACAGTTGTGGCACACAGCATCACACTGACACCAGTTTCTGGTGTTTTCCACACGAGCAGCAAAGTGAATATTAATATGCCCCCCCCCCACACACACACACACAGGAAATTCGGACCCTGGGAGCTGGAACCCGGTACAGACAGACAGCCATTTGGCTCATTATTGACCACCGCTGTAAACAGTCATTTGCTCTCGCTCAGCATCACGCTTCTCCTCCCGTTTCCACACCGAACCCAGTTACGTCTCTGTGGCTTCCAGCTCAAGGGCCGCAGTGACACCGCTGTCACTTTGATCACGGCCCTGAAAGGAATTTACAGGGTTTATGGTTATGGGTAGGTTTACATTGATCACTGTAAGAAGCTTCCTGGAGGCCACAGTCTGTGAAATGGTGGCTCACGTGGGTCACACGTCCCTCCAAAAACACTTGTGATTATATCTGTGCTGCTCGTTGAGGAGCCGCTTCGCTCAGGTTGGACCAGAGCTGCACAAGTGCAGTTCACACTATCGACCGCTAGAGGACGGTGTCGCATCAGCGACTGATGAAATCGCCTATTTCGAACCAGTTCGCGTGACAGTAAAGAGAATTTCTCCGCCGATGATGTCAAAAAAAGCCAAATCCGTTAAGATTCACTGCAGTGAAGCAATCGAACGCATTTTTGGCCGCTGAAGGCCAGTAAAGTATGGAAACACTCACAGTGGGAGTTTAGGGCAAAACTTGCACTGGGGGTCAAGTGGTTGAGACCCTGCCGCTGTACGCTGCAGAGGAGGTTAAATACTCGAAATATTATGATATAAGTTGCTTCGGTGCGTAAAACGCGAAGCTGAAGTCCGGGGGCACCAGGCCGGCAGGGACTTACCCCGGACGGGACGGGGAGGCCAGCTCCTCTGTGTCTTTGGGTCCAGGATAGAACACATGAGCTGCTCGTGAAAACGGAATAAATCTAAGCAACACACGTCTGTTTTTGCATACAAGGACCCGCCACCCTTATTTTTTGGTCAGCGGGTGTGTTTATGTTTTATGTTAGGTGTAGGGATTATCATTTATTCATACACTTTTATATATTTATATATTACATAGTCTGAGTATTTATTTTACATTTATTACACACGTGCTGCTCGGCAGCCACGTACATTTTGACTGTTACGTCTAATTTTTTTAAAATTTATTTAGTCCTTAGTTATTGTAGTGAGGCTGAGTTTTTCACAGATGTGGCTGTTCATATAATCTACTGTTTATTTGTTTATATTTACTACTTGTTTGTTCTTTTGTGTGTTTGTTTTTAACATTTTTAATTTAATAGGGGAAGGTACCCACAAAGGTAGGTGGAGTACGGCGGGACCCCGGAACAGGCCGGCGGACCACCCATCTTCTGCGGTGGAGCTGCTGGTGAGTTTCCTTTTCCTTGAACCTTTTCAGCGATCGTAACTGCCGAGGGGGACAGTTGGTGACACGACATGTCAATGCAGGTCCATTCTGATCCGGAAAAAAAAGGTACATCTTTATCTGACGCTTCTGACAGCCCCGAGTTTGGGACCATGTTAAGGGAGTAAGGAACAATTTCACAATTTGTTTTGACTGCGAGGCGCAGATTTACACGCAATTCCTGCTTAAGAACGGACTCGTGGCGTGGGCTGCAGTACAGCTGCCCGACTCACTAAAGTATCCTTACAATTTACACTGTTCATAGTATTTGCTGGAACTGACGTCAGTTCTTCACGGGCTCCTTTACGACAGAAAATTTTGGAAAACTGACTGGTTTTAGTGAATGTTGTATGTGAGGGATGGTCAGACGCTATCGTGGTGTGTGTGTGTGTGTGTGTCACGTTACTCTGTATTCGCTTCAGCCGTCGACTTGGCCTTTTTAACAGGGCAGCAGTTTGAAGGCTGCTGGATGTTAAAGGAAACCAGGTGATACGAAACTGCTGAAACGCGTCCGTAAAGGGAAAGAAATGGCAACCTGGCATATAAACAGGTTTAGCAGATTTGTGTAAAACTGTCTAGATTTCAATTTTCCAAATGTTTCCTCTCGGTTTCACCTCAGACGAGCGAGTGCGAAGTCCGCATTTCCGCAGCGTGACGGGTGAGGAAACGGTCTTTCTAATCGAGTCCGACATACGGAGAGAAGGAGGACATTTACAGTTCAACTGCTGTACGTTTAAGTGGGTTTTGAAAACACCTCCTCGTGTCTCATTAACCGGAGTTTCTTTGGAGACCCGGGAGGCTCACGAGCAGGCAGAAGACCTGAGAAGACCCCCAGCAGCCGCACGGATCGCCGTTCCCGTTAATAAAACATTATTACACGTTCTGTCAACACACGTTCAGACAGGCCACATGAGGCAATATGTGTTTATTTCAACAGTAATTATAAAACAGACAAAATGTTTCACTGGAGAGGCAGGTAGGATTGCAGGTAAGTCCCCCCCACCCCCCGTGCCCTGGGTTAAAAACAGTTCTACTCACAGCTTAAAGTTACCTAACAGTGAAAACAGAAGCAACAACTGTTTTAAATACTCAGTGAAACGGATTAGTAGTATGAAGACATTTTCTTTGTTCTGCTACGATCTGCTGAAAAAGGTCTTTCAAAGCCACCAGAATAGGCTGCATGTGGTAAAAACACCAACTGATGTACCGCCTGAGATCCTCCTCATGAGGAGGAACTAAACTCACTATAAAATGTACCAGCTTTGACATCTTCAATTTTCAAAAAAAAAAAAAAGAAACAATCCTGAATCCAGGTTCATACAATTTCACTAATATATACACATATGTACACATTTAAATAGAAAAATGCATTAAATTACACGTTTCCGGTTGATCCTTAAATAGACAGTACATTGAGATGCGCAGAGAGGAATACTGTGGAAGCACGGTGACGCGAGAAGGTTCTGTCTGGTGAGAGAAGGGAAGCTGCACGTGAGCTGGCTCCCGAAACGCAGCACTTCTCCCGGACGGTACCGAACCCGGAGGTGACAGAGGTGTCCAGAAGTGACGTGTGAAACTCATCCTGCTCAGTTGCGAGTCAAAAGAGCAAAACGCGTCGGCTCTTCGTGCGTGTGTGTATATGGGTGTGTGTGTGAGGGGGGGGGCTGGCACAGCAGCACGTCACTGTTTCCCACCCCCGTGCAGTGTTTCTACCGTCTCACATTTACAGGACGTGACGTCAGCCTGAGTTATTGCAGCGGTTTAGCTCTGGTTATTACTCAACACTGTCACAAGCGCGACTTCATCCTGAGGCCGAGGGGTTTCTTCAGCGCCCCTCCGGTAACACTAGTGAAGTTAACACGGACAGAACGACGTCGAGCGGGGAAAACGGACGCCTCGCAGCAGAGCTGTACATCCTCGGCGTGAGCAGGGCGCCAGTGCGACAGATACTCTCTGATGTCGCACGGCGTCCTGCGGGTGGAACCAAACGTCCGCCGCGTTCAGGATACCTTTTTTTAAATGTTGTGCCAGAGTGAAAACAGACACAGTTAAGGCCCATAAACCACCTGCGTGGTGTGAAAGTACAAAGGTGCAGAAATGCAGTCTGTCGGAACGGAAGAGGTCGCTGCTCACAACTCCTCTTCTGCAAGGGAGGCGACGTCTGCCGGCTGTGGGGGCGGGGGCAGCGGGTGCCTAGTGACCCCCGCTGCTGTTGCGGGTCCAGTCCAGGACGATCAGGGTCATGCTGCCGATCATGACCAGAAAGCCGGTACATAGGAAGAGGGTTGCCTAGAAGAGCAGGAGACAGGCTGAAGTCAGACATTCGCTCCCGTTGCCGTGATGCCGAGACGCTCGGAACTCTCGCGTCCCCCGCAAAAAAACGCGAGCCGCTCACCCCGATCTTCTGGAACGAGTGCATGGGCTCCTTCTTCACCAGTCTGATGTAGAAGGCCGACGGGAGGATGAAGATGAGCATGGCGGCGGCCGACGCACCTGAACGGGAAAGGCAACCTCCTCAGTGAAGAGCGGCGGCCGGTTTTGGGAAAACCGCTCGTCCGGCGGAGCCGTGACTCTTACCGATTATTCCGAAAATGTCCCGGATGGTGGGGACCAGGATGACCAGCGCGTTCGTGCCGCTGACAAGCAGGACGGTGATGATGATGTGCCTGATCCAGCTGAAGTCACGGGAGGCGCACAGGACTTGGTTCACAGAATTGCGGATCTGTCGTGAGAGGAAACGGGTCAGAATCCGCCGTGTTTCGCAAATGGCGTCCGAAGCCCCGCCCAGCCAACGAGGGAACGTACCGGAAAGAGGACCACAGGGACGGTGAGGGTGACGGCAGCCAGCACGGCCAGGCGCACGACGAGCAGCACGATGTCGAACTTGTACACCTTGGAGTAGGTGTGCAGCAGCTCGGGCTCCACGTTGTCTGCGGGAGAGCAAACGGGGTCACGTGGGTGCGTCTGCGCCTACCCGCACGAGCGTCGCGGTCACGCCTGAACTTGCCGCGAGAGGACTCACCTCCGAAGGTCAGGTAACCGAAGAGGGCGGCCAGCAGGTACATGACGAACATGGCTAGGAAGGAGACGTTGGCCACGTTCTGCATCTTCTTCCGCGAGCGGCTGGAGAGGGAAGGAGAACGCTGAGTGTTGTGGAGAGTAACGCGGTAAAACATTTCACTCCGCCTCTGTTCTACCGCCGGAACATTCGCCCTGTGTTCACCTAAATTCCGCTTGAATGAAATTGTGAAAATAAAGTTCTGCAAAAAATTTTGTGTGTGTGTGTGTGTGTGTGTGTGTGAGAGAGAAAATTTGGCTCTGATAGCGCAGGAAGCAGAAGCCATTTTATGCCCATCATAAAACTGTAATGAATATATCGCCAATATTCCATGTATGGCCGGCGGGGTAACAAACAGCCACGCGGCTCTGTGTGACGCCACCGCACAGGAGAAGCTGTGTGGGGAACTGATACGGAGTCCAGCCGTGGAAAAAAAGGGCAGCGGACGGGAGACGAGGAGAAGCACGGGTTCGGAAGACTTTTCCCGAACGCCGAGAAGGACCCGACACTTCTGAGCGGCTTCAAAAGGCGCTTCCTGCTGGCAACGCCCGTGTGCCGCCGCCGTCGTACACGACACTGAGCTCGGTCACGGGCTCCCTGTTCCGGAATAAACTCTCCACCAAAGCAAAGACCCCAGGGAATCAACCTTTTCGTGAGACGGAGCTGCCGAGCCACCGGAGCTCACGGAACAGTTCCTGTGTGACGGCCAAGGTGGAGAAGAGAAGTACTCACTCTTTGAGCTCCTCGTACATGGGCAGAATTGCAGGGTGGCACACAAAGGCGAAGGTGAGGATGGGGACAGCGTACACCGTCTGAAAACAACACACACCCCCTGGTCACCATGTGTTCACACTTCTTCATCCACCAGACAAGCCAGGATCTACCTGACATCTCTGTTCAAGGTGACTTCAGAGTCACACGGCGGCGTAACCCTCTGACACATCTTCTTACATACAGCTTAGTCACCAGGAATGTCTTGTGTGTGTGTGTGTGTGTGTGTGTGTGTGTGTGTTGGGGGAGGACCTGCAAGGAGGCGCCGCCGCCCGCTGCTCCACCACAAACACCGCGAGCTGCTGTAGCCCCAGGGGCTTAAATACACGGAACTGTTATTAAAATTATACCTGGGAGTTGAAGACAAAGTACTTGGGAGTGCAGGCGGTGGCGTTCTGGAGAACGTTGGCTGACAGCGCAGAAGCGGTGCCGTTCAGAATCTCGTCCAGCTCCAGCGGCAGCGGACAGGGGATGTGGAACTTCTTGTAGATGACCTGCGGGGCAGCGCCGGAGCGGCGTTAAACGCGAGCGCGAGAGCCGAGCCGGAGGAACGGCAGAGGCGGCGTGTTTGAGAGCCGGACTCACCACGATCAGAAAGAAGACCATGCAGAGCAAAGAGAAACCGCTGGTGTATCCGAGGTAACCTGCCAGGTGGGAGTAAAAGTGAGAATGAAGGAAAAACAGCTTCGCTCGCCGCAGGCTGAAACACGGCTAACCTCCGCTTTGCCCGGCCGCTTACCCAGGTTCCGCAGCAGCGACAGAGGCAGTATGACCAGCAAGGACACGAGCAGCACCAGATATTCTCCGTTGAGGTACCACTCTCTGCAAAACAAAGGAGAAACACACGCTTAAGAGCGGAAACGCGTACATCTCGCACACACAGCCGCAGCCCGGCCGTTCACCCCGACACCTGACCGTATTTGTACAAGGTTAAAGAAGCCTTTAAAGCAGATGTTTCGCCCTCCGCCACGAGCTCAGTTCCACACGCGCCGTTTGACGCGGAGAACCGACGCCGGTGTCGGCGGCGTGCGGCAGAGGGAAGGCGATCCTCATACCCGGTGTTCTCCTTGATCCTCAGCAGGGCCTGGATGACGATCGGCAGCTCGTATTTCAGAATGTAAAGGTAGCTTGACATGGCTGCGGGGAAAAACACGCTCAGATTTTCGCCCGACGTCGGAAGAAGGTACCGGACACGAGTCAGAAATGTTAAACGCGCTGAAACGGACTTCTCACCTCCGATGTTCTGCATGGTGATGGAGCACGAAGCGGCTAGTTTGCCAGGCAACCCGAAGGCCTTGTACCCCAGCTGTTCGTACACCCGGGACCCTGGGGGGGCAGAAAGGCAACACCATCAGTCCTGTCCACGGCGTCTTAGTGCCGCGGGGCGCAGGTGACTGTCACCTGTTAACGCGGTAAAAAAATTACCTCCTTCGTTTGCCGTTTTGAGCAGCAGATGCACGGAATAGAGAGAGAAGAGCAGAACCGCGATGAGGAGGATCCTGAGGAGAGCGAGCAGAAGTGCAAAAATCAAAAGCTGCGAGACGCTCGGCAACAAAGAGGAGAGTTAAAGCTGCGACTTTCGCACGGATTGCAGCGGGTTCAACACACGCGCGACTAACCGCAGCTCAGCCGGGCACGACCGCGAATATTAGGAGCTGCAACGTGGCCCAGTGACCGAGTGCGGGGATCTGCGTGTTCAGCCTGAGGGTCACGCGGGGCTGGAGCCGCTTTCCCCACTTAACGCCCCTTTACAGCAACTGTCGACATGGTCAGTGGTGAATTACATTTTCGCCAATAACTACTAACTACAAAAGAACGACCGAAGGATCCGAGCTTCAGTTATAATCGTCTACGATGTCGGCCGAGAACTTTCCACCAGCTCGTCCGCACTTCCTACTCGTGTTTGCAAACACGGGCTGAGGCCCCGCGCGACGCGGCTGGGCGGCCCACTCACACGAACAAGGCGATGCCCGCGTTGGCCATGGCGTAGGACAGACCCAGGATGGCGCTGCCCATGATGGCGTTGCCCAGGTTGAACACGGACACCCCGAAGGAGGCCGAGCCCTGTTGCTGACGGGGGAAAAGCACACGGGACACTTAGGGTCTGGCAGGGACACCTTCGCCCAGGAATAGCCTCACGCTCGGCCGGCATGCGGACACTTACATATTCGCTCTCGTATTTCTTCTTCCCCAGCTGGTGCTCGTGAAGGAAGTTCTGCTTCTCCAAATCGGCCTCAGCATAGCGACCTTCTGCGCTTCTGTAATGACTGACACACACACGCGCACACACGCGCGCACACACACACACGCACACACACGCACACGCACACACGCGCACACACGCGCGCACACACACACGCACACACGCGCGCACACACACACGTGCACACACACACACACACACACACACACACACACACGCGATGGCAGAGGTGATTATTAAAAGTGAAGCTCGTCTTCAAGCTGAGTCACACTGTTTCCAGCTTTACCCCCCTGGTCACTTTTAACCCTTTTGTCCAGAGAGCGGAAGCTGACATGAGGTGACAATGGTGGTACACAGGTGTCCTTACCATTTCATGGGCTGCTTCTCGCACGCGGAGCTGCTGGAGCTGCCGCTGTAGTCGAGAGGGTGGCTCATCTCCCCGCTGTACCCTGTGGATGGGGGGGAAAGTGGGTTAAAATGCGGTTAAATCTCAGCTGCCATCATCGGTCCCTGCGGAGACGGTGGCACCTCGGGGTGACACCCAGTGAGAGGACAACGTGGGACAATGACAATGTAGCGGCAGCTGTTACACATAGGGTCACGTGGTCCGGAGGAACGCGGCGGGGGGGGGGTCGTGTAGTGGAAAAGTACTGGTGGAAGTTCTGCGCTGTCTGACCATCCGAGTGCGATAACTATAAATACCCAAAAACAGTCGCCGCACGAGGCGGTGGTCGCACGACGAGCAAACGACCACCGGCAGTGTGTCAGTTACCGATTAAACATGGAGTGAAAACAGCGACGTTTAACGTTTATTTAACGCTCCCGCTCACGTGGAGCGAAGTTGTCCGGTCCGGTTCACCTCGGCGGGGGGTCTCCCGCGCCTCCGACCCCTCCAGGGAAAATGCGGGAAAATGCGGGAAAATGGGGGTGCGGAGCGGCGGCGAACAGCGGCACCGCAGCCAGGTGACGGGAGAGAAGGAAGGTGAGGAGCAGATCTTACCTGAGGCGCTGAACGGGACCGGCGACCTGGAACCACTTGGCTGGGCAGAGACTCAAGAAGGACGGACACCTCCGAAGTCGGGAATAAAGGTTAACCGTCAAGTCGGGACGCAAATGAAGTGACGGAGAAGAACGGGACGCTGGGAGAAGTTTGTCACCGAAGGGCGCGAGCGCCGGACTCTGGCGGGGACGAGTGTGACGCTCCGCCGGCTCCGCTGCCCGTTATAGTCGGGGCGGTTGCGTCACACTGGTGGGCGGGGCCGGCCGGCACGCGGTCGGTCACGTGGCTGCCGGCTTTGTATACAAATAGGGGCGGCGGCTGTTTCCATCCACGGCGCTTCTCGCGGTTCACGTTCGTCCTCGTGCTCTTGTTTACGCTTCGAGTAGGAAGTAGAAAGAAGGGAGGCGACGTTCAGTTAAAGCCCTCCATTGCGTACTGTTGCTCACCGGAAAGCTGCACCACACGGCCGAGAGGCACCTTCTCTTCTGCAGCTCCACCAAGCCACACGCTTCACTCAGTCCCACAGTCCCTGGTGGCCGAACGACCCTGTTAGATGTTCGAACCCGTGGCGGTCGGGACACCTGCCGGCCCGTTTCCCCGAGAGCTTCACCTTCCCTGTGTTTCCATTTAGGCCCTTTTTTCATCTCCATCTTCCAGACCTGCAGCTGCCCATCTTCTCTACTTCTTCGCTGCTGGACCCAGAACGGAGCCGGCGGGGCAGCGCTGCCCCCGTCGAACGCTTTTTCGTACTTTTCCGTTTTTTTAACACGCACTTTCCCACAGCTGGAAGGCACAGCGTGAAAAAGTGCAACTTAAAATTGAGCGAAGCAAATCGACGACCCGGTCTTGCTTATAATTCGCTCTCCTTGGGCCTCGAGTGGGACAGCGAGCGAGAAATCGATACCGGGGTTAAATAACCTGAGTTCACAAACACACGCTGAACTGTTAGTTACTCCAATATTTACCGTCGGCTTCTGTTAAAACAAACAGTCACGGCAAAGAATAAAGCCTCGGCGGATACTGACACCGAACTAACCTTGTCCCATCCTCTCAAGGTGACGTCTGCGTTACCATCCAGGCCGAAGCAGGCAGGAGCGCCGCAAGAAAGGGGGCGGTGGAGGAAAATCACTTTTTGCCCGTCGTGAAGACACTACGATCAAAACGCAGCGTTATTTTGTGTTTGGAACAGCCGCCGGATCTCACGTTTCAGGAATTCCTTATCGGGCGCGTAAACACTTGTGAACTCGTGCCGTGTTTACAGGGGCCGCCTGGCAGAGGGAAATGGCGGTTAAGCGTCACTTCGAATTGGTCAGTTCTTGTGGGTGGGAGGGTGGGAGGGTCGCCGGACGTCACGGCATCCGAAAAACCAGGCCGAACGACCTGTTACGACACGGCCGCTTAGGTGGCAAAATGCCAACCTGGAGATAAGAGGCGTTCGCATTCAGGTGTGGTAATTTTACCCCGTTTCTGCTTTTTCACCATTTTTGCGATAAAGGCTCTTCTTAAACATCCGCCTGGTTGCTCCTCACGGGTCTCCAAGCAGCATGTGATCCATCCTGACCAGTCGACCAGTTTAAAATGAGTCTTTAATGGTTATGCTGGTAAATTGTTTATACATCCAGGCTGGAAATCCAAACGTGTGTGTTTTGCACAGGGTGTGTCTGAAGAGGGTGGTGTGTGTGTGTGTGTGTGTGTGTTTTGTGAACTGCTGGCAGGGCCTCTTCTCGGTGTAGGAAGTTCTCTCTCGGGGGTCCTGCTGTTACCGGGAAATGTTTGTGGGATGACAGCAGCCCTGGCATTTCCTACACGTGGCCAGTGAATTGGGGGAAAAGGATCATCTTCTGTCCCACATAGTTTACAAGTGAGCTCACTTTCCACCTCTTCTCAGCTTTGGATGAAGAATCCAAACTGATCATCGATGGTCAAGATATTCACAAAAAAAAAAAGTTAAAACAGGTATTGTGTGAGTGAAGAACCTTCCGTCACATTCGGTCACGTGTGAGAAACACTGAACCTGTACCTGTGGCCACAGGAAAACCCTGAACAGCGTCGATGTGTTTCCTAACCTTGTTTTGGTGACAACAGTAAGGACAAATCCGCCCGCGGTGACTGTCGGACGTGACAAATTGCAGGAACTTTGACTCGTTACACGGTGGAGGTCTCGCGATCTTCTGTCAGCAGAATATGGTCGATCGCTCATCGTTCCTCGGAAGCCCGGAGAAGTGAATGTCAGCAACCCCTCCAGGAAGCGCAGGGTGGGGGGTAGGGAGGTGGCAGGTCACACCCTGGATGGGACATGAGGTCAGCAGAAGTCAGTAAAACACTCTCGATGGGTCATTTAGGGTCACGCGTTTACTTTAGCTTCAGCCCACGTCCTGCAGCCGGAGGAGGCGCCAACGCGAGGAGAACAAGCTGGATCACAGAGCCGGACCAAACCGGCGGCCCAGGAGGTGCGGAACTCCAGTGCAACCTTCCACGCAACTTGGCTGCCCCCCCTTTCGTCTCAGTGATCTCCAGATGTTTAGCCTAGGAATTTTACAGAGTTGCCCAAATGAGTCATGAGTCACGAGAAGGAATCCAGTGGTGACGGCACCGTGTGACGACAGGACACACCTTCGCCCGGGCTTGTTGGCAACACGTGTGGTGGCCAGCGGTGCCTGAGAAGAGGAAGCGGGTTGACCAGATCGTTCAACAACAAAAAGAACGTCAATCCTAACAGCTGTAATGTTACAGGATAATAAAAGCGCGAGCGGAGCGTCAGAGCCGGGCCCGCGTGTCACGTGGCCCAAGCAGCCAGAGCAGGGTGTCTCAACAGAGGACAACAACTGGCATGTTTTGGCTGGCTGATAAAGCCAAAGCGCTGAAGACTCGCGTGAATGAATAACTAGTAGGTAACCTGGGAGGCTAGAGGGATGACGGCAGGGACAGTCTGTATTTCCACACACCCTTCCTGCCCAAGGTCACACCCAGTACACACATCTGCAGTTTCCAGCCTGATCTAGTACCGAGAAACCCAAGACATTTGTAATAAACCGCGGTAAAACGACAGACTGTTGGATTTACTTTGGCCGGCGTTAAAAGAGGGGGTCAGGTGGCGTAACAGGCCGGGGTAGATCTGCCAGAGGCTTTAATGTTTGGTGTGAGGAGCTGTCTAGTAAAGAACAACGAGGAACTATCTGGCAAAAGATGGAAATGACGCCACTTGCTCTGCAGCGCAACGCTCTTCTGTCTGAATGGTGTTTTAGGGCAGCACGGCAGACAGAACATCTTGCATCTGGCTCGGCGTGTGCGCAGTCTGCCTCTTTTCCCTGCGTCTGCGTGGTCTTCTTCTGCCGCTCTGGTTTCCTCCCACAGTCCAAGGGCACGTGTTTCAGGCAGATTGATGCTGAACTGCCTGCGGTGACCCCACAACGGACCGGTGTCCCTTACTGACCTAGCGCTCTGTGCTTCTGGGCTAGGTTCGTGACGGGACCGCCGTGACCATGGTGACAGGCCACTTACGTTTAATTCCTCTAACTATCCATTTATTGCCGATGGATTTGCCCTCAGAACCGAGCGTGAACCTGGCAGATGAAACAGATGACCCCCCCCCCCCACTCCCCTGAGAGCTACACCCCCCCCTCCCGAGTGTGAGGTCACCAGTGGGAAAAGTGAAACTGTCAGCCTGGAGGAGTTCATGAGAAAATGACTTGAATGCTGAACCACAGTGTCCCTCAGCAGGTCAGTCCACGGGGGGTCTCCCCAGCCGTGCGCCGGCTTCTTGGTTTTAATAAAAGCCTCCGTCCGGGAAACCTGACAGCACACGGACACGTACCGTGTTACTTTTTCCACACCCTTAAGCAAAAAAAAAAAAAAAAAAAAAAAACAAAGTCAAACAGGCGCAGGATTAGATGTTGCCAGAGGTGCTTGGTTTTCTTTTCTTTCGCCCGTTTTCCCTGTCGATACACTGTCCTCGTACGAACGATTGCACCATATTTAGCTCTTTTTGGTTCACCGCCCCTGTCAGATCAAACTCGCAGCGGGTCAGAGGTATCAGGTTATATAACTCAACCTGGAAACGTTTCCTGGCAGCAAGAATAACTAATGGAAGAAGAGCAAATGAAGAACTTAGTTCAACTTCGACAGTCCCATTTGCCAGATGTTTACGGATAAGCAAAGCTGATATCTTCTTTGAAGGCTTTTTAAAAAGGACAAAATCAGTCTTTGTTTCTTTTTGTCAAAAATGTTCTTCTCCTTGAAATTGAACGAGCGGCAAAAAAAGTGTTCGATTACAAGCAACAGGCAAGTGGACGTTGAGGAATATCGGTGGGCAGAACGTCGGACAAAGCAGTCTGAAGTGATGGTGCACAACACGCCTCACACACCTCTGTGTTTTGTGGGGTTTGGCAAGTGCTGCGGGGGGCCGGCGTGTCTGGCAGGGGATTTAAGTAGTAAAACCAAACCTCACGTGCCAGAAAACCTGTTTTTTCTCTTGGCACGAAGATCTCGAGAGTGAGAGTCTGTCTGTCGGGGTTTGGTTTCCGCGGCAGAGCCGCGGCACACACACCGCACGAGGCGCTTGTCGTGAACGCCGTACCTGGGCGGCTGCCTTGAGCTCTTACGTCTTCTGAAGTTCTGAACGCCAACCGCAGACGACTTACCACTTATTCCTAAGAAACGCCTGGCATGAGGGAAAAGACTCCATTGTTCCTCTTTCCTCCAGCTCTTCTTCTGTGCCAGTCAGTAACACTTCTGAACATTTATTAAACACGTTTGACATCTGCTTATTCACTGTAACTTCAGGATATGTTGTTCGAATCAGGCTGTGTGTTAATTTTAGCAGAAGCTGAACAAAATTTATTTCTGTTGGCCCCAGAATGTCATCCCTCTGTGATTTTTGACACGTCGGTGTCAATTACAGCAGCTCCTCCTTTAATCTGTGACATTTTGCCAAGGCAGAAAGTCCGTTTCAGATGAATGAAATCAAACTGTGTCCACGCCTGAACGGGAGGACCCCCTGCAGAGCCGCCGTTCCCACGGGAAGCTACATGTCATCTGGACGCTTGTCGACAGTGCCGTCTTGCTTGTGTGTTCCAGACGTTCTCAGATGAATCACAAATGTAGATGTAATTGCGATTTAAGGTGTTTTCTTGCTATTATTTTACACATTAAATCACATGTAGAGCGAAACAAACCTGCAGGCGTGGAGGAATCGTGGCTCCGTCGTCCTGTTAGGATTCACACGCTTCTCTAGGCAAAGGCTAACATTGGATTTTTCGTAGTTTTCAGATAACTCGGGCTAGTAACGTGTTTGGCACGATCTCTGTGACACCAGTACCGTTGAGCATGGTGCAAGTTCGATGAGGGGTTTTGACCCATCTTGGGCGGCGCTCGCCTGGAGCACACGGCCGCTGTTGTTGGGCAGCGAGGCCCAAAGACATCAGGTGTCACTCTTTGTGTGAGATGACTGGGTTACGACCTTTGGTCCCCTTCCAGCCGGGTCTGACGTACCGTCAAGAAGATGTTCTGCCTCACAGATCGTCACTGTTACCTGCATACTGGCTCGCATGGCACTCTGGTTAGATCACGAACGCTTTAATAATAGGTACTGACAGCATATCCCGAAATACCCTCCCGCGGGGCCCCGTCCCATTTACTGATCCGTCATTCCATCCGCGGGGCAGATCTCCAAAGAGCCGCCGGGAGACGCTTCTTTAGCGTCTATCAACCATCAACTGAATCACGAGACTCATCTACGCTGTTAATCGAATTAAATCCCCAAGTCAGCGAACAAAAAGCTCAACTGAGGTGTTAGATACGTTATATGCAGGAGGAGAAGCTCAGATCTGTCCACGCTGGAAAAATCAGCATTAGAAAGTTCACTGCAGAACCATCCTGGAACTTCTGAGCAGGTTCCTGAGCTGAATTATATGTACAGTTTTGTGAACAATAATTAAGAATACTGTTCATTTCAATGTTCAGTTTCACGGAATTAGAAATGGTAACTCGTGAAGATGTGAAATTTTTAGGAGGAACTGCATGGAGCAGGAGGAGGCGATGAACTTGGTTCAAACTTAACCTCAGGAAGGTGTAGTTGAACCGTTGCAGCTTGTGGAGGACATTTTCTTACGCAGCAGGTTCAGCACAGTGATTTTCCAAGTGCAGGTTAAAGAGTGAACAAAGAACAGGTAAAAATAAACCCCGAGGACAGCCGGTCGGGAACACTTAGCACCCGTTCGAATGAGCTCCGCACAACTGGTTCTGTGAATCTGCCCCCGGGGGCCTCTGGTCCTTTTATGGTCATTTTCAAGGTCACCAAAGCTAAGAACAGGTGTATTTCTGTGTTGTAAGGAGTGTTTATTCCAGGGAAATGCAGCGATGCAGCAGCAACACTGTCAGATAAGCGCTGCACGGGGGGGGTAATCTTCCACGTTTGCCTTCTTTGTTAAGATTATTTTAGTACCGTTACATTTCTTAGCTTGAATCGAATCAGTAAACACGTTCTGTGTGTTTGAGCAGCACAATAGCTGTGTGTCATGTTACACAAGGGGTTACTTTCCTCTGGTCAAACCGGAGGGTCCGATACTGTAGTTGTGCAAAAAAGAAAAGTGTGTGAAGCCCAAAGCATGACAAACATCACGTGGACCTGCAGGGTTGTGGATAACAGCACTTTCCCTTTTCAGTGTTTGTTTTTTTTTTTTTATTCAGTTATTTCACAACAAATCCGAAAGGATCTCCTGGTCGGTCGGAGTCGTGGAGGAACGGACCCCGAGAGAGTTCCACGACTGTTTTCACGTCACTTCCAGGGGATGGAAGATGTGCAGTTGAAGGTGTGAAAAGATAATGTGCCGCCAACGCGGCTGAACGACGAGGCGATTTGGATCCAGGGAGAGGAGCCGACCGGCCGAGGTCCCGACGCGAGCCGTGTGTGAAACGGCGACCGGGCCCAACGCGGAGCTCAGAACAACATCCAACGGCTGGTCTGTCCTCAGCTCAGGTTAAGAGGTTAAGAACCTTGACCGTCTGGGGTGGGGGTGGTGGGGGTGCAGTGACGCTCTGGGGATGTTTTGCTGCACATTTTAAAGGAGAATATGAGGCCAGGGTTTAGGGGTTAAGGTTGAAGTGCTGCTGGGTTGTGCAGCATGACCAGGACACCAAACACAAGCAGGTCAACATCAGAAGGACTTTGGGGGACTAAAGTTGGAGTGACCTAGTCAAAGTCCTGACCTGAACCCTACTGAGATATCAGATGCGAACGGTGCTGCTTATAGGGGAATCTGGCTAAAGCTTCACACAAGACCACTAACTTGTACCCTAAGTTTAAGCTTTAATTTAATTGTGCATTATTACCGTGTACCGGTTCTGCCTGTCGGAGGCAGTTCAGACGTCACGCACAAATGTTAGGGAGACCAGCTTAAGGTGGCAAATAGTGAGAAACTCCTAACTGATGTCCAGTACAGTGAGAAATGCAGCTGAGCTCCCTTGTGAACTGACTAATCTCAGGTTTTATGGCGAACGCTGTGAACACGTGGTGCAGCAGGTGGCGTTTTTGCACGTTCTCCCATCTTCAGGCGGGGCGACCCGGGAATCCAGCTGCCCGCTGCTGGAGAAGTGAACTGTGCTCTTCATTAACCGGGAAGCACCAACAGTGTTAACAGCGTAAACTTTTTCCTCTTAAGAAACATTCATGTCCCCAATACATTAAATTTGCTGCTCCAGTAAAGTTTCTTCTTGAACAGCTGTTTGGCACCTCATGTCATGGACACAACAGCAGGCTGCTGCAGTGTGACCCCCCCCCCCCCCCCCCCCCCCCCCCCCCCCCCCCCCCCCCCCCCCCCCCCCCCCCCCCCCCCCCCCCCCCCCCCCCCCCCCCCCCCCNCCCCCCCCCCCGCCCCAAGTTACCCAGAGAGTCACATTGCACTCAGCATTGTGGGAAATGCAGTCCAGCGAGGGGCAGTTGCGGAGGCCCCCAGCTGAGGCCCTACGGCCAACGTCCATCAACTGTTTACACTCAGACATAAGTGAAGGCTGGTGGCTGAAGTTACTGCTTTATTTACCAACGTCTGCTGGAAGACAGTCAATCCAAACTATGTACACAGACTAGTCTACTAGGAGTACATAACAGCTGAGTCTAGTCTAATGTTCTGAAAATTTGCTTGACAACTTCTCAGCTAAAAAAAAAAGACTATAAAACAAATTTCAAGTAATACTTGAATACTTGATACTCTAAAAGCTGTCAAGTTGGAAACATCCTGAGGCACAACCGTTCCCACAGTTGATCACTGTGATCCACTTACATGTTTTACAGTAAATTCACAANCGACAACTTCTCAGCTAAAAAAAAAAAAGACTATAAAACAAATTTCAAGTAATACTTGAATACTTGATACTCTAAAAGCTGTCAAGTCGGAAACATCCTGAGGCACAACCGTTCCCACAGTTGATCACTGTGATCCACTTACATGTTTTACAGTAAATTCACAATTAGAAACAGAACCATATCCACGTCAGAACGGCCATAATATATTAACCCATTTCATTTCAAATCTCCTTTTGACACATCCACGTTCACATCCACAAACTGTCTTTAAATCCCACCCGCTTTGGCTGACGTGAACATCCCCTTTTCACCCCCCCCCCACTGAAAAACTAACGTCAGGTCCGGACCGTCATCTTTCATGCAATGTTCTAAACGTTCCCAGGAATTTGACAAGGCACATTTATTTAAAATAAAATAAAAAAAAAATCTGGTTTAAAATGGGGATCCGTTCATCAAGTGTGACAACATTAGCAGTACCTGTAAGTACTAGCAGGGGTAATACTGTAAGTACTGGTTCTGTCTTCGGGGGGCTGACAGACAGGTACATTTCTGCCGTAACATCTGCACAAGTACTGTACACTGGCCGGGTGTTCGGAGCGCAGGTCAGCGCCCGTGGCGGAGCCACAGCCACAACGTTCCCAGAATCAATACTTTACCACAGGAAAACAACGTGTGGAGGATTGTGGGAAAAGACGAGAAAGCGGTGCGACGGGGGTTGCCACGGGGATTCTGCTGCGCTGTGGGAGCTCCCTCTGTTGCAGGGATCTATTTTCGGTAGGACCACGGAACCCAACGCCGTTCGCTGCCGATAACCACGTCCGTTCTATCCAGTTACACTTCCTGGGAGATTTACAGAAAAACTAAGTAAAATTCAAACATAGCCTTATTTAAACACTGACTTACTGTCTTTGTACAAACTACAGAAAAATACAATGCGTATGAAACATTCGTAAAAATGCGAAACAGTTTTTTGCTTCTTTGAAGTAATAGAACAGCTCAGTACTGGTTTGTCTATTTGGCAGGTGTTGAGTTCAGTGGCACGAGCACGTCCGGCGAGGGTCCGCGATGCACCTGACTGTCGGCTGCTGCCATGCTGGGCGAGGAGAACGTTCAAAAGCGAGCGTGAAAATCAAAGTGCTCTTCACGGATACAGAAAATCCCTGCAAGTGCATCGATGTCAAAGGCTTGAACATGTCAGCATGTTCTCAGCCACCAGCCCTGTACACCAACTGTCTCTACTGGTCTTTCCGACCCCCCTTTTTTTAAAAAATAATTTTTACACCGTTTTAAGTCGCAGTTGAGGTTGCTGCAGGTTTCGGTCCAGGAGGTTCGCATGCTAGCCGCATGCTCATGACTAGAATTGGCAAGGCACACGGTGCGAGTGCGGCTGCAGGTCTCTCAGGTAAAACCGAACACCTAACCAATCGGCTTTTGGTGGTCTACGGCGAGCAGCTGTTTGTGGTTTGGCTCATCCTCAGCCTGGCCTGAGAAAGAGGTTGTTCGGCTCCGTTCTGCGGGCTTTAGTGGCCTCTGGCGTCAGATGGGTTGTGGACCCAGTCGAGGACGATCAGACTCAGGCTTCCGATCATGAAGACTATCCCCACGGCGAGGAATATGGCTGCCTGCAGAGGAGTCAGAGGGCAGCGTTGGCACTTTCATTCCCACCGTCCGCCAAACACGCCCGACTTACGAAAAGGGGCTCGCCGACATACCGAATTGTACTGTGTGACGTAATCCATATTCCACCAAATGTTTCCACATTAGAGGTTGTGCACGCGCTTCAATACAAATCTCACGTGACAGATGCGACAACAACTTACCGGGATCTTCTGAGATGACTTTAATTTCACAAGTCGAAGGTAGAAGGCAGCAGGGAGAATGAAGATCAGCATGGTAGCTGCAGAAGAACCTAATGAAGAAAACAAACTCACAGATAGATGCTCTTCATCTCCGAAAATCCCCTCCGCCTCTTTACAAAGCCTTTCATTTTGGGTAGACATGGCAACTCACCGATGAAGCCAAAAATGTCACGGATAGTTGGGACAAAGATCACCAGGAGGTTGTTGAAGACCAGGATGGCAGCTGCTACCAATATATGTCGAGTCCAGCTGAAGTCCCTTCCGCTGAAGAGCAGCGTGATGATTGAGGTCCGGACCTGGGGGAGATTTTCAGGGAACGACAAGCTTTAAGATGCACAGTTGAGGTCTTCCTGCAAACTGGAGTGGACGGTAGTCAACTTGATAACTCTAAAACAACCATTAAGTCCAACTCAGATACTTGAAACAGGGCAGCTACTTAACTAGTACCCTTCCCTTTTTAATCATCAACGTTAGGTGCAAAAGGAGATCAGGTCTTCACCTGTATAACCTCACCAAGGTGCATGAACAGATGTACATCATCAGATGGAAAGCATGGACAAAGCACATTTGTTTGTGCTTCTCTACCTTATTTCACCTTGGCCTTATAAGGCTCAGGTGTATTGCCTCATATTTTCATACACGAAAAATGCAAAATATCTGCAGACTCCCTCCCCACCTGCAGCACCTCTTCAGAGCCTTCAAGCCACCATCTACTCATACACAGCAAAGCACATCTTACTCAAGACCAGGGCCTGTTTCAGCTGTCCTCACAGGTGGACCAAAGAAGCAACAGCGGGAGTAGTGAGAAATGACAGCCTTGCCGGCAAGCCGTTTGGGGCAACCACACGTACAGGTTACATCAGCCAAAGGGAAGGGCTGTTGCAACACTGACAAGGCAGAGTGGAAAAAGCCATATTGCCCCTGACTAATCTGTTGCTCATAGATAATGTTATATTTTAATTTGGAATTAATATAAAACCATACAAATGTAGAGTAGATTACAAAAGGTAAGCGGTTTATCTGAAAGAAGTGTTACCTGTACAGAGGAGGTGCCCCTCAACACAGTGCCTTGCAAACGTATTCAGACCCTTGACAAAAATCACATTTTACTGGATAACAAAATCACGCTTTAGTATTTCTTTCCATGTGACAATTTTAATTCAAAATAATAATACCCAAACCGGTTTTTTCTAAGTAAGCATGTTTTGGATAACTAAGTTTCTCTTTTTTTCCCTTTTTAATAGAACTGAAATATGCATTTTGAGTAAGTGCTCACACCCGGTTGCTGTGGCTAACCTTAGTTAAGTTAGGTGCACAAAGTCACCTTATTGAGCAACCCAGTGAGGTCACTGGTCAATACCGGTGTGCAGTAACTGTGCGTCACAATCGCAGATTTCAAGCCAAAAACCAACCCCTCGCATCGTTCTGTGAGGTCCCTCAGCCAGGTGATGAAGTCTGAAGCTAAGAAAACACAAAGTCCAAGGAGCCGTCAAAGCAACTCAGAGACCGAGTTGTCGGAAAGCAGAGATGGGTGCAAAAAACGCCAAAGGCCGCGAATATTCCTGCGAGAGCCATCTACTCCATTGTCAGAAAGCGGAAGAACCATCATACAATCCTGACCCCGAAAGACCTGGAGCTGACTTCAAGGGTTTGAATGTTTCTTTTCTTCTTTAAATATATTTCCTCATGCAAAAATCGTATTGCGTTACAAAAATTAATTTAGAAAATAATTATTCTGATTAAAATATGACACAAAAAAACTATTAAAGCATCTGGTAAAATGTGTGATTTTCTCAAGGGTCACTTTATATTCTGTCCTTATTTGCAGGTTTATTTATTAATTTTTTTTGTGCTGCTGGTCAATGAATCTGTTTGAACGGCGCCTGTTAACCTTCTGTCCCCACAGCCACAGTGCGTGTTCTGCCCTAACCCTAAAGCCTGAGCCCCTCCGCAGCCCAGCTCAACAAACGTGTAGCTGCCCGGGGATCGAACTTCAACACGCCTGCTGCTCCTGCTAAAGCGGTCAGCGGCCAGCACACCTGGGATAGGCCGGGTCTCGGGGCCGACTGCCCCCGGCTCCCGCTGCTCACTCCCCCCCCCCCTTCTGGAGCTTTGGGCGGCTTCGTCACTTTTACCCAATGCCTTTCAGGGACACAACACGCGCCGGCAGCCACACTTGAACTTATTTTCCAGATATGATCAACTGTATCTCTGAAATTAAAAATCTTTCCAGTGTTACTATACAGAGAAATTTTATTTCGTAGAAACACGCTGCGAGGGGAGGGAAGGGTGGCTTGACATGACCGCAACGTGCATCTGGCCTGACCGGTTCCAGAGTTCAACCATTGTTCTGTAGAATGACGACATTTGTCGACTTAATAAAACAGGAGACCCTCTGACCAGTAAGAGCAAAAGGCCATTTATGGAGCAGATTCAAACAAAAGCAAATAAAAGTACTAAAAAAGTAATAACTACTAACTAAAAGTCCCATCCTAAGACGGCACAAACGCAGATTTCAGAACATACGTGAAACGCGTACGCTGTACTCACTGGGAAGAGCACGATGGGCACCGTGAGAGTCACAGCTGCCAGCAGAGCCAGGCGCACCATCAGGAGCAGCGTGTCGAACCTGTACACCTTGGTGAACGTGTGCAGGAGCTCCACCTCCACGTTTTCTGTGACAGGGAACAGCGCATTTGATTGTGCCTGTAAAGAGTCGACAACAGGAGCTCCGAGCTGTGACAAAGCGTTGCAGGGGCACGGCGTCAAAACCGACGCGTGTGTGGGTTGCCATACCGTAGAAGGTGAGGTAGCCAAACAGCGCAGACAGCAGGTACATGATGAGCATGGCGAAGATGGACAGGTTGGAGACACACTGCATCTTTTGATGCGTGCGGCTGCAAATGCAGAAAATACACGTCAAAAGTCCAATCCCACACAGAAAGGCCTGCGTGGCGGCCCCTCAGCGACCGAGCGATGGGGAGGGAAGTGTATTCTCTCACTCTTTGAGCTCGCTGTAGATGGGCAGGATTTCCGGGTGGCACACAAACGCGAAGGTCAGGATGGGGACAGAGTAGGCAGTCTGGAGAGGGGTGGGGAGGGAGCAAAGACACGGCGTCAAGGAGGACATAGCAGGGGGGGTTGCGCGTGTACACAGAGCGTACTAGTCGGGCTCTCGTACCTGCGAGTTGAAAACAAAGTACTTGGGCTGGCACATATCCTCATCGTCCTCATGGGCCCCCGTAGACGCGGGCAGCTTGGTGGGGGCCACGTCGTGGGGCGGGAACAGCTGGGAGCCATTGAGGCTGTGGTTGAAGTCCGAGTGTAGGAGCAGGGGCACGGGACACGGCAGCTGGGTCTTTTTGTAAATGATCTGGGAAAAGGAGAGCGAGTCCCAAACACGGAGCGGCTGTCACACACAGTCTCCAGAGATTTTCCACTGGTCACCCATTCCTTTGAACACGAGCGTGTTTAAAGAACGGCAGTAAACAGAGACTCGCTGTGTTTGGGAATATTACAAGACACCACCTCGGTTTCCATGGCCTCAGGCTGACTCGGGCCGGCGATGCACGATACCCTCTTCTATCCGTTTAAAATATATCTCTCACACACACACACACACACACACACTTCCTATATATATAGGAAATATATTTCCTTTGGCTATGGTGAATTTCGGGGGGGGGGGGGAGTATTTTTCCAATTTTCCAAACATAACTGACCTGAATATATGATTTTAAAAACCCCACAGAGCTGTGTCTCAGTTTCGGCAGAGCGGAATCACATAAACATGTCGTAAACGTAGCAGCCTTCTTGGTTCCAAAGAGGCCTGCGGTGGCTGAAGTGCCACACGAGACAGTCGCGAGTTGTAGCGAATATAGTCTAAGAAGTCACGTCATTTCATCTGTAGGCGTCGAGTGACGCGTCGGCGACAAGTCAACTTTGAACACCTTCGCTTCTCAGCTGGGCGACGGTGCTTGAACAGCCCTCTGACACTAGAGGTGACACGATACAGGAAAGTGAAGTGAAGATGCAGCACTTACTGCCCCCAGGAAGAAGACCATGCAGGAGAGAGACAGGCCGCTCGTATAGCCGAGGTAACCTGCGCAGGGAGGTAAGGGGCAAGAGCGGCTGTGAGAAAGACCTTGCCGACGCTGTGAAAGGTGGCGACGGCTGGGATGGGGAATGGTTGGGGGGGGCGTACCGAGGTTCTTGAGAAGAGCGAGAGGAAGGATGATCAGAAGGGACACAATTACCACCAGGTAGTTTCCATTCAGGAACCATTCACTGTGGGACCAAAAAAAAAAAAAAAAAAAAAAAAAAAATTGAAATTAGCGATGGTGACCTTACAGAGACAGGTAACTCAGCAGGACCCGTCCTCCGGGAATAAGCACTTCTTTTCCCACAGCTATCAATCTTCGTGCGCAGGGGACAAGGGGAAGATGTTCCCGGAGCTTCCAAGTGTCACCAACGTGACCCCTGAGCAGCAGCTAAAACTCACCCCGAGTTTTCCTCCAGGCACATGAAGGAGCGGATCACTTCCGGCAGTTCATACTTCACGATAAAGAGGTAGCTTGACATGGCTGTGAGGAAGTGGCAAAAAGGAGGCACAGTTATCATCATCAGTCCTTTTTTGTCACGTAGAAAGCAAACCACAACTTCACACAGTCCAAACAACATTAGGCAACATTTCACTTTGCACTTCTGCACCACGTCGGTGTGATACTATTGGGCTTCTGTTAAATTTCACTTTATGCATCTGTCTCACGTATCCAATGTTCTTCAAACTTGTATGAAAGGAGTTATAACAAACAACATTATTATTAACACAGCTTTGCAGTGCAAAACAAACCCGGGCAGCTTTAAGTCGCGGTGCCCATGCAACTTAACCAAACATATTACGATTCAGTACATTTTACAATGGATTATTAAGCAGACACTTTCCTCCTATGTAGTATCTTGCTGACACCTCTTTAACCGAAGGCCACTTACAACTACACTTCCTGTTGTTATTCATTTACTTTTGCACAGTGCAATGTAGCACGCTATGTCGCGCAAAAACACGCGCCAATTCAGAGCCACCGTGTCTTTGGACTGTGGGAGGAAACAGAGCCGCCCTGAGGAATCCCCCGTAAATACAGGGAGAACACACAAACTCCAACATTACCTCCAATGTTCTGCAGCGCTATGCATCCAAACGCAGCGATCTTCCCAGGCCAGCCGAATGCCCTCTCTCCCAGTTTCTCGTAGATAAGAGAGCCTGCAGAAGGACGTGGTCCGTGTTTACACAGCACGTTCCCAGAAGGCGCAACATCCTGCAAGCAGGAACAAATAGAGCACGTACCTCCCTCCTTGGCCGTCACGAGCAACAGATGAACAGAATACAGAGACATCACTGCCACAGCAAAGAGCAGAACGCTGAAACATAGGAAGACAGGAAAGGTGCTCAAACCACCGTCTTTGTCCAGCTTTTCACTGTGCGTGTGTGTGTGTGTGTCTCCACAGCCTCTTTACTCCAATTCCAGTAAGACTAAAACCAACCAAGAAGGGTATCACTATGAGGAAAACTACTGGTTTGTGCTCTGCTGGGTGACTAAAAAAGGGACCTAAAAACTACAAGCAGCTTTCAACAAGCAGAACAGTAGATGTTTGTTGGGTATGTTAGGTTAGGTGAGGTTTCCAAAGCCTTGGGTACTTTTCAACAAATGCATGTCCTCAGGGGTCTTCCAACCGTCATTATGTTCTCTTCATTATTCATTGAGCTGCTCAGTACAGATGTTTAACCAACAGTACCTACTATTTTGGAGTATTTTTCCCGACTCGAGTGGCATTTGACATTTTGCTCAAGAATATAAAAGTCCCCCTGGGACCTGATCTAGTAGTAACTTCTGGTAAAGAGTGCAGAATCTGCACAAATCTCAATGTAGGAATAATGAAAGGGGCAACATTTCCACTGAGTAGGATCTACTGCTCAGCTTTCCAACGCACAGCCGACGACATCAAAGTCCACCTTCAGGTGTCACGTCAACCTCCCCATTACCTAGCAGTCCAAACATTCACAGGAAAGGGAAACGTTAAGAATTATGATAGGCTGGAGAATTTCAGAACCTCCAAAGTTAAAAGGGCTTTTGTTATGCCACGTTAGGGTGGGCCTCTCTCAGAGGACTCGAATAAAACCTCAGCTGCTCAGCTCCACTGGGTGACACCAATAAACGGTGTCCTTAATGGATAAACCATTACAATACAAAATGTCTATGATGTCTTTTGGCTTAACAGTCCAATAACTGCAGGAATTGGATCTCCGAGGGGTAGTTTAAAGTTGAAGTTGTAATAGTACAAGGAGGTCTCCTGCTTGAATAAGAAACTTAAGTAAATCTCTTTAATGACATACACCTGTACAAATAAATAAAATTCTCATGGTGTCAGTTAAGCATCAACTAGAAAAATAAACACTGGTACCACTTGGCAACTTCGGGGGGGGGGTTTAATTCAGGAAAACTCACACAAAGAGTAGGATGCCTGTGTTGGCCATGGCGTAGGACAGACCCAGGATTCCACTGCCCATGATGGCGTTGCTCAGGTTGAAGACTGACATCCCAAAGGACGTGTGTCCAGGCTCCTGCTTATAAGTAGTGCAAACAGACCCAAGCCAAAGCAGAGGTTTTAAATCTGCAAACCTGGTTTTTTATAATGCAGAAAAGTTAGCAGTCAGCAATATTTCTTGCGTTCAACACGAGTGAAGAACGAAGCCAGAGGAGTACTTACGTCCTCTTGATAGTCATCATACTTCCTGTTCTTCATTACTCCATTTGTCAGAAACTTCTGGTTCTCCATGCAATCTTCATCACAGAACTGGCTAAAATGTAGAGAAGAAGGTTTAAAAGGTTGAAGCCGACGGCCTAATCACCTGCTTCACGTTTCCAAGGAGGGAACACAACAATTATTGTGCGAGAACAACATATAACAACCCCTCGGTATCCAAACTGTCTCTGAAAACGCCTCAAATACCGAATTCTGTAGACACGAAACGTCCGTTTCCATTCACTTCAAGTAAAAGTCAGTTGTCAGGTGTGTAAAACAGTATCAAGCGTGGAGAAGGGGCAGATACGGTGCGAAAAGAACTTAATGTGGAACTACGGAGTGACTGCCGCAACTCTGTCGCAAACTCTACGTCAGCACACTCCTTTTTTTGCCTTTTTTATTTTAGCAATAAAAAAAGCCCTCTTTTTAAGAGGAACTGTCATTCAAGACAGTGTGTATGGTTTTTTTTTTTGGGAACTCTACGCACCGGTTGGCTGGACTTACTTCCCTGCCGACCCAAATGACTAAGAAAGAAACGATGGGGCCCGGACGTTTCCCTGCCCCTACCGTCAAGATTCGAAGAACTTGCAAGGCTGCCGTGCCAATAAAGTGCCTTCAACTTCACCGTCTACAATACACTGCTGATAACGCTGGGTGCACAGCAACACCTCCAAATTCAACAAAAAAATTATTGTTCTATCCTTCAACAAAACGCCTAAACTGAAGTGTAAGCCCATTAGAATAACAATAAATGGGAACCCAGAACTGACTACAGGCAGACAGGATGACTGGGTGCTCTGACTCAGGGACCAACCTGCTTATTGTGACCTTCTCAGAGTCCATGGGCTCGGTGTATCGCTCATTGAGGCTGTCGGCGCTGTCATCGTCCGCCTCCGTGCGGACTTTCCTCAGCTCCACGTGTTCCATGGGCATCCTTTCCGCCACACAGACTGCAGAAGGTATACAGATAGCTCCTGTCGCTGGTAGGGAGCGCTGGACCTACTTGTAGGTGCCCGTCTGCTGCCTGGATTTCTGTGTCCACAAGTGTAGATGCGGTGTCCTGTTAACAAGTCAAAGCACACGATAACGGCGCGGAAGACGGATGACCGGAGGTCGACGCGGTGGTTACAAGAGCCTAACTGATGAGCTGAAAAAAGAAAGAAGTTCACGGTAAGTCCTTGTGGTGCCGATTTGGTCCAGGTGCTCAACTGCATTTTTAACTGACAACGGAAGAGAACTGGATTGTAACAACTGGCGATAGAATGAGCCAACAGAGAAATGCAAACATTGCATACAAGTTAAAAAAAAAAAAAAAAAAAAAAAGGGGCACAAGGGCACAGAAGTTTACCATACCTATGAGGGGTGGACACGTACTGCGATTTGAGAAATTCTAAAAGGTCCAGTTTTACAATCGAACCACCGAATTTTACGTCGACACCACACTGTGTCAGTCCCCCCCACGTCGTCTCAACTATTGTGTACATGGTGTGTCGAACAGCAGAAATCTAGCCAGTAGCTTCAATGCCAGGACTTCTTACTTCCCACAGCACTGAAAGGGACCTTTGTGGATCTGTCTTCACTATGAGGACACCATACAAAAAATCCCTGGAATCAGCTGAAGCCCTCATTTAGCCAGAGAGAAAACAATAATAAGTTCAGGTTTTGAGGATGGGCGACGCAGTATCGGCAGCATCGCTTTCTACAAACGCTGGTACAGCCAGCAATCGCCGCATCGCTGCCGCACAATGTGCATTTCATTCCGGAGCGACTGGAGAAAGTTTGTAGAAATTTCCTCCTATACAAATGCCTTCTTTACAGCTGACTGGTTGGTGGGACTTGCGGTTATGTAACCGAGCTGCGTGCCTGAGCCACTGTGCAGAAACTCCCTGTTATCCCCGAAGCGTAACAACTGATTATACTCAACATCGCCGAATTCCCACAAAAGCCTTTTTACTGCAGACGCTGTTTGACCGCAGCGACCGGCCCTTTGGTTTCTGTGAAAGAAACCTCCTGTTTGCTCGCACGGTGCCGCTGCATTTCTAGCATAGCTCCCGGCCGACAGACTCTGGCGTTACCCCCCCGGGCCCCGACACGTTCGCAGCAAAACCTGCGGGTGCCCTCCTCGTCTTCCGAGGCTCTTCCCCAGTTGTTTACAGACGGCAAGTTGTGTGGTAACGTCACCCAGCAGGATTCTCAGCAAAGGAAAGCCTGTTCTCCTCAGTTTCAGGCGGTTTAGAACGGTAGGTGTGACAACCTCTCGCACATATGGAGACAGATCTGCCCAGCCAGGTCCTGCCCTTGAGCGCAAAGTAATGCAAAAACACAAGTAGAGCCTACACTTACTCATTCGGCAGACACTTTTCTCCAAAGTACGATGATTGTTATCTAGTTGTTAGCAAATCGCCTTTATCCAAGGTGACCAACAGAGCTAGACAAGCCACGTTAAACTCCCTAAAATCACTTACTCACTCATACACAACAGCAGTGTAACACACACACACACACACCCAAAACGTGTTTGGACTGTGGGAGGAAACCCACGCAGACCAAACTGCAACCCCTGTCCAACAAGCCACTGTGAGACATGGGCGTGACCCCCTGCGTCATCGTGCCACCTGTTTGCAACTCTTTTTAATACTTTCTGCAACAAACCGCCCCTTTTCTGCTTACACCGTTTTATTCTTCTGCGGTGCCCGAGGCCCCTGAACACACATGCCACAGAAGACTGCGAACATGATGTATTTTAATTTCCAGTCACTTAAATTTTGATTTGACTTTAATGTTGCATCATGTTAATGAAAGGCAGTGATCCGAACTGCCATCCCATCGCTCCCGTTCCCTGCCGCCCACTCAGCGTTCTCAGTATAGATGGACACAGACCTGCATTGGATGAGCTCTTGATGGAGACAGAATTTTAAAAATCTTACAGCGTATTTTAAATTCATTACAGCTTCATCTGATGTTTTTAAACACTGAATAAATTCTGAAAGAGTAATAGTACGCAGTATCATTTAACTTTTACAGAGTGTGAAATAGCCGGTGGATTTACGAACAGTTCAGAGCTACGAAGAGACTCATTTCCAGTTGTGTTGATAAGATGAGGCAATAAGCAGCCAAGAATATAACACCACCAGGCTGCTCTCACCGGCAACACACTTCACTAACCACGTGTGGGAAAAGCGTTGCAGCTGCTCTCTTCCCCGTTCTCAAAAGCACACACAGTCTTCACAGCAAATTCTACACTAGTGGGCAAAGATTAAGCAAAACAGAACAGAACAAAATGAAAAACTGCATTACCGTATGTGTCGAACCTCTGGAATATTCTTCTCTGAGCCTGAGTGGTGAAGCCGCTGCACTCCGCACCCAAGCTAAGGAAACAGGTACAGACAAAGTCATTGAAAAAAAGACAAGGGAGGGGTTTGATCCCACCAATCATGGTTCTGCGCTGCCTTTAGCGTTGCATGTACTCCCACACACACACACACACACACACACACACACACACACACACACACACACACACAAACACACACACAGGGGAAGTAAGATGGAGAGCTTCTTTGTTACCAAAGCTGGGCTGGATCACAGGCAGGACACCAGTCACCGAGTGTTCTGTCCTCCCTTCACCCAGCTGAGTGCCCCCAAGGGCCCCAGTTTTCCATTGTCCTGGCAGAGCTGCATTCCGTGGACACACACTGCTGACCGCTCTCACCAAGGCATGCTTAGCAGGGACTCATCTTCACAAATGAAGGTAAAGCTGCTCCATCTATCCTTGAAGGGCCCACAGAAAACCCTTCAAGACCTCTAACTCTGTACCAGACCACCAAAAAACACAAACAACCATATGCTGGGAAATGAAACTCCCACCTTCTGCACCAGCTGATGCCACCATCCTGTAGATGTAGCACTTCAACAATATAGGGTCAAATACCATCTCTCTCTCGCACACACACACACACACACACACACACACACTTCTTCCAGGTAAATCCTGCTGTTGTTAACATGGTCAGTCCTACAATAATCTGAAAATACACCTTTGAAATTAAACGTCTGAAAGTGGGGGCACCGCTGAGCCCTGAGAAGAGGATGTAACAATGCTGAACAGATGCCCTCCTGGCCTTTGTATGCAGCTGCATTTAGTAACATCTCAGAAACATTTTCATTGCAGACCTCGTCAAAATTTCTGCCTGTTTTTTTTTTTTGATACCCATTTGCATTCTTTTACAAGCATTCAGTGTGAACTGCAAATATTTGCTGATGGAATTTAAGAGCACACCGTAGCAGACCAGTTGTACACACTTATCGTGTGTCGTACATCAGCCAGCCTCACGTGACTCACACGCAACACCTTCACCGTCTGGTCCTGTGTTGAATTCAACCACTAATAAAGAAGTAACATGTTCGCCATCTTCGAAGTGAAATCTTACAAATATGGAAAAAAGTAAAATTCTCATTTTCATTCTTTTAGACTCAAATGATCCTGAGTGGTATCTCAGCATGCCAGACACTTCCCTTCTGCCAAGTGTGTTTACAGAACATCGAGGCAACTTTGTGTGAACATGCCAACTAGAGTTCAAGGACCACACTCCTGTCTCTTCTTCCCATATCAGCACTGCCCGTTTCCAGGGCGGCTGGGTAACCTTCCCCCTGGGCTGAGAGTGGGGTGTGGGTTCAACAGTTATCAACAGTTCCACACTGATATCACTGCTGGTCAACACAGGTTGGCGCAGAGTAACGGACTGAGCTCTCGAACCTCACTGGGTCACCTGGTGTTTGACGAGGAGAAAAACAGCTCAGATGTTTGAAATCTCGGTGGTGGTGGTGGTGGGGGGGGTGTAGGGTCACGCAGCTGTATTTGCCTACAAACAGCACAGCAGTTGGGAGGCATTGGGATTCTGTGTCTGGAAGACATGTGGGGCGCTTGCAGCACAGCAGCCAGGCCTCATAGACCTGCAAAGAGATCCAAATGATCCACCACCACAATATACAGTGAACCATAAGATTTTATGATGCTACTTGTTCAGTTTTGCCTGTTGAAAGACACACCTCATACCATAAATGCTGTGACGCATCACGATGCTCAACACCAAGAGGCATTAATACTGGACAGGCCGGTTCTTTCCTAAAGGTGATTTTATCGCCGTTGGTAGAATTCCTACAAACCGATGTGCAGTGGGCTTGAAAAATGGAGCTCTTATTGTTTGACAAATAAATCAAGTCGAGAAGTTACAGTAATGGCAGCATGTGTACAGAGCACTTTCTGCAGATGTCCTAAGTCACTGTTCTGCACTGCCGTGCCAAGTAACCGCGGTGCAGGTGTAGCCACGTGAAGAGCGGCCAAGTAGAAGTTCAACCTGCTGGATGTCTCGACACGTTTCTGAGAGCGCTTTGGAACCACACGAATGAGTAGAGGAACAACTGTACGCAGTTCACATCTGCATCATGCTTACTTTCGCTCAGCGTTGCTATCTCCTGGTTTTACGCTGCCAAGCTTACTTTGGAACAGGCTTTTCCTGAACGAACCTGCCGTCTATTGGTTACGATGAAGCGGTCAGGCTCAGCACAAACACCGCGAGGCACCAGACACTGTTCGGCCTCCTGAAAACAGCCTTTTCACTCTCAAGTCGAATTGCGATCAATATTGCCGCTGCCCTTTTGCACAAACATCTGGAGTTACCGAAATCCTTCCCCATACCTGCAGCTAAACTGTAATTCCGCTGTTTCCGTTTCGCCAAAATTTCCCTGTGGGAATAAACTATAGAAAAAATACTGAACTATGTTAATTTTCTTTTAATAGACAGTTTGTTTTTATTGATAGGTTTGGGCTTCACTCTCAGCGAACCCCTTCCGTGTCGACTCGTGACATCTTGGGCCAAAAACCAACAAAGGAGACCACAGACTATTTGAAGCTGCACATTAAAAAACACAACTCACCACCTTAGCTGATGCCAAGACAGCCACACGTTTGTTCTCACTTCAAACGGAAGACCTAGAGGTCAGAGGGATGCTGAGAAATTTCCAACTTCAATAAACAGCTCAGCAGACACTTATGTCACAGTACATTTCTCCAGGTTTAGTGCACAATACAGAGGAGGGAAGAAGAAAAAAAAAAAAAAAACTTTCAAAATAACCATGTGTAGGAGAAAAAAGTACATTAGAGAACCAACACAGCAGTACTACAATCAACAGGTTCCAGTAAATGAGCGGAAACGTCACTTAAACCACACCGTCACAACTACACAAACAGCATTAATACACAAACCAATATATACTCACAATGGCGTGGAATCCACATATATACATTTCTTTGGGTTTGAGAGAAAAAATTTGGATTTTGTGTGCCGCTCAAATAATTTTCATTTTTCATTTACACGTATTCTTTGAGACCTTTCACTCATTATGATGCAGCATTTATCTGACATCTTCACCCAAAGTGACCTACAGCTCAGGTGCTGTAAGGTGCAAGTTATCCAGTTGTTACCACATGGATCTGACTGTTCTGCCTCTTGCATCGACACGTAAACACCGAGCATCGTTTGGGTTCACGTTTTGGTGAGCTGTTGTTCAGCGTCTGGTGCACAATAGCTAAAAGGGGCCGATCGGCCTTACTACACCACGACAGCCATGATAACCCGTGTTAACTGCTAAAGTAACGGTACTCGTTGAATGTGATTTAAACGGAAGTGGGCGGCGGTCTTGGGGGCTCCGGAAGGCGCGCAATCTTTTATTGTTGACGCTGAACGCAATTATGTCAAACAAAGGTTAGACGGAGCGATTGCAAAACCAGTTTTCTGTATTCTAAGCTCAGCTGAGCAGCAGTGCGCAGGACGCGTCGGGAGAGCGAACCCGCAGGGGGTCTCCCCGGACAAAGAAAGGGGTCAGCTTATACGGACATACAGCCAGGTAGCGGTACACATTTTTACAAACGGAAAGGTCCTAGTAGTAAGACAGACAATGAACGTTTGAGCACAAACGTGTTTTCATTATAGGTTAGGGTTGGTGTGAACCGGGTTAAAGGAGCTTAAGAGGCTAGAGATGATAAGGAAAGGTTAACCAGGAGAGCCAAGCAGCTTGAAACAGACACTTTCAACGCAACTTGCTTAAACTTTTAAATCCATTTACACTTACGTCTGCGAGTTAAGAAGGTCTACCTTGCAAATGGTCTTTGCAGCACGTTTCCAAGATGACGAAATGGAATCATTTTCATGCTAATTTTGTGAACTGTTATCTTTACCACTTTGCTATTTCAGCTGTCAGGACTCTTGAAGGCATTAACATAACATGGATTACGTGAACACACTTTCGACGCAGCGGGCGTCCACCTCTCTGCGCACCTGGAGCACCACCAAGGACTTGTGTTACACAAGGACACGGACTGAACGACAATCTACGCCTGCAGTGGGATGTTTGCTCTGAAGAACCACACACGTTTCTGCAAGTCCCCGCGTTACCTCCTGCAGTTTAGCTGCAGTCTTCCTGGCATTTGCCCAAACACAAGTTTTATACTGAAAGGAAGCCATTCCATGGTGAAATATGTTGATGTTTCAATATTCTGTCATTTTTCAAAACAATGACTGTTGTTATTGTTGCTTTCGACGAAATATATATGTCTCCAGAAGCCATGGGCAGATTGAAAAAACACAAATTTAAATAGACACCGTTTCAGCAATTTTCAGAAGCCAGTTTGGGCTGTGAGTTACATTCCAAGAGCATGACATCTTTATGCTTCAGAAGGTAAAACCTTTCCTCAGCCACGTGGCACATTCACATTAAACACAGAATTGCCACTGTGACAGCAGATCAGTGTTGCCGCCAGTTAACACCTGGGTGTGTCGGTGACAGCGACTGTTTATTTTATCTAGTGACACTCTTAGGAAAAAAAAAAAAGGACTGATGATATTGAACTAGTCACGGTGTCGTAGCCGTTTATACAACTGTATAAATTAACAGAAGCAACTCAGGTTAAGAACCTGGCCCAAGGGAGCAACAGCAGGAGATGGGATTTGAATACAAGTCCTTTCAGTGCATATAACTTTTATGATACCTTCTTCCTTTGTCAGTAACTGTGAGCTACTTTGCCAACGTTATTCTTTTTTGTCAATTAAGTCCCCCCCGAGTGAACGAGACGCCTCGCCAAACACCGTAGACTGCCATCTCTTACACAACTGACATGTTGTGACTTAATAAAATCCCCAGTGGAGTGTTTATCATCACTTCCATTAGCAGGAGCTCCTCCATTTTGTGTTGCCGGACCCCCGTGAGGAGCCCCCTCACTGTATTTATAGCACCATGCGAGAGTCTATGTTGAATGTGACCTTTAGCCCTTTAGAATAAGGCTGTTCCACTTGAGAACGTGGGCGGTGTGCAGGCCAAGATGAAATCACAGTAATGGTGGTAATGAGACCGTGACAGTATAACCTCTGGATTAGTAAAACTGATCAGAATGAATTATTTGATTCGGTCGAGGTTCGCCAATAACGTTCCGTTTAAATTCTTCAATGGCAATAATGGGATTTTGAGCAATAGAAATTTGAATTATTAGACACAGTGCATTTTGTTCAAACATCTAATTTAGTACTCAGCTGGAATGAAAGCCGCCACACCCTCGCAGCAGAACGCCCGCTGTACTGTGTACATCTCCCAGCACCCAAACAGAACAGTTACACAACATTCCTTAAGTGGTCTTTTGTTTCTGCAAGCTACACCATTGACTGGGGTCCCAAATGCCGACAGTTTTACCTCCAGCGGTGGCTACAATAGCACTTTTTTTCATACTCATTACTGCAAAACTGCCCGATTAAACCCTCAAATAAATCACAGTTCCTGCATACACTTCGTGCGAAGTGTAACAACCTGCTTAAAATTAGGAGCTGCTAGTTATAGCAAAACGGCAGGATAACAGTGAACAAAACCATCATATCCGGAGGTGTCGGTCGGAGGCGGCGATCGAGTGGGTGACATTTAGCGTCAGCTCAGAACGCGGCAAACGGACAAAAACAAACGCAAGCAGGAGAGCTGGAAGCGGGTCCCGGCACTTAAACACAACGCTCCCTGAAATACCACGACTTTTTTGGTGCGCGGCTACGCCCCGTTACCCGGGGTGCACCAAGTTACGCCGCAAGTCGGCTCACGTGCCGCTTTCCTACCGTTCGTCCAAAGGTCTGCGTTGCCCTATTAAATAAAAATATATTGTTAACATTGCCAGTGTCTTCTGGTACTCACTCCAGATACCGAGCATTTCATACTTTTAATACTTTGTGGCTGCCTGGAAAAACACGCAAGGCGACACGCAAATAAGGAGACTTTCTACAACTTCGGCACCGATAACACAAACACACACGTTTATGCGGTGGGGACATTTTGGCTCACCTCTAAAACCATTTCACACAGATTGGTTTAGACCCTCGCTTTGAGCGAAAGTGGTTCTTACCGCTGCTTCATTTCTGGTTTCCAGTTCTGTCTCGATGGTCAAGCACAGGTAGAAGCAGTCAGAGGGAATAAGGTGGGGCTGAACGTCACAGCTGACAACTGTTACACATACAGGTATTATTTAGAATTTTGCCAACTCCTCCCTCCCCCTTTAGTAACCTGGAGTTTCTGACTGCGGCCCAAGGCGTGGAAATGTATCCCATTCGGAAAGAATCCCCTTCGCGGGGTTATGTAAGGTGTAAAAACTACTGTGACAAGTGTCACCACTGTAGTGTAAACCGCTGCAGGACACGGTCACTCACCGCCTTGGTGTCCGCGCTTCTGCTTTCGCCAAAACCCAAACCGTCCGCGGCCTGTCGGAGCCGCGCCTTCGGTTTTAGGAATCGTGACGAGGAATTTATGCTTTTTTTTTGCGCATGAAACAAAGCGCGAGGCCACTCAACCAAACGTGACGTGGAAGAAGGTTCCAGCAAGACGCCCCCCCCTTCACCACCTCCCAGCCCCGGAACGAAGCCATTGTGCTCTCCCTGCTACCTGGGTGCCACCTCCCAGCGCGCACCTTTCGCATTCACTTACACTTAAAACACGTGCATCTCCACTACAAAGTTTGAAACAATACAAAACACCTCGGAGCCCCCCCCCGAGCGGCAGCTCGCGCCATTCACCCCCTTTCTCACAGAGGTTACAGCCAGAACCCGCGCCACGACGTGGGGATGCGGGTCAGCACACAGGTGGGGGAAGTGTGTGTCCCGACGGGGACGCGCACAGGTGAGGCGCCCCCCGCCGCCGCACTGTTGTGGTCCGGCACGCGCTCGTTCGTCACGCCTCAGTCCTCCGCGCGCACATGACTGACGACAAAAGAAGCCGCTTCCTGCAAAAAACGCGCTTAGCGACTCGCGCGGCCACGCGCGTCCCGCGTACATCGCCTATTCACACAAAGAGGGAAGCGAACCGGCCGGCGACGGTAAAAGACAACACGTGCACTGCAGTCAACACTGTTCACACGCACGTGCTCGCGCTTTAACGACTGTTCCGTGGAAACGCGGTGCTGTCATCTGTGTTTCCTTTTTTTGGTAGCACGCTTCGCCAGCGCGGTTTTACCGATGTCATAAAACGGAGGGTAAAACGATGTCCTCGTCGTGCGACCGCAGCGCTCCGCGTGCATTAGCCCCCCTGTATGAACGACCGAACAAACGTAGAACGACGGTGACGCTGCGTGGGGACCCACCTTGTTCGAGAGAACAGGGCTGCGCGGACAAGGGGGAAGTGAGCAGGAAGAGCAGGCAGGCGGTCCATTTAACAGCGCTCCCCGCACAGTGGAAATTTCCACCATGTGACGGTGCTCTTCCTTCCCGCGTCGTGCTTCGGCGGCACGCGGGGGCTGCGCGCGACCGACGGACACGGTGGGACCCGCACCGGCTACCTGTGCGTGGGAAGGCGTGGCGGCGGCGGCGATCACACTTCGCGTGCAGACACGCCGCGGGGGTCAGGCTTGGATGAAGGCGCGAGCAGCGCGCGGGGGTCCCCCCTCCCGCCTCACGTGCTGTGTGGCACGAGCCAACCGACCCACGCCGCCTCAAACAAGGCAGTTAATCTGCTAGTTAAGCGCGGCTCGCGTGCAGCTTACTTGCCTGTATTTACAGCCGACTTTATCACGTCAGAAGGGGCAGGTAAACACCCCTCAGGTGGGCGAACACGCGGGAAGGCAGCGCGTTCCACGGATTTACTGCTTTTCTTAAGGAAGCGCCGCGAAGGTGATGCTCTGCCCAACCGTGGGAATTCCTCTGGAAACGGTTCTCCTCTCAAGCAGCTGTGCTTAAAAAATAACGTGAAGTAGAGCCGCCGTCGTGGGGTTTAGGCGACACCAAACTGAAGGTGGACAGTCGATGCGGACGATAATCCGGAGAATAAAACTAGACCGAGTTTCCCTCAGTTAGAACCACGGAGGTCTGGAATAAGAATCCGTTAATGGAGCTTTTTGTCCGAAGGCCTTGGGAACTATTTGAGATCATTTACTCCAGCAGTACTTATGTAAACAAATGTGGGAAGATGGGAAGTATTTCAACAACATTTTGCAGGCCTCAAACCACTCAAAGGCCCCGATGGAAGTCAAGGACGTCTCCGTGAAAAACGCTGACCGTTAAAGTTGGAGAAAAGACTGTATAAAGTGTTAATATTCCTCTGAGCAATGAGACTAACCAGATATTTGTTACTATTCGAGGTATTAAATATTTCAGAACTTTGATGTCACCACTGCCTTGTTGACTGTTAAAAGTTCGCGTTGCTTTCGGCAAAGGACTGTTGTCTGTGGTGTTTGTTATAAAACGTTCCAGTCAGACTCCATGAACTTGTAATCCTGGTTCCCCTTTAATGAATTATGAAGTTATAACCCTTCTCCATAAAACACACATTATTCAGCATAACCACATATTTGCCCATCGCCCATGTCATTTTTCTCCCACAAAGGGCAAAACGTTGTCGATATAAGAACAGCAGCCTTTTTACCTTTGTGTTATGTCACTTAGCGGCTTTTCGAGAGGAAGAATCCGGTTTTACTGCAACACAGTCGTCGAGCAGCTTTTAATCCTCTTCCAGTTAAATGACGGACAAGTATGAACGTAGGGTGTTCCTAATAAAGTGACCACTCCCTGTCGTTAACTTTTACACACATTTTTAGATGAGAACCTTTACTTTGGGTGCTTACCTTTAGTACTACTACTACTACCAGTACTTACTGTACTACTTTTTTGTACATTAATGCTGCTCTTCGACAGTTGTTGCCACCTCTGTGCAGAAGCCGTGTGCTTGCGCTGCCCTCAGTTTGCTGAGTCACCGTGGAGCTCTGCAGCGCCTCTGACAGGCGAAACCGCCGCTGCTCGTTTCACAACCATCTTCAGCCTGTCCTTCCCCATCTCGGGTAAATGAGCTCGAAAACACCGTCAGCCTCTGTGCTCCACAGGCCGGGCAGCAGAAAGTAGAAATATTGGTTCCTGTGCTGCGGAGACACAGCAGTAGACCATGACACAGCATTTCTGTTACTAACATTCCTAAATAAACAGTGATTAAACAGGTTCCTGCCCAGGCTGGGCATGCAGCCTTCCACAGTTTACTCTCTGCTGGGGGGAGCGGGAGGGCTAACCAGCCAGGTCATGCTGACCTGTTTTTTGCTGTCATTCACACCTCCAGATGTATGAAGCCGAACCTCTTAGTGATGTGAGGGTAGTAAAGTTTGTTGATATGTATTTGTTTTTTCCCTCTTGACTAGGACTGTACTAAATACAACCACTTGAATGGTAAAATAGTTTGGTGATCTATAACATCTTGTTCCTTTTCACCTTTCCACCGTCACACCTTTTCTGACATGAGGAGTGCCGGGTGACACAGCTAGAATAGTATATGAATAATATGGAGCGTCTGATCCGTATTTAAGCAACATTTTCCTTATTATTTGCAAGAGGGCCATTTAACTTGTCAGTTACCAGCACCAATCCTTTTTAATCTTTGTTCGATTGAAAGAGAAATAAAAATGAGTACGGACTTCTGAAACAACAATTATTCCAAGAAAATTCCCTTTGCTGACATCACTGTACTGTCCTGTGTTAGAATCTGGCAGAAGCAGAAAGTGGAAGTTGGTTGCTGTGCTGTGGTGACACAGCACTTCCATTACTCTTGGGGGGTCATAAATCCACAGTGAGTAAGCAGTTTCCTGCCCAGTTTCTGGAGGCCTGGCCAACTTTGCAGAAGGTGCCACTTGTTTGGACTTTGTGAGGGTTAACTGGGTGACGTCTGTGTGGGACGTGTGAAGCGAAAACGGCCCACGGCGCCGCGGGCTCCTCCTTGCCCGGTGGACACCTGTCTGGCGGGACGAAGGTTTGGAGAAGGTGTGGAACGTGGCAAACGGAGGATGATGACCCACTAGAGTAGCTGGGGGACCTGCCTCAGGTGCAGAGTCTCACGCTAAGGCAGAGCCAACAGTGAGGATGAAGTTTCCATTAAACTGACATTTACTGCCCCTCACTCAGCAGACGCTTCTCTCCAGACAGCTGAGGGTGGAGAAGTTAATCATTTAGGACTGTTGGAAAACACTCAGAACATGAGGAATTGAATGAATTTTGGCTAAAACGACACTTTCGACGTTCACGTCCTGGTTGCCGTTGTGTCACGGAGGACGAGCGTCGTTTGACCGGAACCAGTCCCACGCGGACCTGTGATCAGAGACGTGAAGCGATAACTTTGTTTGTTTGTTTGTTTACTTTCGCTTAACTGTTAATTGTGTGGGGTGTTGTTGGGAAAAGTGTGTTTGAGAAACTCTCTATAATATTACACGTGTTTGGCGGCCAATTTCCGGCGATGAGACGGGCTTCTTTTCTCACGCAGGTTTCGGAAATGTCGGCCTTAGGCGAGCGTTTGTTTTGAAGGACCCGATATTTTTAGCGAACAAAGAAGGAACAGCGTGAGCTGCAGCGAACCCATGAGAGAAAGTGTCAAACGGCAAACCGACGGCCGCTTCCATCTATTGTTTCAGCTGGAGTCCTCGATCGTTTGCTCCGTGGACAAACGTGCATTTCTTTGTCAATAAACTCCAAAGCTGACTGGGAAACAAATACAGCTGGAACGTTCGTCTGCCCTCATCTTACGGCTTTAAAGACAAGTATGTTGCCCTCAACATCTGGACGGTGCATAAATAAATACAAATATGGCAAATAAACCGGTGCGCAGCTGCAGTTCTGTGGGTCTGTTTTGGAACATCTTTCGGCACAATAGAGTCAGGAGTCGACGGGAATCTTCATCGGACTGTGGGACTTTTTCTAAGTTTTGTCAGATGTGGGCTAAGGTCCACAGATCACCGGCACTGCTGTACTGAGGAAGAAGAGGGACAAGCGGACGTGACTCGACGCAGCGACGGCGGCCCCACGTTTTCGAGAGCGGTTCACGGGCACCGCGGTGCCTTCTTCTCGGAGTTGCCGCTTTCGGCCGCTGGCAGAAAAAAGGCCCGAAGCCCTGCTAGGCGGTACCTGCCTGCGCCCGGCGAGGGCATTTGAGGGTATAAAGGAGAATTAGGAGCGACGTTCTTCCTGATCGACACGGGCTGCTCTGCCTCGGTCCTGAAGCGCTGGAGACGCGAGTAAAGCAGCTGAGGCCGCGTGTCCGGCGTAGGTCCCGTGCTCCGGAACTTCTGCCAAACGAGATGACAAGAACAAAGTTAGTCCACCGTGGACGAAACGACAAAAAAAACCGTGCTTTCTGATACGAGTCACTCGCACGTTATTCAGACCGTACATTAAATAATGAAATTAAAAAACAGGTTTGTTTTAACGTTTCGTTACGTGTTACAGATGTTGACCCGACTGACGATCTCTCACCGCTTTACTTTGGAAGTGTTTATTTTTAATTTAAAATCTGAGCGCACGTGAAGACTGGCCTTCCTTGCTGGGTTAAATTTTAAACGTGTTGTGGCATCAGCGCCATCGTTTCATCTTTCCTCCAGAGCCGAAGGACGTGCCGGGTATCTGACTCTGCACCCCTGCGTCCCGCTCGAGTTCGGACCGCGGGAGGACACGACACGCAAACTCTACCCGGACCGAGCCGACGCTAAATAACCACCCGGAGACAAACTACCTGGTAATAAATCCTTTTTTATTATTATAATTGTTATTCCGTTGTCCACGAGAGTGAGTTTTCCACAGCCTGGACTCACCGCTCAGTTCAGATGTGTATATTTATATATTTATATATATATACTTTGAATGCATTATTGCATTACACTATACAAGCAATAAAACAACTAAAGAGAAATTTACATCCACTTGTTTCTGTATTTACAATAAAGCAGTTAAGTCACCGCTTTCCAGATGTTAAAATCCACACTTTGGAGGAGGGCGACGAGGGGCTCGATGAGCAGAATGACAGGTAATTTATGTTTAATCTGGTCAGATGTGTAAAAGTCTCTCGGTTTTCTATTTACATTGGGGTTTGGAAGAAATGTAAAACTTCACAATGCAGTCTGTGGAAAAAGTAACAAACTATCGTCAAACGTCCATTTACTGTCCCTAAAATACAACTCGGCACACGATGCTGGGCCATGCTGATGTGCAAGTATGTAAATGAGGGCGGAGCTCCACGCGGCTCCGGGGCCGACCCGCTCCCGATGCCAACAGGCGAGCCGCACGATGCTTTGTGGCCGCCTCGGCTCATCCTCCGCGCCCTTCCCGCGGCGTCGTGCCTCCTTCAGCCTTGGAGTTAGAGGTAAATCACAGCTGCCGGGTTAATCCACCAAACTTCTTCTTGAACCCACAACCTACCGCGACACCGACCCCGAATGACTCTGCAGGAACTGACCGTTGGGCCGAACCGCTCAGGGCCACTCGTTGTGGTGACACCTGTCGTGCCTCTTCTTCTCATTCTTCTCCTTCTGAAGTCTCTCGAGCTCCGCCTCGTACATCATCTCCTGGATGAGGTACTTCTCGCGCCGCATGCGGTCGCGGAGATCCTTGGGCAGGTCCGGGATCAGGTAGGCGATCAGGTTCTTTATGGTGAAAACCATGTGCTGTGACGAGCAGTGAAGAAAGACACAAGAAAGAGCCTGAAATAAACCGTGTTTTGGCCGGTTCGGTTCCATTTGGTCCGAACGTGACCTGTTCCGTTGTTAAATTAACCGGGTGGTGTTTTAATGCGGTACGTAATTGGCCGATCGGACGCGAGGTCCGGGAACACGGATGAAGAGGGGGGCAGAAAAACACGACACGTGACGTAAGAAGGACCTCCACCCACCTCAAACACGATGATAAAGGCCAGCCTGGCTGCGAGGACGTGCCAGAACTGCAGGGTGTACGAATAGGGCTCCTCAGAGTCCGGTGGCTCCCGGTAATCTCGGTACCTGCCAATGGGACAGGGTCAGGACCCAGCGGGGGGCTGCGGTTAAACTGGCAACACTGAGGGCTCAGATAACAGCTTTTCTCTTCTTCATACAAGTATTTGATTTGAACGATGTACGATACAGAGTGAAACGGTAAGACGGAGCACCGTACACGACCGAAATGGAAAAACCAAGGGAGGTAGGTGGCTTTGCTGCTCCCGCAGGTTTATCCTCCTGTCACAGAGCTGTCAAACCCGCTCATTTTTCTACTGTTTATTCATCTGAACATTGAAAGACATTCACAGATGTCCCTGACTCAAACAGTGCACTGGCACAACAGGCCCCTCTTTCCTGCTGCACGTCGAGCGGTGGAGGACCAGGAGGGCCACTGAAAAGCAAACAAGTAGTCAGTTTATACATGTATAAAACTAAATCCCCGTTCCTCCTTTACGCACAGCTTTGTTTTTCAAGCCACAGTCTTGAAATTTGGCTCACAGGTCCTTAAGTGAGGTTTTTGTGTCTTAAAGATGCTGACAGGTTTTCTCGCTCCCCACACACACACACACACACACACACACACACACACACACACACACACACGAGTCATGGAAGGGTAATAAAGTTTGGTGATGTATGTATAATTAGTGCCCCCCTTTCCACTCGACAGCGAGTAATGTGTGAAACACCCTCTGTGGAGTTCGCCTGTCTCACTCCATTAATGCTTCTGTACTAAATTCAACCACTTCAACGGTAAAACAGTTTGGTGATTATATATTTATATGTGTATAGAACTGTCATTACTTTCTGCACCTTGACAGCAGCCCTGGGTATCTTTGTTAGTTAATCATTAAAACAAATCGAAATCGGAAGGGAGCAGCTGTGGCGCCCAGCTGGTATATTTTCACTGTTATCGGATCGAACCGAGTCGTCCTGCTCTACGCAGGCATCTTCGTTCTCACCTGGCGTTCGGGGGGTCAACACGAGCGGCGAAAGTGCAGCAGATGGGTACCGACCAGTGAGATGCGGAGAGTATTCGGCCGAGGCCCCCCTGAGAGCCGCTTCCACTAGCAGCGCAGCGGAGAAACGGGAAGCACAGAGAACCATCGATGTGTGTAAAAGGAAATGACACAAAGCAGAGCGCTGATTCGAAAGGCAAAAAAAACAACTGTAAACTGATAATATGCAAAAGAACTTAGCAGGAAAAACAAACAATGTAGTAGAAGGAAAGGTGAAGTATGAACAGGAAAAAAGAAAGTGTTAATTTGCATCTAAATGGATCAGCTATTATGCTGATTTACAGCTTGTTGTATCGTTTTACCGTTTTTCCCTTTTCTTTGGTGTTTCTCCTCTTCGGTTTGTTTTAATGATTAACGGGTCACTAGTTTGCTTTTTAGCCAGGACTCCTCGCCCTCCACCGCTCCGTAACGCGTAACAAACTTGGCAAGAATCGGTGTGGAATATATTGAAAACACACACGTGTGTGTTGTTGCTGCTCTTATCACCTCAGCGGACGCTGGACCCCCGTGGGGTTGGCAAACCTGCAGTACTGTATCGGCGACCCGAACAAATCCGTTCCGTCTGTGCGGGGCTCTGATTTGTTCTCGAAGTCCGAGACGCGGAACACGGATAAACTGGCGTTGACGTATCCCACCATGCACCTGGGAAGGCAGAGGAAATAAGAATACGTTACGGCTGTTAAAGCATCACGGCGTGGTGACCTTCTCCTGCACCCGACTCTGACCTTCCTTCAGAGTAATGAAAGCCTCATATTTGTGCTTATACGTGTATTAATTGGTATTTAAACGTATACCAAAGTATCAAACATCCCAAACTGCTGCCTCCAGCCGCGTTGCTGCACCACCGAAGCCAAACCGCGCAACTCGGAGAGAAGTCTGCCTGACAGTCGTCCGACGACGACGTCCAACGAGGTCAAACGCACTGCGTTTCACACACTGCATCGTGTAAATTTGAGCCACGTCACACCTGCTGCACGCAGCGAGAACGAGTGGACAAAGACGGCGTCCACTGCTGAAGAGAAAATTCGATTTCATTTTGCTGATGGCTTTATTAAGTTTACACAGTGGTGATCGGCAGCTGCACTTACTCACCTGCTATAAACCCTGCAGCGTGAACTAGAACACTGGAAACTGACGCTAGCGCTGCAGTCCAGGTGCCCAGACTGAAGAGTTTAAAGAGGGTCGTGCTGTTAAATTCACGTTTCATGAATCGCCGTTGTTTTCTTACACACTAACAATACATACAAGATGCGACCCTGCCGGTCACTCGCTCCTCCCAAGCTGCGATCACTCACTTCTCTCCGGCTCGGCCCTGTCCTGCGCAAGGACCGTACTTGTAGGCGTAGACCAATCGGGGAATGAAGTCCGAGGTCACGGCGATGACAAAGGCGTTGGTGATGACGGACAGGATCCCGATTCCCTCCAAGATTCCGTACCAGATGCCTTCAGATGAAGAGGACGGAGCTTAAATTAGTCCCGTTCCAAGGTACCGTCACGTGCAATCCTGTGAAGACCCCGCGATGGAGATGCCTACCGATGTCTTTCGCCTGCGAGGGCAAAGGTCGTCTCCACTGAGTGACAAACTTGTAAGCATCCAGCCGGATTTCAATGATGTTGTTCAGTAAGGCCAGCAGGGGGGCCAAAGGAAAAGCCGCCACGAATATGGTGGTGAAGCCAAACTGCAGAACTGCAAGAAGCATAAAAAGTATTAATGTACACACTGGGCAGCGAGAGCAGCGACGTTACAGTCCACACGGGACTCGGCAGCGACAGCGTAATCGTTTTGCATGATACGGACAGAAATATGTATGTACTAGCTGCACCGCGTCTCCAGTGTGAACAAGTGGAGCGCAGACTCCTCACGGTACAGCTCTGCAAACACTGAGGCGTGTTTACTGTCATGGTAATTCCTCCTCCTGCGACGCCTTTCTGACACGATCGCATCCAGCTGACAGGCGGCCCGCGAGCACAGCCACAAGGGAAAAGAAGTTGGATGACGGAACTCCCTCTCGCACGTTCGCACCTTGCGCTCGGTGCCCATCGGTGACGGTTATTCTAACATCGCCGGTAATAACGGGTGTTGTTACCATGGAAACCAAAGGGGAGATAAAGAACGACGGCATGGCGACACGTTGACGAATGACGCGCGTGTTTGTGGGAGGAATCTGACAGCGAGCTGCACCGATTGACAGGAGAGTGTGTGTACGCTCTGCAAACCCTCCACAACACCCCCCACCCCTCTTTTGCCCAAAAGTGTCCAAGGCTGCACCTGTGAGTTGTCCTCTAAGTCAGGTTTTAGAGGACACTAAACTATTGCCCAAAAGCTCAGTCACGGTCACATCCTCTCACCGCCTCAAACGCCCCGTTGCGGGACGTCGGTACATTCAGCTGTTCAGATTTCCAGTCCCAGCTCTGTTAGGAATGTGAGAAGGTGCTGTTCCGTAGGTTAAAAATTATTATTCAGACAACAGCGCTAACCAGCTACATTCATGTGTGAGAATGTAAATTTGGTGTGAACTGCAGAGCGCATTTTCCTCAAAAAAAAAAAGGCTGGTCAAGCCTAAAAGTGAAAGTGCGAATCACAAACTTCCCGCAGTATTCTGGTGGATTTGTACGGCAGCCGACACCCGCCTGGGGACACGTACTCATCTCCAGATATTCGTCAAACAGGCCGTAGGCATTCATGGGCTGCAGGTTATAGTCCTTCTCCCACTGGGGGAAGCTGGCCATCACCTTGTCCCCGTGCTCAAGCCGCAGCCTCCGTCGCGTCCACCAGTTCTGCATGAGTCTACAGAGAAGACGAGGGCGGCGCCACACACTGTTTGGTAGGTGGACTGAGCGGAATATCAGAACAGACACCCTTATAAATGGAAATGTAAAAAAAAAAAAAAAAGCATTTGCTTGAAAGTAGCACCAGAGGGCGCCGAACGCCGCATACATGAGCACGTTACCCCCCGCAGATACTCACGGGTAGCCCAGCTCCATGAAGTTGTTCCAGGTCTGCTTGAGCACCATGATGATGCCCATCTGCATGCACAGGTCTATGAGGCATCCGCTAGGGTGGCACTGAGGGATTTGAACGGGCCGAAAGAGGGCGCACGTTATGCTCATTAAATAAATATACTGAGTCTTAATACATAAAGCAAACATAGTTTGAAAACAAAAAACAACTTCCTCCTCTGGTGGGTGGGCAGGAGCTAATTTGACTGGATGTTTCGTGGCGATTCGCCGCTTCGTCCGTCCGTCCTCGCGTCACTCACCTCCTCCAGCTTCCACCTGTTGATGAGGCGCAGGTACGCTCCTGGTCGGCCCGTGAACCTGCAGGGGGTGCAGCGGCTGGGGTCAGACGGGTGACCAAAGGGGGCAGACCCCTGGATGTGAAATCCTTACCTTCCCAGGAAGAAGGCAATGTAAAAAGTGGAGCTGTTGAGGTTGACGAACTGAAAGAGGAACATTTTCAGCGTGAAGCTGTTTTCCCACTCAGACTCCGTTCTCGGCTGCTCTGTGGAAATCACAGTTAGTGTGTTAGTGTGACGCAGCGCGGGAAAACCTTCTCGTGCAGAAATGCAGAAAGGGATGAAGGACAGGCCTGGCTTACCTAAGTTTGTCAGAAAAAGAGCGACCTTCTCGTACAGCTAGAAGAAACACACAGGTCCAATTACACATACAAGGCAAAAACATGAACCACACACATTTATTACAGCTCTTGTAGCAGCGACTGTTGCCCAGAGCATTAGACAAGTCCACATGTAAGCGCTGCATCATTACTGTGCAAATGAAGAGAAACATGACGTAAAAATGAAAAATATTACTTATGTGGGACTCTTGGGGAAAAAGTGTCTCCAAAGCAGCTAAACGATGATTTTAACTTAAAAACGTAGCAATAGAAGACACTGAAGGGCAGCGGTAGAGTAAAAAACAAACAACTCACGACGTTGAGGAGCATGATGATGCAGAAGTTTATACACACAGCGGTGCCTGTCGTCGCAACCTGAGAATTATTCCTGATCAGTGCCCAGTCGAAGGCAGCGAAAGTGCTGACCGTCACCACGCGGTAGATGACGATGCCAAACACGGCCGCGATCACCACCAAGATCTAGCGGAAGGGAAGACGACAGATCATTGTTTGTTTCCTTGTGGCACTCCTCCTGCTCCTCATTCTCCTGCTCGTCCTCTGTCTCCACCACCTCCTCCTCCATAACAGAGTGCATCCCTCTGCCTCCTTCACAGCCCTATTTACTGCACTGCAATAATACCAAACTAACATTGTGAGCTGCTTTGCAGAAATGAAGCTAAATAAATAATAAAACATTTCTTTTTACTTTAGGAAAAAACTAAGCCTCATGTTTAGAGTGACTGAAAAGAGAAAAACATTTTCTACACGAACTCCTGCTTAGATTTAGCTGTGGACTAATTCATATTGTCAACATAGGGAGTCATGAACAGCCCTCATATGACTGATTCTATCTCAGTGGCATAAACACGAGCTGCATTTGCCCCAGAACAGGCGCAAGTTTTAGAAAATGCAGCCATCCCTCGGTATCTGGACTCTTTATATCCAGATTTTCACTGTAACGGCTGCTGAAAATTATTACCTAAATATCGGTATCTGAACGGGAACATTTTTTTAAATCCAAACCTTGATCAAAATGTAAAAAATCAAAATTTGAATAAAAATCAAAATCAAAGCAAAAAAAGTGAAGTAATAAATACTGTACAGTAGAAAATAGTGAACTGCGATAAAAACAATACTGTGTGTATCAAACTGTATTGTGCTCTGTTATGAATTTATCTGAAGTCAAAATTGAAAAGTCACAGGTTCTGCTGTCTTATCGGCTGTTTCTGCTTGTCTCCTCGGGAGTCTCTTGCTCGCTGTGTCTGACCGTACTTGTTGCAGTGTCACCACGTTTACTGTGATTTAAACTGGACAGCTCGGCTGGATGCACATCAGTTCTCAGAGGAGGAGGAGGAGGAGGAGGAGGAAGGATTTCGGCGCAACTGAAAACCCTTCCTGTGGTGGATGAGAAAACTTTAAAAGAAGCTCTAGAGCAGCAAATGCAATGATCTGACTAACTGGAGCCCTGCTGTCAACAACACAGCTGAAGACGGTGTCACAGGCTGTAAGGAGATTTACTACAGTAAATTACATGAAGGCAAAGTTCCATTCTGAGTTTTTTTCACCCCGTACTGTATAAACTGCATTATAAATATCCAAATTAATGACAACAGCAAGTGTTTTCTAATTAGGTAACTGGTGTTTAAAATAATGGGAAACAGGCATTTGGAACGCTGACGTTTCAAACGATCTGACGTTTTCAGGGACAAATATTAGATTCAAACACCAAGGGATTACAGTAGTTACACAAATGGAGCAAAAAATATATTAATAAACCGGAAAATCTTTGTATCCTTGAAAAGCGTTCGTGAAACAAGGAGCCTGTGAGTATAAAATTACAGAACTGCGTACAGTCCTCCCTCGATTTACACATCTAAAGGGTTCCTCAAAAGTCCATGCAAATCAAAACACATAAATCAAGATGCTGTTTCCATTATTTATTAAGAGAAAAGTAATGATGCTTCCCAGCCCACCGGAAAGCCCCCGCACCAACCTCCCCAACTATCTCTAAAACACTCACCCACAGCACGCACACACACAGAGCATAACTTAAATTTTTACACATCTGGATGGAATTGTGACGTGCCCGTTCATTTGGTGTTAAAAATCAAGCCGCGTTCTAGAGCGAATGCGTAGATCCAGGAACGTCTGTATTAGGACATATTCCCCCCCAAACGTCCCTAGTACAAGACTGCACAACAACACAGAAGAACGGCGACTGACCATGAAGAAGATCCCTGACGCTGACACCACGAGGCGGCTGCACTTGTCAGTGAAAGCTTGATAGGGCTCTGGCTTCCCCGATATGGGGTTCATCCTCTCCTTCTTTGAATATTTGGCCTCAAACTGTGGCCGTATTTCTTCCTGTTAGAGAGAGAGAGACAAACATACATGATTTACTTTGCGACCTTTGTTTAAAGCTCTAAGTTTACACTACATGACAGACTGTGGTCCACGTCAGAGCTGAATCTGTGATGGGAAACTTGATTTATCCTCATATTACCACAAACCATGCTTTTTTTTAAAAACAATTTTAGAAACATTTGCCTATTTGTTGTCTATTGTTCCGCGGAATTACATCACTCACTTCTTCCTCCTCCCAGTCGATTAGGTCCCAGTCGTAAGCCAGAACCGCACGCCTCCTCTTCCAAAACTCCAGAAACACCGTGGCTAAAATGCAAAGCGCACAACTTAGTAGCTCACAGGAACGAAAATAACCTGATTTTGCTCATGTTTTGATCCTCGGTAAGTTGCATGGCCTGCAGTCACAGCCCAGACCAGCACACTGTGATGGCACAGTCCCAGCTGAGATACCCGTCCACCCCCATCCTGCCAGCATCAGTAAAATAACCCCAAAGCTGTACTGGGGGGGGGGGGGGGGGG
>UFQX01000663.1:85987-129658 GCA_900497675.1 Arapaima gigas
GGGGGGGGGGGGGGGGGGTCAGCATGGTCACGGGTGCCTTTGATTGAAGACAGTAGTGAATCCTCAGTTCTCCCAAAACAATTTACTTTTATAAGGTTGAAATCGAGCTCTTCAGCCTCCTGAGGGGGTTTCCAGCTATTAAAGCAGGAATCCAGTGCAGAGATATAAGATCCATAAGACAGAAGCTGTCGGTTCTATGGGGCTGAAACAAACTCACGCCACCCAAAAAATACAGGTTTTCTCATACGGACTGTCACCTTTTACACAAAGTACGCTGTCGAATTAAGTAGCAGTAATGAACACGGGTGAAATCAGCAGCCTCTGTCCAAAACCGTCTTGACATACAGGCCTATGAATAATGTCGAATGTAAAATGCAAATAAAGGGCGGATATTTGGGTCAGACAACCATATTTGTATAAACGTTGTTAATAATCTCACCAAACGTCTCGCTTCAAAGGTTTAGAAATACACAACTTACCCCAAACAGCCATAAACACAGCAAAAAACACTGTGGCCTCGTTGTCAAAAAGATGTGTGACCTGCAACCAAAACAAGTTGTTTCAGCAGTAACACGCAAGGGAAATTTCTGATGCGGCGCAGAATAACACTGATGGCGATTTTTATGTGTCTTTGCTTTGCACGAGTTACATCTGTCACTCAGACGCTACCTTTGCATAGATGCAGCTGTCAGACAACCTCACGTAGGGACAGTACTTGTCGCAAAGGGGACACATTATAATCGTGGAGGCTTGACAGACTTCTTTACTGGAACACAGCACAAACAGTCTAGCTTTAATTGTTACATATACACATACATATGCATTTGAATTTATTTAAATATGTACAAAACAACAGTGGTTACTATTGACAAGCTGTCAAAAATGTTTATGAGCATCTTTCTAATCTTGAGTTCCTGAAATAGTTTATACACGCTGAACAAAAAGATGAATGCAACACGTGTGGAGCTGGACAAGCAAATTCAGGATTTCTGAAGCCACACGAGAGCGAATGACTTTTAAATTCTTCCGCGTAAAGAAGTTTACGTGTTTTTGATTTATTGATGACCTGCTGCACAGGTGTGGCATCTCAGCAGGTCGACTGAGCAGCACGATCCATACACAGGTGATCCTTAGTGTGGGGACAATAGAAGGCCACCCTAAAATGTGCAGTTTTTGGGCAGCAACACGATGCCCCGGGTGCCTCGGATTTTGCGGGACCGTGCCGGCGGCCTGCCGACTGCAGGGACGTCCACTAGAGCTTTTGGCAGTACGTCCGACCGGCCTCGACCACAGGAGATGTTGCGCTGCTATAGGCAAGTGGTGGTCATACTAATGTGGGAAATCTGTTCCACGACCCAGCCTGTTCTTCACGGTATCGCTAACAAAGAGATAAATAACAAATCGGTGTCAGTCGTTGGATTTCCATTCACCGATTTATTTTTGTTGCACTTGTATTTTTTCCTCACTGTAACCTGTACTGATCAGTTCAACACCAGGAAGGCCATTTAATTCTTACTGAACTTTCTGGTTAGTGTCATGCATCTGTGACTGGCGGCGGCCAGACCACCCATCTCTGCTTGCTGCAGTGAGAGGAAAAGCTGAACTTGAATTAAATATTGAACTGTTTTTGCCTGGCTGGTGTCGTCTTTCAGACCTTGGCCTGGGAAAGCGGTCAGTTGATGGTACCTGACTTGGCAGTGCTCCAGAGTGAAGACGCCGTACAGGAAGACCAGCAGCCCCACCAAGGCCGCCGGGAAGAGCATGCCTGTGTACCAGCCTAGCCAGGCAAAATAAAGGCCGATTTTTTCCCCAAAGTACCTCCTGCCGCAGAAAGTGCACAAGAGAAGTACGTCAACCGCAGCAGCCGCAGAACACGCCGAGCGCATCTCTACCCAATGTTAGCTCAGGGAAACTCAAACTAACGTCAGAGACTGGACTAACTGCTTCACATTAGACCAAAGCGAAGTGAAAGCGAAAAACGTACCGTATCAGGTCCAGAGGTTGGTATTTGTACCAAACTCCCCACCAGGCCCAGCATTCGTACAGCAGGTGCCGGTGGTTCTCTGCCCCATGCGTCCGGATTGAGTTCTTACTCCTGTAACTCCCCTGTAGACACAAAAACCTGGAGTAACTTTGGGGTATTTGACATATTTATTACTACAGCCTGAGGATATATTGTGTCAAAACTCATTTTGGATGATCTAGCTGGCAGGCTCAGGGGGAATAAATTCCATAAAATCTGACTGCTCTTGTCATATTAACTCTGTATGTGATACGAGTGAGTGGAGCCGCGTGCAGGGTGTAGTTTCCTCGCTCGGCACTCGGCGATTCCACCATAGGCTCCCATCTCCCGCAATCCTCGCCGGGATAAAGGGGTTACCGATAATCGAGGGGCGGATGTAATATTCGTCAGGTTCCGCTGTTCCGACAGCTTAATCATAGTGAGTGTGACATCGAGGTTTCACCGGAATAAAATTCAACATGTGACTCTGAACGTTACACCTGGTTCACACTCGGTAACTTCATACTCGCAATTGGAAACAACGTAATAATGGTGTCCAGGCAATTTGAACCACACATTGATAATTTATATCGAATGACATAACACATTAGACCCCGGTGCAGCATTTACGCTTCCTTTGCAAGCTCAGGTCTTTGAAGGAGGCTGTATTATATTTCCTTATTATCAAAGTGTCATTTGATGCGCTACTTTTTGCTAAATTGCTATTGTGGCTTAATGGATCACAGAGCACAAAAAAAAGCCCAGCGCATTATCAGATGCATAAGCAAAATCATTACGGACACTGTAAAGGTATCCTGGAATTTGCATTGCATATAAAAACACCCATTTGCAGCCGGGGTGAGCTTTGCGAATAAACGGACCCATTGATGCAGTCAGTAAAGTCTAAGACTGCTCACCAATCAAACTTTCTGTGTGTCAAAAGTGATGTTATGGCTCAAGATGTCCATGTTAGGCACGTAAACTATGTTGAAATGTGTGAAAAGTGTGCTCTAGTGGACTTGCTGGGTCTGTTACCTCGTGCAGGGGAAAAGCAGCTTCGTAGGAATTATTGCTCAGAAGACGGTTGAGTCCTAGGGAAGATATCACATAAAACATACCAGATTTTACCAGTCAGTAAACTCCCCTTGGGGCGATACAGCACTGAACACTGGTGCAGGCTCATTTCCATTTCTTTTGGATTCTGTTAAACTGCATCTGCAACTTGCAAGTTTTCTGCAAAAAGATTTCGTTGAAGGAGTTCATGGACACCTACCAATTTTATTTTTGCCCTCTTCATATTTAACCCTTTGCAAAATATGATGAACGATTCGACTTCTTGTGGCGTTACTGAAGAAGGTGTCCTTGTTGTGGATGATGAAACTGGGGAAAGAGAAGAACCCATGTCACGTTAACCCAGCAAAATCCAACTGAACATTTACAACTGCCGCATACAGCAGGCAGGAATCTGACTTTTCAGCCCAGGAGGGCATTTTTGAGTGTCTGGAATAATCTTTCGATATGAAGCTGAGACCCTGACAAATTTCAGTCGCTGCTATCTTACTGTCTGCTCATTCAACTGCTACGTCCTACAACAACATGCATTTTAATTTCTTACACCTCCTAGCTAGCTGCGTGTGATGCACTGCTGAAACTGCGTCGTTCGAATACGTGCAGGAAAAGGCGTGCGCTGATACAAACAGTGAGGAATAATTCATCTGTGTGTCGACTCGGTGCTTTTACACCTGTGCAGATGTGCGTTTGTTTGAGAAGCTCACTGGTGTATCCTCTGCTGGCTGAAGGGGGCTGTGAAACTCTCGTTCTCCTCCAGATCGGGCAACGTGTCTTTGTTAAACTTCATGGGCTTGCGAGGTAACCATCCGCGAAACCTGCTTATCCTCTTCTCCATCCTGACCAGCAGAGCACAACAAGAATGGGAGGTGTGTCTTCTTGGCACAAAATGACAGCACCAGGGAGCAAACGTGTTATTCTGTACACCACATGCAAACAAGCCTCATTGCACCAACCTGCTCATGAACTTGTACTGGCGATGTAGGTAATAGATTTTCCTTCTGAAAGAGTAGTAGAGATATGTACACGTGTGACGGACAGATATACAGGGTATTTCACTGCGTCACAGCTGGTGGGTGTGCAGGGCATCCAAGCCGGTGTCGTCCTCACCTGAAGGGCATTCGGATGTTCATGAGCTCTGCGTAGCGGCACAGCACTTCCCAGGGCGCGTGCAGTTTGACGAAGATCACGTCGCTGTTGGTGATGGAGGACTGCGGACAGGAACACGTGGTTTCTTTATTGCATTTAGTCAAATGGCTCTGACCTAGGATTCAGGGCAAAAACGGGAAATGCAAAGCCGAATTTACGCGTGCTGCTGTGCGAAGGAGGAAACTGTGAAGGTGGGCGTTTGCAGAGGTCCTGCTCTTGCTGAACCCATTTCAGCAGGAACACAACTGCTGCCCACGCGTGAGCCGCACTCAGTGCAATTCCTCCTTGCAGTCGGTGTCCGTTCTTTACGTCCTTTTCCGCCCTCTCCAGCCTGAAATATTCTCGGTGGAACATTTACCTCTTTCTCCATCTGAATGCCTTCTGCTCGGATGTTCCTCTCAAAAACTTCTCTCTTCTCGGACTGCGGGTTGGACTTCCTGTACACGAGGATGTAGTCGATGCGACACTTGCCGTCGCTGAAGCACAGGCCGCTAGACTTGCTCCTGGCCCCCTGCTGAGAGAGGGATGTGGAAAAAAGACGGCGAATCGCCCGGGAGACAATGTGCCAGCAACGGCAGAAACGCCGTTCTACTAATTTGCGAAAAAAAAACGAAAAATGTTCCTATGCCGAACAAATGGATCTGGTAATAAGGGGTAATGAGCCGTGAGCAGGCATGTCTCAAATTCTGAGTCAGAACTCAAGGAGCTGCTTTAGCCAACATTAGCCGAGTCGTAACGGCTGCCGTTCGAGGGCGTACGTACGGTCAGGACGCTCTGAATGCCTCATCCCATTGACTCCAAATGGCTGCCCCTTTCGCTCATTGCTCCTCGAATGGAGCAAAAAGGTGTTTTAATTCAGTTTTGTCCTTCTGTGCTCTTTCACACCGCACTCAGCTACGTTCCTCACTGCATTTTCCAGCTCCCTCAAGGACCTGCTCAAGGCTGCACTGAACGAGCTGTAACGCTTTCCCCAAACCACAGGAAACAGCTGACCAAACAGTAGAGTCACAGTTCCAAAGAGAACAGTGCTAAGTTTTATTCTGCTCTGCCTAATGTTCTGTAACTACAAATTGCTCACCTTTACCCGTTTGAAACATAGCCTAGTTAATAAAACTCACAGTAAGAAAAGAGCGAGTGATATTTCCGGACCCAAGTAATAGAAGACGCATGATCCAGTCCTTCGATTAACCCAGTTCGGCTCATGGCTTCGCAAAGGAACACGACCCTGATGCGCTCTAACGTATTTTCTCATTCGAAGGGGGGAGTGGGGGTCACACACCTCGTTGCTCAGATCCTGCTGGCTTTGCTCCTCGGAGCTCTGGGTCTGTGTTCCTGGGTGCAGAAGCGAGTCGTCATCTTTCGGCAAGCTGTCGGTGCCCTCTGATCCCTCCAGCACAATGCTGACGTCCTTACCTGCCACTGACATGGTACAGTTTGTGAGACAAAAGAGAATAAAAACAAAACAGCATCCTTAATAAAGAACAGGAGAATGACTGAGATTGTGTCACGTCTGGGTTTAAAAAAAAAAAAAAAAAAAACAGAAGGGAATTTTCGGCTGAAGTCTCTGGGATCACACAGGGCAAGGGGACCAGCTGCAGTCTGAGCATTTCATTTTTTTCCTCATAAAACTACATTACAAGGATTAGAAAAAACAGTGCGCAGTGCTTCTTCCGGATTCTCCATTTGTATGCCGCCACTTGCCGGTCAAAATCAAATTTACTGGATACGTCACGCTACTCTGAGGTTTAAAATCGCTGACCAGGGGGCAGGGCTTCCAGCTGAGTGGCGGCTCCAGAGGTGAGGTCTCCGCAGGATGACTCCTCCATGGCTAACGGCTTCCTGCTGGGAGGCAGCGGTAAGTTCCTGACCTCTGCCACACAGTCCTGGGCCAGAGGTTGCGGCACACGTTGTCGCTGGAGGCTTTGCCACTGGAGTTCAGCCCCATGTAGAGAGACACTTAAACCTGCAGGAGGGAGGGACAGCTAGAGGTCAGTCCACAGAGCCTCTCCAGGGTACCATCGGATGGACAGCGAGCCGGACCGAGGACGGCGGAGATTTAATGTAAAGCGCGACCGCAATTCGCTTTTCCGAGATGGGGGGAACCTCTGGTCTAAGGCAATGTTATGGCAAGGTTACCGCACGCATTCTGCATCTCCCTGGTGACAGCCCCGGGGATTCAGCAGGATATTCTGCTGAGCTGTTGTCCTGGCGAAAAACACATTATCCTGCATTGTTCCTCAGTGTCAGTATTGATATCAAGGCTAATAAAACTGAATCCTGTCAATGACAGTGAACAGCATCACTGGGTGTGTCGTCTCACCCGATCAGGCAAAACAGAACGGCGTTCAATAACGGGGGGGGGGGGTCCTGGATTCACTCGAATCCCATTTTCCATCCAGGTTCTGGTTAGTGGCTGGAGCTGACAGTTCAGCTCATAAACACAGTTTGACAGATGCTCCTCCCACACTGACTTTGTTTAGTGCAGTGGAAATCGAAGATTCTGTTTAAAGCCAACCGCAGTGTAGGTTCTTGTGTGGGTGGAAGAGAAAGACAGAGCATCCCACTCCCCCACTCTGCGCTTTCCACTAGTGCACCTGCCGTCATGCCATCTCCAGCATAAATCAGTGCAGGAGGTCCTTTTTATTGCCTCTCGCAAAGCCAACAAAGACCGTTATTCCGTCAGATTGAATGTGCCGACTCTGCTGACAGTGACAAAAACACCAGCATTAGAACAAGAGCGTTGAGTACATATTAAAACAAAATGCCCTTTTTAATTAGTGTAATTGAGCATTAACAACCCAGAATGCATTGCACTGTGAATCTTAGACTGCTTCATTGGGTCAAGGCCCTTAAAACTCAAAGCAAGTGAACGATTGGGAAAATTTAATTATAGTGTTCAGCGAGCAAAAGAATATGTTTCTTCAGCTTAATTTTAAATGTATGCAGCCTTGTTAACTATTATTCCTGAATAATATTCAAGTCTACAGAAGCCACCCTTCCGTTAAATCCCACAACTGACAAAGCTCCATATTTAAAATAAGTTCATATAACTGAGTCAGATTTTGTAGTGTCTGATTCCAAACTGTCCATTGAATTTTTCTATTATTAAAAAAAACTGCATATGCATGCTGCCTTTCGTATAAAAATAAAGAATGATCACTCAACCAGTCACTAGGCCAGGTGTGGCTCATGGCGGTCCAGGGCCTATTCTGGAATAATGGTTTAAAGTATATTCTTACTCCATATATTTTGCATTCAGGACTTGTGTTACCACAGAAAAAAGGTTTGATGGTACAGAATCTTTACTGTACGTACACTGGTTCTCTGCCCCTGGACCATGGCAGTGATCAGCAGCGATGTGAGCCGATCACTGCCTCTCTCAAGGAACCATCCATTATTTTTTGACGTCATCAGCTGATAAAACTGCTTTCGTAAAAACTCTTTCCAATGCAGATTATCACATTTGGTCAAACGTTAAAAAAAAAAAAAGTTTAATAGGCAAGGAGTCTGTATGGGTGAACCTGAGTCTTACTCCTGGCTGGCGGTCTGTTTACCTCCCTCTCAACCATCACGAAATGCTATAAATTGCGTGTGCATCAGAAGGCAGTGTAACGGAAACCTCGGTCACGCACATCATCTGCAATGCCGCTCGAATTATCGTACTCCTGCATCTGCTGCTGTCCGTGCAGCCACCCGCCGCCTGCGTCTCCAGAATTAGCTGTCTGGCCACCAGAGATAAGACCCTTCCAGTTGCCCCCGCCGCTGGCAGCTTCACCAACCTGATGCCAGTCCACGGCTTTACTTGGCGGCTCTGGGTTCGGTGTCAGAGCAGCTACGCTCGCTAGTCGTGTGTAGGGTTTCTGGAACAATGGACTTTCTCCTACATACTTTTCACCTGCGATGCACTAACATCTCGCTCTAATTAGTTGCAGCTTAGCAACTTTTCACCATTAACACAGCTTGAGTGTTTTAGAGAAGCCCCTCAGAATGAGTACCTTGTTCAAGGGTATTACAGTGGTGTGGGAGTGGAATTGAACCTGCAACATTCTAGTTAGAAAATCTGTCATGACATGCTATGCTCCCTGATATTTACATCTTAATTTCAGTAAGTATATTACCTCTCTATACATTTCTGTACATTTTCTAACACAAAATGCCCTGCACTATGTTGCAGTGCTGCAGTTGTTCATAGCTAATTATTAACATTTGTTATTTGTTAAAGTTACGTCAGTAAAATTACACACTGTCAACTAGTAGCTGAAGATTTAAAACTGTCATTCTTAAGTTACACTCATCGAAAGAGATCTTCCAGGTGCTGAAATCGTTGACAAATCATCTAAGAATTAATTGAGGGTCTTGTAAAAATATGCAAACCGCTCAAAAGTTTTCAACGTTGTCTGGACTACAAATTATAGTTACACGTATTCTGACCAATCAATAAAAATGCTGACTGGACACAATATGTGTGGCTATAATTTGCAGTCGACTATAATTTCAGCACTGCTAGATCAATAACCAGGAAGGAGAAGCCGCATCACACCAGCCAGATGCTGTGCAGACACGGCCATCCCTCAAAACTCAGCACCTGAGAAAGATACAGACTTGGTAGGGAAGCCGCAGAGAGGCCAACGGTGAGTGGTTGAAAGTGGAGGAGAGGTGCACCAGTCAACAGTATCAAGAGCACTGCAGAAAATTGGCCTGTATGGGAGGGTGGTGAGGAAGAAGCCATCACTGAGAAAGAATCACAGCAAAGCATGGCTGAAGTGTGGGGAAAATGTCTTGGGTGTCTTGTTGCCAGCTGAGATTAGACAGAGCTTCTTGCCCAAGATTCAAAACTCTATATGTGGTGCAAACCTAACACTGCTTGTGCCTCAAGGAACACCATCCCTACAGTGCTGTATGGTAGTGGCAACATCATGCTGTGGAGATGGTGCCCTAAGGACAGGGCACCTTGTCAAAACTAAATGAAAGAAAAATGAATGGAGCAAAAGACAAGAAAACCCTACGTTACACACTTAATTTTTTTGATGCTGCACAAAATGAAATATCATTTGTAAATATAAATCCGGTCCACCAGAATGGCCAATGTCCATAACTTTCAAGGGGTGTGAATAGTTTTGCAAGGCCCTGTATAAATTCTTTTCTTCTGTTTCATCATATGCACTTACACTTTTCATTTTTCTTTCAAAATCTGAGTCATATAAATATATGTACTTTGGTAGTACTTTAAACTCACACACGACAGGCGAATGTAACGTGAACAGCAAGTAAACACACGGATCACGGATACACTTTTCCTGTTTGGGCTTTAGAAAGAATATATACATTAGTCTCAATCTTTTAAAATTACTTTGGATTATATCTCCCCATATGCGACATGCAATTTCAAAATCAGCTTTGACATCTAACATCATTACTTTTTGATATGCTGCCTGTGAACTGTTGCTAAGTGCTGCTCTCCCAGGCCCAGAAGATTAGTCAACGCAGAATCTGCTGTTACGCCACGCTTTTTATTCACTCGTTCGCGCCACGAGAAAACAAGTCTCGGACTAGTAAGGTCTGTAAGCTTGTTATACGTTTCCTTCAGCTGCTGAGATGAACATCCAACTTCAGTGCTTAGAGAGAGACTTGAGGTTTCACAGTAAAATATCCAATGAAGTCTCTCTTCCAATAAACTAGAGTTTTCTGTTATAAGCTCATTCTGTCACAATAACTTGGTAAAACATGCCTCTGAAGACCAATTCCTTGAATGCCCTGCACAGTGACCTATTAAATATTTAATATTATTTAATGCTGTTCAAGCTTATGCTTTCCGGATTAAACCCCTGAACGGCTGATCACTTAACCATTTACCGTCATTAACCACTTTATTGAGTACGGCTTATGGTGGTCCAGAGCAGAGTACCAGGACAGACAGGGTACACCCTGAACAACACACCAGTCCACTGCAGGGTAGCGACACACACGTTCATCCACACATTCACACATCCGCGGCAATGTAGTGACAGCAGTAAATGCGAAGCGCATCTCTGGGCCGTGGGAGGAAATCTGAAGCACTCATAAGAAACCCACGCAAACACAGAATGAACATGCCAACTCCACAGAACCAGACTTGAACCTACTGCCATCCCAGCTGCCGTGCCGCTCCTCCACGCAGCCAACGTTTAATTTCCGAGGACAGCTTTACTATTCCGTCACATTTTCATCCGCTCTGTTGTTTGCAGAAGTGCATCACTTATTCTACAGTTTTGCTGAAAGGTTGATGCGGTAAAGTCCACGAAGATGATCCCTAGTGAAATGCCACTGAATCAAAGGGGAAATGTTGCATGAAGGAAATTAATTCAAGTTACATAATGACCAAGGGGTTTAATCCGGGACCAAAACCGCGTATGTTATTCTCCAGGGGCAGTTTGTGCTGCTGTACCCCCGGAAAACCCTTAACCTGAATTATTTCACTGACTCGTGCAGCTCTAGCAATGGTTAAAATGAACAGTGAGGTTCCCACTATATGATGCGAAGAAGGACTGGAAGAATATTGCATACGGCAAAGTGACGTGATATTTTTCCACAAGAAATACGAGAGAACACAGTTAATGTCAGCCGAGGTGATGTAATAATCAAAAAGCATGCAGAACCATTCCGCTTCTCACATTTTTGCTGGGGACACCATAGAATATTTTAGGTTTGCTTTCTTTAGATGAATAACAAAGGAAATATAAGAGGTTGGGTCATGCATGCAATCAATATTTTTTTCCAGAAAAAACTAGCAGCACATGATGGGGGTAAAGTGTTGACATGGTTGGTAACAAACAGCGGTGCGTCTGTAACACACTGTAAACTGGGATGCTGTATGTTGAGAAAATATGCTTGGGGGAGGGCATCGGCTAACAGGGGGCAGTGAACCACCACTCGGAGCGGTGGGAGACACTAAGTTCTGCGGCAGGGTGACGGTTCCCCACTTTACTCCCTCACCGCCCTGTTTGTACTTAGTCATCGGCCCTGTTAATTGACGCCAGGGACACAGAAGACGAGGCCATTTCGGACTCTCCCGGCTCTCTGAATGCCCCTGCGGACGCCGCTTGCTGATGAGGCCCTTACGTTTCACCCCCACACGGAGAACTTACTTCCCCTGCACTTTCTGTAGTTTAGCCTTTGAGGTCCTCCAGGTACTTAGCTCCTCTATGCAATATAAAGATGCTGATGTGTGATACATTTTGTCGCAGCTTTTCTAGGGCTTACAGTAATCGTGAATCAAAAATCCCCAGATATTAAAACTTCAGCCTGGTATGTGAAGTCTGCATACCAGTCTTCTTTACGGTGTCTATGGTCACTGGTATCCAGGTTTTACCTACTAACAGGCAAAAATAGATCGAGCAGGTTAAAATGAGCCTAAATTTGCATTTATTCATTTAGCAAAAGCCCTTTTCATCTCATCAGACTCTTTTCTTAACCCCTTGTCAAAGTCAGGACCACAGTGGTCCAGAACCTATCCCAGAACCACTGGGGCCAGACCCCAATCTGGACACCAGTCCATGTCATTGTAGGCACACATACACACTCACAAAGGGCAATTTAGAATGACAAATTAGCCTGAAATGCATATCTTTGGACTGTGGGAAGAAACCCACGCAGACACTGGGAGAAGATACAAATTATTCCCTCTGTCAGCACCTTACATCTGCGAATTCCTGTTTGTTTCGCCAAAAATTAAAGCAAACAAGAAGCAAATCATTGAATGGCCCTTTCGACAAATGTTTCACTTGCTGTGATGTCTTACGTAAAAACAAGCATCTAAACTGATCATTATTTTCATTTTGGTTCAGTGACTTTCCTGACACAGTCCTGATTGCCTTCAAGTACTACTTACGTCCCCATCAGAGCAAACCTGGCCCAAGCTAGTGATGTCTCTCTGTGCACCGTGGGCAGTGCATCCAGTCCATCTCAATGTGAACAGCTCTAATAGGCCTGAGTGCTCCTGACTGCATGGAAAATTTCGAGCATTATCACACCTCTACTGCGAGGAAGCCCTGGTCCTTGCTGTCTTCTGTGTTTGCTTTGTCTTCACCATGGGACCCTCTGCACTGCAGTGGGCAAAGGTCTGATCCCTCAGAGAGGAACAAATTAATTTGATAATGGAATTAATTACTTGGTGCTCAGTTGAAGAAAAGCCTATAATGTCCTGGTCCACCAGAACGAACAGATGACTGTGTAACCAAACTCAGACTAATCTGATGCGACGGCAACTCTCAGAACTTGTGAGTAAAGGTGCTTATGAGGGCGAACCAAACGCTACAGCGACAGACGATGTTGAAGGTGGGCGACTGAGGACTGCTACAAGTCAAGATGTTGGTGAGGGGTTACCCGGCTAAGCTAGAGGTTCCAGTGCTGGTGAGGGCTAACTCAACACAGTTGTAGGCAAGATAAATGAAAAGAGCCATGAGTGCCCATACTAGTGGGTCTAACCAAAAACTATTATTAGTTTTGATACTAAGGGATGTGAATGCAAGACAGCGTCAAGTGATGATAATAGTGTTGTCTTACTGAACACTTGTCCATGAGGATGCTGATGGCCAAGGGAGCTGAATTTGTCAATACTACTTCACCGCTGCAGCAGAAAGGGATGAGAGGGACTGAGAACATTACAATGAGTGAGGATACAAATAAAGATTAATTCGGCACTGTGCCGACAGTCACAATTCGCTCTCAAGTAATTGGTAAATGGACACTTAAGGGGTCAGAAGGTAGCATGGTGCTCAGAGCAGCCATCTCGCGCTCAAGGGACCGAGGTTTGAACCCCCTGTCCTGCTACAGTGTCCCTGAGCAAAATATTTACCCTGAACTGCTCCAGTAAATGTCACCTTGCTGTATAAATAAATCGTCATTGTATGCAGCTTAACACCGTAAGTCACTTTGGAGAAGAGCATCAGCTAAATAAGTAAATAATTAGATAATTTTTATGTCCCTGTCCCTTGAAAATAAACTTATAACAAGACAGGGACAAACTCCAAGGAGCTCTGCACAAGGTTCAAAGCAGAAGCAAGAGTTTGACTGCAGAACTAGAGTATTTTGCATTATTACACACAGAAATTGTGGTTTATTGAAATGTAATTACAGATGCGGCCGAAATTATTGCTGCCCTTGCATTTTATTCAAAGACAGCACCATTCTTCCTGAAAGGGTAAAGATCTTCTGTCATCCATACATGAATATCTTTGGTTTGCAATGGAACAAAACAAAAAAATCTGTGAAAAGAACCGAACTGTTGCTAAATTTACAAAGACATTCTAAAATGGCCTGGAGAATATTATTGGCACCTTTAGAAGTTATAAGAAATAACTGTGATGCTTCAAGCAGCCTGTTCTCCTTTAGTTAGAACCATGGTGTCTTCAATCTTATAATCCCTCATTCAGCCAGTTTAAATGGCAAAGAGTCTTCACTGCTGCTCTGTGCCACTGTGTGTATCTCACTAAACATAGAAAAGAGCAGAAGAGGAGAGTCGTCTGAGGAGGTTTGAAAGAAGGTAACAGCCAAGCATGGTCGACATAGAGTCTACAAGATCATCTTCAAAGAGCCTGATGTTCTCTGTGGCCAATATTATCAAAAAGTTTGAGGCCCATGAGACTGTAGCCAACATCCCTGAACGTGTATGTTGACAAGGCACAGTCCTTCTGGGGGGGATCTCCTTTCGACAGACAAAACAAAATTGGAGCTTTCAGGTGAATCACACCAACTCTGTTCATAGGAAACAAAACAAAGCTTTCAGCGAAAAGAACACCATCCCTACCGGGAAACTTGGAGGAGCTCAGTGATGTTTGGGATTGATTTGCTGCCTCTGGCACTGGGTGCCTGAATCTGTGCAGGATACCTTGAAACCAGAAGACCATCAAGGCATTTTGGACCAAAATGTACAGCTCAATGTCAGAGAGCTGTGACTTGGTCTCAGGTCATGGGTCCTCCAGCAGGATAATGACCAGAAACAAACCTCAAAAAGCACCCAGATTGGATGAGAACAAAACATTGGACTATTCTCAAGTGGCTTAATCTGAACCCCATAGAACATCTGTGCAAAGAGCTGAAACTGGCAGCTGAGAGACCTGGAGCAGTTTACTCAAGTGAGGGCCAAACTACCAGTGGAGACATATAGGAATCTCATTCAGAGCCACAGAAGGACCTTCACTGAGGTTACTGAGGTCTCCAAACTGTGTGCTTCCAAGTATTAGGTTAAGGGTCCTAATATTTTTCTCCAAGTCATTTTCATTTATTTTATTTAAAATAAAGATAAGTCATAAATCAAATGGATTTTTCTGTTCTATTAAATGTGAAATAATGAATGGTGTCTATAAAAACACTTTTGTTATTTTCAACTTATTTCAGAGAATTTTTTTTTTTTGCAAAAAGCAGAAATAGCAATAATTTCCCCCACATCTGTAGCTAGAATGCAGGAAATTTGACCAGCGAGCAACTCACGCACTCATTTACTGTGACCCTCTCCAGGACAATGGGATGGAAGGTGAAATGGAACGAAAGAGTAACACTTGACATATTGTCATATATGGCCAATAAGAAAACCTTTTCCCTTGTGTGCATTGCATTGCAAAAACCAAATCCTTTTCATACGCTCACAGTACTACTTAGCAAATGCAGCGCTGACCACCTCCTCTAAACTACACATCACTGTGCTGACACCCACTCTCACTTTCCGAGCTCAGAACAACACTCCACCGACATTTCATACATATTCAGTACATGATTATGTTGACTTCTGCTCTCAACTCTCAGTCACCAAATACGAGAAAAGGTTCACGTAGACAAGCCGATCTCAGGAATTCTCTTCGCTGTGTACAAGACAAGTGGCCTTGCCCAAAACACTGCAGTGGCCAGATTTTAACACACCGCCTCCTGTGTCAACAAGAAGAGAAAACAGTTATTTTATTTGCCACGGCTCTGCGTTTTCACTGGTTTACATAAGAAATGCATCAGCCTGTTACCCCCAGCAGCCAGTATATATGTAAAAACACCCCCAGGGTGATCATGGCGTGATACGCGCTTTCAAGTGCGACTGTGATGCTGAAATGAGGACAAACTACGCCCACTGTGTTCCACACACACACACACACACACACACACACACACACACGCATATGCAAGTTAAATACAGAAACTATCACGGTTAATTAACACTGCCGACTGCACCGTAGTAAAGCCAAGATGTTTCTTCCCACTAACTACACCAAATTGTCACATTTCACAGAAAGAGTTGGCAACACAAGTCTAACACTGTTCGCGGACACCACGCGGCCAGACTCAACTTGACAATATCTGAAGACAGATGTACTTCATTGAATTTGAAACGCATCATCGTACACTATTTCATTTCTCTAAATGAAACCATCATGAGGGCACAGCAAGTAAATGATTCAACAAGCAGCGGGACCCGGGGGAGCTGATGACATGATACAGATGTGGCGAGATTTGAGACTGACATAATAAGTTGTGCAGGAGTGAAGGGTTACTTTGCCAGCTGAGCATTAGGGATAGTCAGGTTCTTTATGGGCTGGTCCTCGATCTCTGCAGCAGCTCTGTTCACAAACAGGCCACGACCCCCACCCCCCCCCCACGAATGCAGAGGTAACTGAAGACTGAGGAAACCGTCGCAAACGGTGCTTTGCCCGTGACAGCTGAACGCCTGCAAAGTCCAGTCTCAGGGTGAGAAACTGAAGGTCAGAGATCTGCACGGCTGGGATCTGAACGAGCAAGTGCACTGCAGCAAACCTGGGGGGGGGGGCAGCTGAGCTTCGGCAAAACACATGGACACTTACCATGCGAGATGGAGAAATGATCTCCTGCAAGAAAAATGCCTGGAGGTCCAATGCGAAGAATGTCACAGCCGAAGAATCCAAAGCAGAGCAGAAAGCATGAGTCCGCTCCGCCAGATCAGCGTGACGGAGAGTCCCCGCAGTGGCAGCATCCCCCTCTGCCGTTTACAAGCACTCCTGCTGTCAGGATGCAGCCGTACGGAGGCGAAACGCAGAGCGCCGGCTCCTTCTGCTTGCTCGGGATGCTGCGACGAGCGAGAGCCAGGCAGCTGGAGCCACGGCACGGCTTCCTTAAGGAGACTGAGGCCAAGTGTTTATGCAGAGCAGGGGGAAGCTGCACGAGCATCGGCATGCGGGATCAGTCATCGCCGTCAGCCAATCAGAAACGGATACGCTGTGTCAGCAACACAATGGACCAAAGGAATGGCATTAAAGCGAGTATGGGGCTTTGCAGCAGAGGCTGTGAATAGTTTCCTCATCAAAAAAAAAAAAAAATTCAATTAAACATTAAGCACATGCAAAGAATCCATTTATTCCTACGCTGACATCTGCATCTTTTTATGGCTTCAGTTGTAACATATGAGATTCAATGTGACTGAAACAGTAGTATCATTTTCAACTTGGCATGAAAAATCATTACACTTATTATAAATAATAAATAGTGTTGATTTAATATTGTAGATTACTGCAGATGAGTTTTACTGCTTTAATGTGTTTGACCACCCGGATGTTTTATAGGAAATTTCAAGATACAGTAAATACACTTCTTACATTATTATTATTATTATTATTATTATTATTATTATTATTATTGTTACTTTGTGGTGGTCTGGAGCCTATCGTGGAGTCATAGGGTGAGAGGAACTCACACATACACACACTAAGAGCAAATTAGTCATCATTATATCTGAAACACAAGACTATGGACTGTGGGAGGAAAACAGAGGACCTCGAGGAAACCCCTGCAAACACTGGAAGAACCTAAAAACTCACAGCTGAGGAACCAGCACTTTTTGAGAAGACATTAGCATTCTTTTTTTTTATAAAAAGATGTATCAGCTTCAAATCACATGCCAAAGTGCTGACAGAATCAAACTGCAAAATAGTAAACACTGCCTTAAATTTTTCAGGGTAGAGAAGGTGGAAAAGAAGCAAAGGGAAGGAGAACAAGCTGTAGATGATCATACACTTGTACAGCTACCATTTCTGTACCCCTCTTTGAAACGTCACCCCAGTGTCACCTTGTACCTCGATAAAAAACCTCCATCTCCAAGTTGATGCCCGGTTGTTGTCTGCATGTCCTACATCATACACTTTAAACGTCTTATAATTATGCTTTTATTTCTTATTATTACATTTTGAGTGTTCCTGGTTTGGCTCTTAAGTGGGCTTTCTTATCCCCTATTGTAAATACCTCTGCCAATGGACTTACAACGTGCAGCCATGTGCACAAGCCACCCCGGCTCAACGGAGTAAAGAGCTGCGGTAACAGAGACACATTGCAGCTGAGCTCACGTCCAAAAAGCCACGCAGCTGTCAAAGTTGCTGACATTCACATTTACAATTATTCACTTAGCAGGTGCTTTTCCCCAAACTGGCATACAACTCAGCAAGCAAACTGCATTTCACAACAGCTGATGAGATATGGACACGGAGACGTGATTCTCACAACACAGTCACTTTGTGTAAAACCACCATTCTTCCTGGTTCACGTGATTGGTGTAGCTGCACAGAGAATTTATGACAAACCCACCAGATTAAAAAGCAAACTAAACACGGAAAACCAAAATAAACTGGAATAAACCAGAACAATTCGGAATCGTAAGATTAAAAAATGCAATATGTGGATAAAAATTTTGAGCTTTAAGGTAATGAAGCGATTGACGCCAGCCATATTGTTGGTAGGAGAAAAAGCAGTGGAATCATTCAGGACTGGAGGACTTCGGCAAGATCATCTGGCAGAAGGCTATTAAACTCTAAATTTCCGTAATGACACGTTGTTTGACGATAATGCAAGTTGTTGTAGGTCAGTAGATGCAATCTCTGGAGAACTGGATGATGTGTTTCCCTGGAACATGTGCATGGAGCCATGAAGACAGTATAAAAGGCCCCACAGTGGCCAAGCGCCTAGCAATAGCTAAACCAGTAGGAGGAAAAAGTGTTAGTTGGGAATCCCGAAGAAGAAAGCGGATAAAATGGGATTTCTGATGGCTCTACTGAGGGAGAAAGAAGACATTCTGGTCTTTTTGATAGCGAGAGATCAGGTGGGGATCAGTTGATATTACTACGTATATTGTGTTCACTCAAGGATGATGCCCAGATTTCCTCTCACAGGAGGAGGCCCCTATAAACTGTTTTTTAAAATATTTTTGTCATGGTACGAAAAATTTGGTTTTGCATGCTGTGAGTCAAATTATCACACAGCTGAGACTGGGAAAGCTCTTGTCAAAATTCAGGGCCTAAAACAAGTCAAGGTGTAATAAGGGACAATGGCAGAGCCAAACATCTACAGCGATAAGAAGGAAATATGAGGGATGAAAGTAAGGCAAGAATACTGAGAAGCTGAATCAAGTGAGAGGGACATGTTCATGCTGGGTTTGGACTGGTGGATATTAATAACATAACAGCCCCACTCAGTGGGAAAAGGGAGGCTGATAATAGGCCTGTAGTTGGAGGGGGGAATTGGCCTCTTAACAGCTGCATCTGGCACTGATTTGAGTTCCCCCCATTACCGACATCAGCAATGAGCCCACATGATGTGAGACAGGCTGGACGCGCACCATGTAGGTACGACATATGAACAGACAGTGATCCAGATTTATACAACAGTTCATCTACATCCAACATCTGCAGCAGTGGAATTAGCCAGCTTTTACATGTTTAGTTTGTACAGTTTTTTAACAAATGTGTCTATTTGTTGAAGGTACGCAGATACCTACTGCACTGAGGCGTTAGGGAAAGTGAGAGAGAATATCATGTAAAACTATCTCCCTCATAGGTCTCTAAGCTCTTTCTTTTCTTTTCTTGGTCTGTCTTCCACTACCCCACACCATCCTACCTGCATTGGCACCTATACACACCCGTTTTCCCCTGACACCTATACACACATCTGTTTTCCCCCCGACACCTATACACACCCGTTTACCCCCGACACCTATACACACCTCTGTTTTCCCCCTGACACCTATACACACCCCTGTCTACCCCCGACACCTATACACACCTCTGTTTCCCCCCCGACACCTATACACTCCTCTGTTTCCCCCCCGACACCTATACACACCCGTTTTCCCCCCGACACCTATACACACCTCTGTTTTCCCCTCCGACACGTATACACACCTCTGTTTGCCCCCCGATACCTATAGACACCTGTTTTCCCCACTGGCACCTATATACATCTCAAAACTCCCACAGCATTTATGGAAAGAAGTGAAGCTCAAAGTACACCCGTATTGAAGTCCAGCCTTCCTATGCTAACAGTAAGCAAATCATTGACTTTAGTGACCATATACACTAAATGAAGTGACATATTCTGTGTGCTTATCTATTTGTTTGTCTGTGTGTGTGGAGTGCAGTAAGAAGACCTCTACAACACCGATATCATACATAATCTTACAATGGAGTAAATGGTGCCGGACGTACTTTACCTGTGCTACTGTCACTGATAGTCTCCTGGCTGCAGCTGTAGGAAGGCACTGGAGTGACAGACAAAGAAGCAGGGCAGGACACGCGGTCAGGGTGGCTGCCCTGGGGCAGGAAGGCTGCACCCTCAGAGTGGATCTCGTCGGGACTAGACAAGGACTGGCTGTCGTAGGGTGTGTTGTTCTTCCAGCGAGAGATGCCGATGGCCACCTGACCCCCAGCATCAAAGCCTGAAGCATAAAACAAAAATTCGCTGTACTTCAAAACAAATTCGCCGCAGTGACAAAGCCTAATGTGTAGGAGATTTGTGGTTCCTGTGAGAATCAACTCAGGAAGCCAGTTTGTGTTTATGAACTCTGGTCTCCTGCAGCTGTGGAAAGGTGAAGTCTCCTCACAGCAGTGACTTGGTAACGGCCACCTCTGGGTGTTTATCTAAAAGCTGCTCCTCTCTGTGTGCATTAAGGGTGTGAGTTTCTGCATGTAAACAAGCCAGATTTCATGGTGTTCTCCACAGCATCTGGACCCTGCCTGCTTTCTGAGGTGAAGCTGAGTGATGTTTCACCATCATGTAACCCTGGTTATCAGTTGGCTCACACTCTTCCTGTAGCCTTCTGTTTCTGTCGCTATTTATACTGAAACTCTAAATCTCAGCAAACGACCCACGTAGGAGCTCCCAAACCTCTGGGCACAAGGTGTGATGCTGCACAAAATCCCCATGTGTGTTTGTTCAGTGTGTAACCATCGTCGAGGTTGCTATGGTTTTGCTGAAGACGTGTAAACATTTGCTGGGGGGGGGTTAACTGAAAAAGTGAAATAATAGGGAGATTGTTTTTCTGCTTTACTCTGTGATGTATGTGGGCAATAGTTGTACCCTGACAGAAAGTAATAGCAATTTCTTGGCTTGCTGTAAAAATGCTTATATCAGGAAGCCTGGTGTCTGATGGGACGTGTCCTATTTTTCGGCTCATTTCTGTAATACCTCACGTACCCGCAAGATGGAGCCTCAACAGGTCTGTGGAGCAGGTCTGTACACCTGCACATACATGTGAGTGGAGCACAACGCCAAGGACAAGAACTGCTACCTGTCTGTGACTTTTGATACTGCCACGCTTTGGGGTAAATATATGTTAAGTATCAGGGTATATCAATCCAATCATCCAGCCACCTATCATCCTTTACAGCTGGGCCCGGTCAGGGTCGTGGCAGTCTGGAGCCTAGGGACACGTATATTCAACATATTACATGGTCAATATGGCATGCAGAAGGTGTGAATTATTTTTCTTTCTCCAATGCATCAGCAATAAATCACATCCCCTCCACGCCATTTTGGTTAAACACAAGAGCACCTTCAGCAACAGGCTGAGGGAGTTGTGGTGATCCAAGGAGCACTACCGAAGGTCAATTCTACCAGCAGCCGTCAGGCTCGACAATAAGTCCTCCTGCTGCCGTGTTGGCGACATCTTAAAAACCTCCAAATGACCACATAAGAACCTCATTTATTATCCATTTAATCTCGCATAACATCACTTCGTCGTGTCCTCTCATGTGCATGACATCACTTGTCTATTTAGCAGGCTACATCTTCTTATTCGCCCAATCACCTGTCAATTTATCTTGGTTTTTGACCATTGTATGTATATAAGTATGTATGAGTACATTGAATTCTGCTGCAACCAAGAGAATTTCCCTCTGGCTTTAAATAGTTCCATCCATCCATCCATCCATCCATCCATTCATTCATTCATATCAATAACTAGCTTATCGTAAAGAAGTTGCACATGCGAACTGTCCCATGTGTAGTCCCAGAAGCCGGAATGTTAGTATTTAATTAAAAAAGATCTCAATAATCAGAAATGGTGAAAATTTGATTTCAGCAAATAAATGTACAAACATAAAATAATCTGCATGAGCTAAAATGATCATAAGTGAGTCGTAAACCGCAATTTACAGTTGGAAATATTTGGCAAGCGCTGCACAGGCTACATCACAGTCATCTGTTAGACAACATGTTTTTATTACTTTTCTGGAATTTGAGCTTTCAGAATGATAAATGTGCATGTTAACCTAATTATTCCTGGTTGTCCTAGTGGACAAAAAATAACTTTGATTTCTGCATCAGGTGGGATTTTTATTGCAACGTTGCTGATGCCTTTTCCCTACCGCCATTGCAATGTTGCCATGTTTAAATTATTTTACCCTCATAATATTGATTCCTTTGAAGGCTAATGTTTGAGACTGCATTGTAAATGCTTATTGATTTCTCTCCATGAGGCAGCAAGATCCGTGCGGAAATCTGCTGCAGTCAACCATCAAATTAACTGTCACGCAGTGCTGATGTCATGGTCACATGGCAAATATAATTTTTAAAAGTGTTTCATACACTTACAGTTATTACACTCTACTCACTTCTGGCTATGTGTCTTTGCCATTACTAAATTAGCTCCAGTTAAATGGTGGCGCAATGGCTTTGGAATGAAAATGAACCTGCACAAGCTCTGTGGCTATTTGTTTCTCAGCAGAATCAGGATTTCAAATTCACCTGGGATTTAGCTTATATATCCGGTGAAGAAATGGATCTAAATGTAAATATGTAATATATGAACTCCTGTGATGGTGCAATTGGAGTGTGAGTAATGAAGGATGGGCCACTCCTCACAGCAGGTCGCTGCTGCCCAACATGACCTGTGGTGTGTAAAGAAAGTGGCAGGTTTTGGCCGGTAATGTTTGCTGGAAATTTCAAGTCAACCTGAACAGTGGGGAATGTTGAGGAAGTAGAAGAAAAGCCTTGCTGTGTAATACTCACCAATGGTTATCTGACTAACACAGCTGTAGTAGCTGGTTCCTGTCGAGGGGTTGTAGCTGCCACTGCTAGGCTCCCAGTCTATTCAAGTACAGCAAAAAAAAAACACAGATAACAGCTGAGAGTCTCGAAAGACAACATATACTATATTTAAATAAAATCTTCTTGATTCACTACACATTCACAACTATAACATTCTACTGCCGTGAGTTACATTTGATGCAGAAACGCTTATTAGTAGCAGCTCAACAGCTACCTCATCTTCCCTTCACAAAGCACATGAGGCCAGTGGACGTCCCTGTGAACTTCCTCTACAGCCAAACTGGAAAACGCTGCATTATGATCAATAAAGTAAATACAGTGGGGAATTGTTTTTCCACTTAGAGACCAGTCTCCTCATATACAAACAAGTACATGCGAAGTTTTCGTCTGAGACAGCGGAGATCAGAACATTTACTGGATATACTTCCCGCGTACATCAAATGGGCCCATTCCTTTGATCAAGACGGCAGTTTTCCAGAATGCTGTGCTCTTATCTGGTGGTGTTGTTGTGGACACAAACCACAACTGGAGCTGAGCACTACTATTTTCAATGTGCTTTACTGAAAAAAGCTGCAACTACTTACCATTAACTTCAACATTAAGATACTACATTAAAGTTATTTCATATCCCAGGTCCTTTGTGCACCGTCAGTGTCACTTCACTGTGCCTATAAACAGGAGCTGACAACTTGATGTACAGGTGATCAACCCAATAGATGGGTGAGTGGTATATTTTAGGGGTGGGCAGCTGTAAGTAATGCTGTTGTATGTGGAAAACTGCAGAAACAATGAGTTTCCCTGAAGCTGGGTTTAAATTACCGGTCTGTTAAATTTAAAAAAATACCACTCCAGTAAATTTATAAATACATATTGAAATAGGCAGAATAGCATAAAGGCTGCAGTTGTAGAGTGGAAAAGAAGATCTCCAGGAGTACTCCTCACTCCACACCCGATTTCACCTCTCCACATCTTACATTCCAGGAGAAACTGATTTAAAATTCACACATACAGCACTGTGATGTACTGGCATCCCATCCAGGGTATCATTTCATACCCTGGTGCCCAGTGATTCCAGGATAGACTCTGGACCACGTGACCCTCATCAGGATAGTGTTTCATGGTAATGGATGGATGTATGTAAACATGACTGGTACAGTAGAGTCAAAGCCATGTGAACCTCCTCACTGGAAATGACCATCACACACCCATCTGTCACACTGAATAGGGAGAAGGTCGTGGTTTGTGTGACATCTGCTCAGCAAGCTGAAAAACTGAGCAACTGTCCTTTTGATATAGAGGTCACTTGGATTCTGAAACCCAATTTGAACAGTTATTTAGGGTTCTTGTCATGAGTGATTAAAAAAAGTTTCATTTCAACACATATGTTCACCCCTTATGAATGATAAAGGAACAACGCCTTTCACCTCTGAAGAAACTGCAGCGCACGACTACATTTTATAGACGTGCTCATAAAAAATAATCCGATACCAGTCCGGCACTAGATCGGCCTACCTGAACCTGTGTGCCGACCATTTGACCCCACTTTCACATCTAAAAATGTCCTGTATCTGCTGATTCTGACTGCATGCGCTCATACCGATATACGTATAACAGAAACACCATAAACAGTGGTCCTTTAGACCCCGTATTCCCCTGTCTTAAACAATGCAAAGCGGTTTTGTGGCTGTTGATGAAGTTGTGCAAATAGCTGAAAGTCTATTCGATTTTCTGTTATTAACTGTGCATTTAAAGCGCTGGCATCTGACAACATTGTGACTGAATATGCAGTTAAATTACAGAGGAGACCGTCAGCATCTCGACCCCTCGAACCACAGCACACAACTTGCGTGTCATTTCAGATGCTGTGTATCTCTCTCTCTCACACACACACTCACACACACACACACACTCACTCACACACAGACACACACACTCACACACCCTCACACACACACACACATACTCACACATACACACTCACACACATACTCACACACACACTCACTCACACACACAGACACACCCTCACACACACAGACACACACACACACACACACACACCCTCACACACACACTCACTCACACACAGACACACACACTCACACACACACACACTCACACACACACACACACACACACACACACACACCCTCACACACACACCGTCCAGCAGTCTATGAGCTGTGAGCAGTCACACCGAGGGGTCATTTTCATCATAAATTGGAGCACAAATTCAACGCCTTTCAAGTATCATTGAAAAGAAACATACATACATACATACATACCCCACTGGACAGGACAGGTTAAAATTTCTCTCTGTCTCTCTCACACACACACACACACACATATTCACTTGCACAATGTTGGCGCCCCTACTGTGTTATCTTGGCTATTTAACACAAATCACACACAACACACAGGGTGGTCCAGTTACTTTGTGGAACACACACACACACACAGAAGTGCGGTACCTTGCGAGTACAGCCTCTTTCCCGCCGCCGCTGCAGGGCTGCTACCGCCGCCGCCGCCCGCGCGCTCCTGCTCGGCCTCCTGCTCCCGCACTTTGCACAGGCTGTGGTCCCCCGCACCGCCACAGACGCCCGGCTGAATTCTCATGCTCGGACTCTGCTGGCACATTAAATTGTCTTCCGTCGCCGGGCAAACATACTGCCACATCGTCCCCGGGACACGGACTCGGTCCCGCTACTTCAGCCTGTGGCGGGACTCGCCATACACCGCCGGCACGTGCGCGCGCTCCCGCTCCTGCGTTACTGAAGCTCAAGGGTGTGGGACACGGGCGGTGGGGTTGCGGGGGAGGGGGGGGCGACTCACGTGACCGGCGCGCTCTCCGGTGCTCCCGCAAATGACAGGTGTCCTGGACGTTCAGGTTTAGTGTCGGATTGAGAGGAAAAAAATACTTAGTGAAATGTGAGCTGAAGCTGAAGAATGAGGCATACGAGAGCGTCAGATGTTGATGTGAACGTTCAGCCTGTGAGGAGAACGTGGCTCGAGCCCTTTTCCTGGAAGCGAAGGCAGGGGGGGGGGGGGGTCGCTCTGNGGGGGGGGGGGGGGGGGGGGGGGGGGGGGGTCGCTCTGCGCTGGATGGCAGGTAAGCAACGTCTTTCTCACACACACACACACACACACACACACACACACACACACACACACACACACACACACACACACAGAGAGGGATGTCCCTAGTGCTGTGGGAATGGTGGCCCGGACATGTGCTGGAGACTCTAAGGGTCCGGAACCCACAAAAAGGTTTTATTTGTTCCATCTAACAGTCCTGACGCGGTTCTAAAGCCTCCTTTCTGTGGCAGCAACGTGATCCACGTTTGGCCGCCGTCAGTATCACCTTCCTGCTGCAGCAGGTGAGCTGCCTTCAGCCCGTGGGCCTGGAGCGCAGACATGCTGGAGAAGTGCATCCTGTTACTGTGCGCTCAGGCCTCTGTTCAAATGCCTATTTCATCTGAAATATTGTCTTCTCAGTTACGTCTTTGTTACTGTGGCACTAATTTGTGCTGAAATGTGTGTAATTTTCCACTATAAGCTGCTTACTTTCTGACAAATGTGTAGAGATGGGGAAAAATGATAGGTACCGACGCCTCTTTAAGACAAAGCGGGTACAGATGTTTAGTTTTAGTTATCCTCCTGGTGTTTTCGCTAACTTTGTGTAGACCACTGCTGTGTATTACTGGTGTTCACTGAACGGAAAGTGGAGGAAATTATGAGCATGAAGGTATCAAGGAGGCTGTGGACACGGGGTAGAGGCTGACCAGAGCGGAGAGGTAGGCCCGCACCCCAGGGGATTGGCCCAGATACACCAAGCAATTTTTCACAGGAGAGAGAAAGAGCAAGAGATCATCTCCCATCGTTTCACATAAACCAGCTGAAGCACAACAGTTGTGCACCAGAAAGTAGGTTTTACCCTGAACAGGAAACTTGTGAGACCTGCACTAATCTACTCTTTCATGAGCTCCGTCCATATGGCACGTGGAACTCTCACCACTGTGTTTTATGGTGGCACACGAGAATAGCACCCCTTCTCTAACCTATACCTCAGGACATCACTGAAGACACCAAGGAACCTCCCAGGGCAGGAGCATCCATAAGCAGCTTATTACAAGGTGCATTATGGATATCGAGGAAGCCTGAACTTGGTGTACTACAGTATACTCATATTTCATCTCTGCGACTGTAATTTCACACAAACGCAAACTGTGTATTTATGCTGGTATAATTTGTAAGCCAGGCGATGTTGGTAACTTTCAAGGGGAACGATAACTTTTGCAAGGCACCGTACACTCGCTGGCCACTTTATTAGGAACACATGTACACCTGCTCACACGTAATTATCTAATCAGCCAATTATGTAGCAGGAGCACAGTCCATAAATACACGCCGACGCGGGTCGTGAGCTTGAGCGAAGGTTCACGTCAAACTTCAGAATGGGGAGAAAATGTTATCTAAGTGACTTTGACCGTGGCACGTTGTTGGTGCCAGACCGGAGGGTTTGAGCATTTCAGAAACTCCTGGGATTTTCACACGTAACGGTCTCCAGAGTCACTCAGAATGGCTGCGCAACAAACAAAAAACGTCCAGCGAGCAGCATCTCTGTGGGTGGAAACACCTTGTTGATGAGAGAAGTTAGAGGAGAGTTGCCAGACTGGTTTGAGCTGTCAGGAAGGCTACCGTAACTCGAATAGAGTCTCTGGTGTTAGAATGGTGTTCCTAATAAACTTGCGCAGTGAGTGTAGATGTTGGCCTGTACTGCGTATCCTGGTTACATGCAGCTGTTTGCTCTGCTCCTGCAAGCAACAAAAGATGCTGCCAAAAGTGAATCCATGTCAGATAAACATTTGTTATTTGTCAAGGCCATAGAAGGCATCTGCTGTTGTCACCTTTTTTGCCCACAGATCAGACACATCGCTGTGGACAGGGCTGTGATTGTCATTTTCGCCAAAAAGTGGGCTATATTTCGTCCTGGGCGCTCACGTTGCAGGCATCAGTTAGCAAGTGTTACGCAAGTGTCTGCAGAAAATTCCTGCATTCAACATCTCTGAGCGTACAGCAGGCCAAGCATCAGACAGCTTGCGAAGCAGATGGCTTTTCCGAAGGAGATGCGGGAAAGACAGCTGCAACAGAAAGAAATTAAGCTATATTTTATCTGTTGGTTTCTTCAGACCTCTTCCATCAGTGAAAACCTGACTGTTGCAGAGCAGTGGGGAACTTGTGTTTTTCATAAGCAGTCACTCAGGACTGGACAACACCCCCCCATCTCTGCCCTGCCCCGCCCAGCTAGTTGGTATGCATGTAATGCTTACTTGTCCTCAGATCCGAGGACAAATAACTTTACACGGTACAATGTTTTCTCAGCTTCAGAGTTAGACAGGACACACTGATGGTTGGCTATTTATTTATTAATTTTTTTTACAAGTGACAAATTTTTTTTCCTGATCAAGTTTTCTTCTGAATATCAATTGCCACGAACCTTGCAAAGCAGTGCTGTGCTTCATAAAGAGGAGAATTAGCCTGTGGTGATGGTAAAAGGATGGACACAGATGCAGAGCCTTCCTGAAAAGGCAGGCACACGGGAAGAAAGCCAGCAGCATCAGGATGAGCACCAGGTCCCAGTGGGGCTGCAGCGTGACTGGGGGAGAGCGATGATTTCTGTGTTGCTGTGCTGGCACTTCCGTGTCTCCTCCTGCACAGGACCTGCTGATGCGGAAGCTTTAGGACTTTGATCGAGACGGCTGGGCTTGGAACGGCACAGAATACAGCAGACCCGTTTCACGGGGCACTACTTTTACACGTACAGCTTAAAAAACGTATGAGACATTGAGACCCATCTGTTCTCCTGAAACTGTGAGTAGTTGCAATTATAATTAATTTATGGGAAACTTGCATCACTGAATGCTTCAGTCGCACCTGGTGTTCATATATCACTGGCACAAACACCCAGCACAGCCATGTCTTTAATGACCAGATAGAATCGACTCAATATGTATCCACAGCTGAAAATGTCACCGATTGTCACAACCGTTTTAAAATGTACGATTGGATACCAAAAAAACAGCAAACTTCATATAGTAAAAAAAATGTAATGCTATAAACTGTACAGGATTTTGTAATATCACAGAACCTGTGCTGGATTAATTTTCTGACATAAAGACAATCTTGGTTCATTATTAAAGGGAAACTGCTTGGCGCGAATCCACTCAAACAGACGTTGATCCGAAGGCCAGTGCAGATGGTGTCAGCCTTAACACGAAATATTTCAAGTAATATGTGAAATAGAATGCAGAAAATAATGGGAAACTTAAGGTAATGTAGGACATAAAAGTATAAAGACTTCACATGAACACAGCATTTTATTCCATGAGCAACCAGTTAAAAATGTCTATAAAATATAAAGCCAGCGTGCTTTAAATTGTGCGTTGCAATAGTACCAAAGCCTTGAGAAGCATTTTGCTTTACGGAATTCGATAAGTGACACGATCCATGATTAGTGATGAATAAAAGGCTGTATATATGAAACACGAAGCCACAAAAGGTAACCAAAAAGTTCAGTGAAAAGAAAAACAGAAAGCAGGAAAAAAAGCATTAGAGAATGACTGCTGTAAAATAGCCTTCTAGTGCTCTCTGCTTCTCTTCACAAACAATGTTCTCCTTCCTCAGCTGTGCAATGGTGTTCTCCAGAGAGTTGATTTGTGCCATGGTGCCCTCCTCTCTTTTCTCCAGCTCCAGGATCTTCATGTGGAGGCTAGCGATCTTATTCCACAACTGATTCTTGTCCATGTCCTGCCGTGAGTAGGAATGCTCCTCCAGAGGACCGCGTTCCAGGCTCAAGGCTGCCCTCTGTAGGTCCTCCCCGCAGGCTGCGCTGGACAGACGTCCCACAGTCTGACTTACGGCTGCCTGCAGTGCATTGGATGTGGCACTGGGTGAGGATGGTGCTGAAGAGGGAGACCGCTGAGCCTCACTGCGCATGCTTAGACCAGTGTCTATCAGGGTGCTGTCACCTGGCTGCCTGCTGGCAGACTCTCCAAACCCTGGAGGTAAAGCCTGAGTGTGCACCACCTTGCACAAGCTGGATCCATCTGGGTGCAGGTCACTTAAGACGAACACATCTTGTACCTGGGTCCCATCAACTCCAGGTTCACACGCCAAGGCTCCTCCATTTGAAGGTACCTGGTTGTCATTGAGAGGCTCCTTTTCGAAAGGCAGGACTTTCGTCTTCACAGGTGACGTGGATCTGTTCAGTTTAGCATTTACACCTGGTTTGCTCTTGGAATTTTTCTTTCCCTTGGAAAAAGTGTGAAAAACAATATGATCACTATTTTCAAGTCATAATGAACTTGATAACTAGTTGATAGCTAGAAAACCGTTTAAATTGTACACTCAGAAATTTTAAGATATTAGGCTCATATAAGGCTCATTTTTAGGTTAAACAAAAACATCCTCTTGCCTTTTAATTGCACAAAAGGGAAAATGTTTAAAAGGTGACAAAAACTGGGTTAACTGACACCATTTCATTATTATTACTTAGCACCTTTTTCCAAGTCAACGTACAACATTAGAAACAACTCTAGAATGGTTTAATTATTTTTACTTACTGAATATGTAGTGAATTTATACTATGTGTTCCGCCACTGTACAGCACATTTCCCAGTAAAATCCTATCCTCTCTTTACTGCAATAATTCAGGGTATGCACTTTGATCAAGGGAACCATAGCAGGGCTGAGATTCAAACCTGGGACCATCAGATTCCAAGGTGAGAGCTGTAAACACTGCACTACGTGCTGCCCCTGCATGTACCGGCATATGACAGATTACTTCTCACCGCTTTGTGAGCAGGTATTGACAACCCATTGCATTGTTTTACCTGTGTGTTGGGTACCTCCTCAGTGTCATATCCGAAGGGGAAGATGGTGGGCACAGCAGTGTTCTTCAGGTAGCGGATCCCCCAGCGCAGGTCGAACGAGTCCTCAGTGAAGTGCTCGCTGCACAGGTACTGGTGACGGCTCGGGATCCACTCCTTCCGCTCCATGTTATCCACCCATTTCCGGAGCCTCTCCTCATCCTGCAGAGGAAAGCTGTCAGAGTCGAGACAGCCAGACCGTGAGTAGCACACATACTGGACCAGATCAGTGATAGGGTCACACATAAGGAGTAACAAAGTACACATTATAGTAACCTCCCCCCCCGCCAGACAGCAATACACTCACACTGTTACTGTTTAGGGGCCACTGCCTAGTTGGACAGTTATTAACGTTAAATATCTCATCCCAACTACTAATATCAACAACAAAATGCCTGAATTTGAGGAATAACACTTCTAATCATTCGCGTTATCTGTCACCAACTGCCCAACTATCAAACGCCTTTGTTTACATACGTGAATTTCGCCAGCTGCAGAAAAACTTACGGGTAAAAACTAATTTTCTTGTTGTCTTTCGAAAGTACACCTCCGCGGTTTTTACACAGCTTTGCCGCGCAATAACGGGGCATTTCAAAGCCGAGGATAAAGTTCACATAAACGCCGACTTCTCACACAAGTCATTAATACGGCTTTCTTAACGAGACATTTCATTTCCGGGTAGTGACGTCTCCTGACCCCGGACGTGACGACACCATTATGCGGCTACAACGCTGTCCCACATGTTTAGGGAGAAAACGTTTTGTATGTATTTATTTATTCATTCATTCATTCGTTCGTTCATTCAACTACAGAACAAGAACACGAACAAAACAACCAGAGAAACACGGCCTGGGGGAGCACTAAAATAATAAACAAACAAATAAGAAAACGACCGAACAAAAAACCAATTACCTAAAAAAGTAATACATAAAAGAAACATCTTGACATCTCCAGGGACTTATAATATGTTACAAAAAGTTGAGCAGCTTACTGTTTTAACTGCCTTTTTATTAGTACACAACTTTATAGCATTTATGTACTATTTAAATTCCTTCAGAAAAACGTGGCTTTTGTTAGGAAATGTACATCATGCATATGATGTTTAATAAAGTTATTAGTTTAATAATATATGCCTTTTTCGTCTTGTGTCTGCTGTAATGTACAAATCCAAACAAGCATATATTCGTAGAACAAAGCAAGATCTCTACATAAGGTCAGTAATGAACTTGGAGACATCTTGCCACAGTTTTTAGCATAATGACAGTACCAGAAAACGGGGAACCATCTCTAGCTAGATCATACAAAATGTTTTTAGTTAACAGCGTGGGGGGGCTCTGGTGTATACAGGAAAGTCTGCTTCTAAACCAAATAATATATATTTATAATTTATAATTTATAATAAGCTGTCATATCCTTGAAAATAGTAGATAGATAATGCCGTTTTAGTTAAAAAAAACATTTTTCATTTTCACTTAAAATACTATACTTAAAAACTAGACTTGTATTAATTCATTAATCTGAAAATAGCGCTCAGCAGTGTTTAACGTGTACTCAGTGTGAGCCTCAGAGGAACATCCAGTTTACCCTGTCAGTCGGGGTTAAACGAAAAAATGCATTTTTTGGGCCTACACCCTTACTAGTTCTTCTCTTTTAGGAAGTATAATCGTCTAAGACTAGTAACAGTCAGTCACATGGCAAAATATTTATCAACGTCTTTCCTTCGTTACTGTTGTCTGGACAACGCGTGACACATTTTTGCTTTAGTGGACGTCACGCGCAACCACGACGTTCACACCCGACGTACTGGGAAATGTAGTTCACATGTGGCCATTGCGGTAGTAAAGAATCGCATATCAATACTACAAATCCCAGAGTTCCGCAATAGCAACTGCACACCGTTATTGCTGGTGGTTGTGCAGGGACGTTGGATGACTTTGTCCGTGTGTTTAGCGCTGCAGCGGTTCATTCATTCATTCTGACAGCTGACAGACAGTTCTACTGAACTATGGAGGCACTGATCCCTGTTATAAATAAGCTTCAAGATGTCTTCAACACAGTCGGGGCGGACATAATTCAGCTGCCGCAAATTGCTGTTGTCGGAACACAGGTAAAAGCGCCACATTTATGTCATTAGCATGTACGTTTAGCATATTTAATATTTACACCGTTTCTTTGTGCATATTTGTCGAATCGGTGACGCTGTTTGTGGAAGTTATTTGAAGAATAGCGGCGCGTTCCGTAGCTACATTCACAGGCTTCACTTCATGACCTACAGCCACAACTGCGACTTGACAGAAGGTTGAAAGTGTGGGGATCACACTGATTTGTGATCACCGAACGACTGGCACAATGACGGAAACCTGGCGAACTCAATATTGTTGTAGATATATCGACATAAACATTTGACACATGTCACCTTCCCCCAGATAGACATGCGTATAACGAGGCGGAGAAAGCAGATAGAATCCAGTTTAGCTTTAGAACCATCATCATTGCCAAGGTGAGGCAAGAAACTGGAGCGAATCAGCTGCTAAACGTGTGTATTTTAACACGGCTGGCACTTGCTAGTTGTCAGATATCTTGCGCCAAACGTAGCCGAGATCGGCGGATTACTGTGGTGTTTATTGCAAATCACGTGACAGCCGCGCGGCTGCTCTCGCTCAGCGCAGAAGGCAGGGGGGCGCATGCGCAATAGCGACCGTAGGGGGCCGCATATATTAGTTTGGGTCCGGCGTGTGGTATTTTCTGGAAGCGGGCGTCGCAGCAGCCATTTAGCAGCATTCAAACGTAGCAATGCACGTGATTCTCGTGTCAGGTTCGCCTGCAACATGATAGATACGCGTCCATTAAACGTGAGCAGGTGCTGGTGGGTTTACCGCGTTACACCTGTATACCCTCGGGTTGCCCTTCTTAAGCCTCCGTCTACACCCTCACTATATACCTGTTCTGTGTTAATGTGCTGTTCAGTGCCCACTCACTGTGTGAGAAGAAGCCTCTATAAAAATTGAATTGAATTGAATTGAATTGTGGTCCAAGATGAGGGTCTGAAAGAGGGAGACAAGAAGGTTCACATCCAGGAAAGGAACTCCCGGGTCACCAAGCTAGTGGTGCAAGTTCTTCAGTTTGTGCTATAAATTTGTGTGTTTTTTTTTTGCACTCAGATAAAACTGACCTGAAACGTTATGTTGTTACATGATCATGTGTATCACCTGCCTTCAGAGTAGCGGGAAAAGCTCAGTGCTGGAGAACCTGGTGGGCCGTGACCTACTGCCACGTGGGACCGGCATCGTCACCCGCCGCCCCCTCATCCTGCAGCTTGTCCACATGGACCCAGAGGACCGCAGAAAGACCAGTGAGGAGAACGGTACCTACAACAGCTCTACATGCTGCCTGCTGTCTCTGATATGTCTGAGAGACCATCCTTAGTTATTTACATTAAACTACATTGCATTAAAAGAACATTACTATGTGTTGCATTATTAATAAGTTAAGCACACGATTTTATTCAAAGCTATTTGTATGACTTGCAGATATGCAGGAATACTGGGATAATTTGACCAATGTACCCCAGTTTAGATACCTTTCTCATATTCAGTGGAGATAAAACAAACAAAAAACTGCAGAGTCCTTCCCAGAACTGAACCTGTAACCTTTGAGTTTTGCCACCTTTTCTGTAACCTTAAACTGACCTACTGCTCTCGGCTTCCTGCTCTATCCTCTTCTGCATTTGCCCTGTTGGTTACGTGTGTCTGTTTCTGCTGGCCAGGCCTGAGGTGTGCGTGATGGCACAATATGAATTTCTTACATTATGGGCCTTTAAAGATATTAAGAGCTATTTTTTTTTTTTAACCCTAACTCACTTTATAAGCAGTGGTCTCTTAGAGATGCTTTTTAGATCAAATGTTGTGTCAAAAGTGTGGTATAAACATTGAAAGGCTGAGGAAGAATGGGTTGGTGTGGTCCTACGCTGTACTCAAACACCGTACAGTGTTTTTAAAGTACACTGCAGAGTAATATGTTAGTAGTAAATATTAATGGGGGAGCATTTTCACATAGGACCACTTTACACCCAGAACAGCAGCTCTAGTAATGCAAGTCCCAGAGTCCTATTTATATTCACCCCACCCCCCCATTGCAGGGACAGCTGAGGCAACTGGACGGCAGGCAGTGAACTTGCTGCTAACAGCGGCACTGTGGCTCCCAGGGTGACCTTTGACCTAGTAGGCTTGGAGGGGGGTGGGTCTGGGACGCCAGGCCTCACTGCTGAGCCATCTGGAGGTGTCGTGGGCCTAAGTCAGCGAAACACCGATGAAGGATGGTGCCTACCTGATGACCCCGGTGAAGCGCTTACAAGGTGGCTTGTTATGGTGTATAGTGTGTTAGGGTTGGAGGGGAGTAGGTGGGTAGGTTGTTGGGTAGGGTAGGGCTCTATGCTTCATCCCAGTGGGTAAGCGCAGGATATCTGTCAACTTATCCTGTATATTCGTGACTAACTACTAGTACTTCCATTATCATATCTCCTCATTGCAGACCCAACACATCTCCAAAGGTCCTGTTTCCTGCCGTTTTCTTCCATGTCTCTTTGTCTCTTAATTTGCTCTGCACCTCCGTCTCTTTTCAGTTTTGCTAAATTAAGGGCCAAGCTGCGAGTTTGAGTTTTACTGGTGCCATGTAGTCTCAGCAAAAGCCGACTGGTTCTTAGAATACAGCAACACAATGTGCCGCTGCCTATTTTTAGCCTCACAAAGAATGCAGTATTATTGGGTTACTGCCCCGAAGAATGTTCTACTCAGGAGAAGTGCACTCTTTAGTCCTGGAGTTTAAACAGATGTGTAGTTACACTCTTCAAAAGCTAAATAACTCTGTGCAATTCTCAATATTTGTCCAGCTAGTATGTTATATAGGCCAAGTGCTTTTCAATAATGGGCAGCCCATTTCTTAACAAACTTATGCTTTGTTTACGTCCCAAAACGCAACGGTTTCGGACACGTCTGTGGTTTTCGCAGATGTCTGGAAACGATCTTTTGTCATCGGCCTAAATCCCAAACCACACAATCATTCAACTGAACAAAGTGAACAATTCCATCATAAAGAGCCAAACACAAGGAAGGCATCATTACCAGGTTGATCTGCTGTATAGACCCCCCCCCACCACCATTCCTAGTGACAAACATTTTCCCATTTTCCTGCTTCCGATTGTTTCTGACATCAACTTGGCTTTGTTTGACAGGTGTGGACAATGAAGAATGGGGGAAATTTCTGCACACCAAAAACAAGGTTGGTTGGTTACCCTGTGTGGATGGAGCCACATAGGTGCAGTACCACACTGGGCTCTGAGTGCTGCCTGCTTTTCTTTGTCTTGATAATGGAGAAAGTTTTGCTGTCACAGGTGTGTTGTGAGTTTTGGCATGTTTACAGCATGTTTTCCACTGCCCCCCACTTGAAAAAAGCAAAACCAGTGTGAGGACTACTGGGTGTGGGGTTCATGATGAGGGGGAGAAGGAGGAGGCTCTCAAAGCTTTGAACAGCTACAATATTAAGAACTAGTTGGCATTTGTTTGTGTGTTTTACAGTTATTTTCCGATTGAGTTTGTCGTTTTTATTTTTAAATCGGTTTTCCGAACCTCTTGGACGAGTCGCGTTCATCTCTAACTACATTAATGTATGACAGGGATGAGGGGGAAAAACTGAACACTTTTCATTTTCAGGTCTACACAGACTTTGATGAAATCAGACAGGAAATCGAAAGGGAAACTGAGCGAATTTCGGGCACTAATAAGGTAAGCGACATACCTCTGAGAAAGGTGGAGGGCGTGTGCCTCCGCCAGGTGCTGACGCAGACTATAGGACAATGTCTTTGATTTTCATTGTAAGACAAGATTTCACAAGGCCTTTTTCCCTTAAACTACCTTTCCCAGCCTGTGAATTAGTCCCCCCCCCTCCACATGTCTTACAGGGCATCAGTGATGAACCCATTCATCTGAAAATCTTCTCCCCTCATGTGGTGAACCTCACCCTTGTGGACCTGCCAGGCATCACGAAGGTATTGCCGCTTAGCTTCTGTGTAGATGATGTTGACAAGATGACGGATACCTGTGCTGACCGTGGATTGCTGTGGTTTCAACCTCATTTCACCCTGCTGACTGCCTGATCAGGTGCCGGTGGGTGACCAGCCAAAAGACATTGAGATCCAAATCCGAGACCTCATTTTGAAGTACATCAGTAACCCCAACTGCATCATCCTGGCTGTGACTGCTGCCAACACCGACATGGCCACCTCTGAGGCCCTGAAGGTGGCCCGGGAAGTGGACCCTGATGGTGAGTTTTTCTGTCACCTTCACGTGGGTGATCTCCATGTAGGGCACCTCTTTGATGCCCTTCTCTTCTGATTGAGCTACAGTATTGCTTTCTTTTGAACCGTCACCCCTATGTTCTGGGCTGAGACCTTTGCCGATGTTACTTTTTAAATTGATTTAGCGCTGAATACATGGTGCAGGAGTTGCCTGAAAGACTTCAGCCATGTAAGATGAGTGTGGTGAAGCTCTCCCTGAGGGCTACTGCAGAATTTAATGCAGAAGTGATGTGCTGCTGTGGACAGGCCGCAGGACTCTGGCTGTTGTGACCAAATTGGACCTGATGGATGCCGGTACTGATGCCATGGATGTGCTAATGGGCAGAGTCATTCCCGTCAAACTTGGTCTCATCGGAGTGGTCAACAGGTACCCGTCTACCGGTCTCTCAGCTCATCTCAGTCTCATTACATGCAGGGTTTAAAAAGTTGACATGCACCTTTGAACTCAACACTGAGTTACTCTACATATGAACTGAACGTCATTGGCTTAACACCCCCAACTTCAGCTCATCGTTTTATCTTGAAGAGTGTGTTTCTCGTGCAGGAGTCAGCTGGACATTAACAAGAAGAAGACCGTGGCTGACGCAATCCGCGACGAGCACGCCTTTCTGCAGAAGAGGTATCCCTCACTTGCCAACAGGAATGGAACCAAGTATCTGGCCAGGACGTTGAACAGGTACTGGGATGTGACCCTCTCCACTGACAGCACAGAGGTCTGTAACAGTTTGAAGTTCTTTGAGGTTCTCGACCGCTTGCTTTGTACAAGTGGCGTAGGTTTCGAGTGAGAAATCACGACGTGGAATGATGATTTTATTCTGACTGACACACAAATGAGGCTTAGTTTATGTTCTCTTTTGGAAGGAGCCATGTTGGTGATTGAGTGAAGCATTAACCTTGCTTAGTAGCACATTCTTGGGAGCTTTTCTGCAGCTTTCTGATGTGTGTGTGTGTGTGTGTGTGTGTGTGTGTGTGTGTGTGTGTGTGTGTGTGTGTGTGTGTTGTGATGCAGACTCCTGATGCACCACATCCGCGACTGTCTTCCGGAGCTTAAGACGCGAATCAACGTGCTGTCGGCGCAGTACCAGTCGCTGCTTAACAGCTACGGGGAACCGGTGGAGGACAAGAGCGCCACGTTGCTGCAGCTCATCACCAAGTTTGCTGCCGAATACTGCAACACCATTGAGGGAACAGCCAAGTACATTGAGACGGCAGAGCTGTGAGCGTCCGCCGTAGGGGGAGGGGGGGAGGGAGGTGCGTGATGGCAATCTTAGAGGATGGATGAAACGGAGAAGTTCTGTCTGCCTTGTGATACAGTGCTGTGTGTCGCTGATGTCCCTCAGGTGTGGAGGAGCACGGATCTGCTACATATTCCACGAAACTTTCGGCCGAACACTGGAGTCTGTAGATCCCCTCGGAGGGCTTACGACCATCGACGTACTGACGGCCATCAGGAATGCCACGGTGGGTGTTGTGTGGGGCGCAGTGGCTTCTGGTAGGTGATGGGAGGGGCTGATGTCAGAACGAATGAGGAGGTTTCCTCTGTCTCCAGGGACCGCGTCCTGCCCTCTTTGTGCCTGAGGTGTCTTTTGAGCTGTTGGTGAAGCGGCAGATAAAGCGACTGGAGGAGCCCAGCCTGCGCTGCGTGGAGTTGGTGCACGAGGAGATGCAGAGGATCATCCAGCACTGCAGCAACTACAGCACCCAGGTACCCAGCCGTGTATCACAGCTCCTGTGGCATGTAGGAGGTGTGTGTGTGTGTGTGTGTGTGTGTGTGTGTGTGTGTGGAAACCACTGTACCGAGGGAATTTCATATTGAATATGATTTAAGTGCAGTAAATAGACCTGCTTTCACCCCCCACAAGAAAACATGCTGAACATTTCTGAACTTTTAGCTTTTTTGCAAATGTTAACTTTTCTCCTTTCTGGGTTTGCTGTCCTTGTGAGAGCATTTATATAATTTCTCACAGCAGGTAACAAAACAAATTAAAGCCACATTGTGTGAAAGTGGGGACACACACACACACACACAGATTCTGGAGTACTGATGCCCTACACGTTACACTGTTTATCTCAGGAACTGCTCCGCTTCCCTAAACTCCACGACGCCATCGTAGAAGTTGTTACATCTCTCCTCAGGAAACGGCTCCCGATCACCAATGACATGGTGAGTTAATGGTCACAGGATCCCGCACTTTGTAGTTGCAGTCCCAGTATTGCTGTTCTTATCACTTGTCTGTTTTATAATTGGAAGAAAAACCCGAGAAGAGCCGCTTGAGGACTGTGCTGCGCTCCCTTGCAGGTCCACAACCTGGTGGCCATCGAGTTGGCCTACATCAACACCAAGCACCCGGACTTTGCTGACGCCTGTGGGCTCATGAACAACAACTTAGAGGTGAGAGCTGATGACGGCTAACTGCCGTGTTGCGAGATCGTGCCTGGCTGGATAAGAGGAGCAACCCTGTAGGAACCTCCTGTGGGGGTCCAGGAAACATCTCTAACGCAGCCAGTCAACCAGAGCATTTGTTTGAATCCCCTCAGGAGCAGAGGCGTAACCGAATGAGGGAGCTGCCGTCAGCTGTCTCGCGGGAAAAGGTACCGACGAAGCTGACGTTCGACTCCTCGCTTTACAGCCCGACACGACCGTGAGAACGGGGTCTCCAGGGCAGTGTTCTGGGGTTAGGGGTCTGCAATGTGACAGGTTTCTCTCGAAATGTCACCCTCTCTATTTCTGCCGGATTCATCCGGGGGGGGGGGGGGGGGNGAGTAGAGAGAGCTTCCTGTGCAGGGAAAAGTCAGGAAACGCTGCCGTTTTTTTTTCCGGGGGGGGGGGGGGGGGGGGGGGGGGGGTCTCTGAGGCAGAACAGCAGGTTCAGTGCATACAGTGGAAGGCGACTTTCCTGCTGTCCCCGCCTGCCTCTAACAACAAACGCCGTCGCTACATCCAGCCTTACTTCTGCTCTGGTCTCTCCTTCTCTCCAAGTCCCTAAAGGGTCCAGGAGGGCAGCCCCCTGTGAACGATCCCCCCGTCGCAGCGGAGCCAGAGGGGTCCAAGGTGCGTGTCTGTGTGCTCTCCCGCAGTTCTAACTCGAACCTCCCTCGGGCCGCTGATGTCAGAAGGTGGTCCGAACCCTGTGGTGACGCAAGTTTCACGATGAGCTGTGGAAACTACGCAGCCTGCAATGGCGCTTGTTGTCAGAAGGAAGCACAGTGGGCAGGAGTGTACCGTACTGTCGGTTTGTTTCTCGGACGGCCGCGTGCGGCTGCTGCTCGGCGGGGAAGCGCTTGTTTTAAGGAAGTTGGTACTAAAAACTGCTGCGGAGGAAACATGCTGTGGTGGCGCTCACTCGCACGCCGACTGCTCCCCAGGGCGCCGGTGGCGGGCCGGGACCCCAGGGTGAGCCGGAGGCCGGCACAGGGACCTGGAGGGGCATGCTGAAGAAGGGGGAGGACGGCCCAGCGGAGGACAAGGCGAAGACCCACACCTCCTTGCCTGCTAGTCCCCAGAAGGGCCACGCCGTCAACCTGCTGGACGTGGTAGGTGACCGAGAGAGAAGCACAAAGCTGCGCTCGCCGAACCGACGGCTCCGTCTGTCCGAAACCGGGTGTCCGTCTGTGATGCCGACAGGCTTTCTCGCTCCACATGCAACGTGGAGGAGGATGAGGTTTGGAAATATGTTTTGGTATCTTTCTGCCGCTACACCGAGTGGCTCAGCTAGTAGAACGTGACCTGGCCGGCAACTGTGGGCCTGCGGTGCAGCGGTCTGACCGTCCGATTCCTGCGCCGCTCACTTGTCGCGCTTCCGTTCTGCAGCCCGTCCCCGTGGCCAGGAAGCTGTCGGCCCGCGAGCAGCGCGACTGCGAGGTCATCGAGAGGCTCATTAAATCCTACTTCCTCATTGTGAGGAAGAACATCCAGGACAGGTACTGTGGCTGCTTTCCTCCCTCGCGTGAACCGCTCTGCCATATTTCATACTTTCAAAACATGTTTTATCAGGCCTCACAACTTAAAATTTATGAGTGTTTGGATTGAAAACGTTTTTTTTTTTTTTTTGGTCCTCAGGTTTTCCTACATTTTATCTAAGGACTTATTACCAAATGTAACTACTGAAGGGGTGAAATGTTCAGTGTTGATGAAATAAAAGTAGAAGCGTTGTGATCGGGCGCCCGTCGTACTCTGGGGGGTGAAAACGGCTTTTTGGGAGCTGTGGGGTCTGAAGAGAAGCCACTCCTGCGCTGGGGGGTGTAGACGGGCCAGAACCTGCCTCCGCTGGGGGTCTAGTGAAAGACAACCGTACTGGTCAAGAATCCCAGCACAGAAGCAGAAATGGGGTGTGACGGTGTGTGTGTGTTGCTACTCCCTCTGCTCAGTGTGCCCAAGGCGGTGATGCACTTCCTGGTGAACCACGTGAAAGACAGCCTGCAGAGCGAGCTGGTGGGGCAGCTCTACAAGTCCGGGCTGCTAGATGACCTGCTGACGGAGTCAGAGGACATGGCACAGCGTCGCAATGAGGCGGCCGACATGCTGAAGGTACACACACACACGTGCAGCATTCTGGTTCCTACTGAAAGGATTTGTGTTTTTGTAATCCTGGAAAGGTGTTTGAGTAAGTGTTTGTGCTTGACCCCCCCCAGGCGTTGCAGAAGGCCAGTCACATCATCGCAGAGATCCGAGAGACACACCTTTGGTGAGGAGCAGGGGACCCGCCTACCTGGTCTGCTGAAGACGTGCAGGACAGACGCAGCCACGGTGAAGATGCGCTCTTGTCACGTGTCAAATGTGATGTTGTTTACCGTTTGGACCGAGCTCGGAGGGGCCTCGTGCGGCTCGTCTCTCACCGCGGGGACCCGAGACAAACGCAAACTGACGGGGGGCGTTTTCTCCGCGATCCGCGCCTTGTTGAAACCGGACGATTTGTACGTGTGACGTGTAACTGCTGTAATTAAACGCCGTCCTCTGCTGACTGTTGTTTAAGAGGCCCGTCTTTTCCGCCACGTCGCGTGACGAAAGCGTCACCTGAGGAGGAGGAGAACCAGCAGGTGAGCCCGTGGCTTCTGTGTCGAACGGTTCTGAGCCGCCTCTCCGCCACCCTGTGTCAAAGTGGGGAGTGGGTGGGCTTCGCGGTAAAACGACATCATTTCCTGATTACACTTGTATGGGTGCCAGCGAGTTGTGCCGTTTTTACACAGGATTCGCCGAGCTGCAGGGGGGCTCCAGCTCTGACCGGTGCACCTGATTGGCTGCTAACCACCGGACAGGATCGCTGCTGCCTTCTCGCTTGCTTTCCCGTGCAGCGACACGGCCGGAGGCTGCCGGTCGCTTCCAGCGCCACGGTCGCGGCCGTAGTTCGCCGCGCAGTGCCAGGCTGCGGTCGTTTTCCCCGCTTTCCTGCACAACAGTTTCGGCGCTTTAACCTGCCCTGTTCTGCACACCTGGGTTTCCAAGTGCGTTGTGAGCTGCGGGTAAGTCTGGCCGCTCCTTGCCTGGAAAGAACATCCAGAGCACGGGGTTCAGTGGTGCCGTAAAGCACTATTTTCATACGTTTAAATATTGCTGCTCAAATCGGACAAGATCGCATCACGTTTGCTTGTTGACGGCGTCGCTGATTTTATCAACTTTAACTCGCGTGAATTTCCAGTCCTGCGACGGCACCTTCGGCCGTAGACTCCGCTGGGTTCTCCTGCGCGCAGCTTTCGTTTGTTGTGAGTTGATGGGCAGCGCAGTTTGCCCCCCTGCAGACCTGCTTTGTTGTCCTTTTCTACTTTGTACATCAATGTATCTGATACGCGGATTTGAACAGGAGTTTTTCCACTTGCATTTATCCACACTGATCTTTTCTGTATACGTCCTCACCCCATCTGTCCAGCAGGTGTCGCCAAAGCCGTGCGTGTGTGTGTGTGAGAGAGAGAGTGAGAGACCCTGTTACGTGTTCTTCTCCTCAGTGGAAGTGAGACAGGAGCCGCTGCTGGAACTGGTGCCTTTTATTGCTGTCGTCAATGATAAAAAGCTGCAGTAATAATTTAGCATGAAGCCGCCCAGTAACAGAATTACAGCAACGCTGTGCATGACTTTCTCTGCTGAGGAGGAGGATGGCAGGAGGTTCCTTCAGAGTCACGCTGGACGTGACCTGGGTGTCGGGGGCGAGCCGCCTGTCAGCAGAGCTCAAAATGATGCATCTCCTACTCGCGTTCATCTGTACGTGTCCTCCGGAAGGCGGGTCCCCCCGGGCGGTAGACGCCTACGTTTGCTTTAAATTAACTGAAACGGCGGGGAAAGAGCGAGCGGCTCCGAGGGACACCGTCACGCACCCCCTGCGGTGAACGGGCGAGGTGGCCGGCGAGAGGCCACGGCTCCGCGGAGCAGCGACTCGCCGTATAAAAGCGCTACAGATCGAGTAACAATTCTACATCGAGACGTTTTCCTCAGTACGGAAAGGAACAACTTTTACACAAGTATAAAAATAAAATAACTGCTTTATAGGTCCACGGTTTTCATAGGGTGTCTGTAAATGTTTCTAATGGCTTTTATGAGACGAATACAAAACGTGAACAAGCGTCAGATATAAAACTGTGATGTACTGGAAATAACTGAAATCTGCACTAACACTTACTGAGCAGGTGTTTAAGAACGAGTCGTGTTTGTGTCCCGGACGAGAGAGAGAGAGACCTGCGGACCCCCCTCCCCCCCGCGTGTGTTAAATGTGGGCGAATTAATTGGTTGCCCTGAAAGTTGTTACTGAGCTTTTCACAGCATCGTGCTCTAGCTGAAGAGTAAAGGCAGTGTAGGGGTAACAAGGTGGGATTTGAATACGCTGGACAGATACCTCGGTTTCACTTTGTTGTACCCGCCCCCCCCCCCCCCCCCCCCC
>UFQX01000663.1:129692-165070 GCA_900497675.1 Arapaima gigas
CCCCCCCCCCCCCCCCCCCCAGCGGGACATCCCTCCCCCCTCCGGGTTCCATGTCTGCATAGCAACGGAGAATATCTGGCTTTTGATTGGCTCCAGCTTTCAAGTTCCTCGTGGTTAGAGCTCTGTTCCTGAAATGAACACGAACAGCAAGAACATGAGCAAAGGTGTCAGAAAACTTGCTTTTTCACACCACCCCCCCCACCACGGCGGCGAAGGTCCCCGACTCACCTTGCAGGCCACTCTCCACACCGCCCTGTCCCGCCTACAGGTGTCACTTACCATTAGTGGCACATTTACTCTTCTCCCCAACGTTCACCTGAAACAGGTACCGCACAGGCAGCGACTCGGTTACAACTGCAGCTTCTCCTCGTCCCCCTGGACCCCCCAGAGCCCCTCCTGCGCAGCGGTGCTTTGTCTAAAACTGCATTTGTCAGCGGGTGGCCACTGCGTTTGCTCTGTCACCTATGCAGTCAGTAAAGGTGTTGTAATTCACCTGGAAACGTAACGATGACAGGACTAACATTCCACAAAATGACCGAATGACGGCAGTGTCACCGACGGCCAGCCGCGGTGGCCCTTTTTACCGCTACAGGGTCACCCTCTTTCTCACGAGGGCCTCGTTTCTCATTCACTTACTAATAAATTCATTACTTTGTCAACTTTTCACCTCTCGATTCGGCCGGTTTTTCTACAGCCGTGCAGAAGCATCCCTGCAGGGCCTGACCTGGCGGGGGGGGGGGGCAAAGAGGAAACACTGTTTCCTGTTTTCACAAATTTTAACGGGGGCATTTTTGGTGCCAAATGGAACGTTTAAGGTTCAGTATCAAATTAAACGTATTTAAGGGCTGGACTAAACAGACATAAAAAGAACTCGCATGAGAAAAATTTAACTGGTTTATGAGGGGATTTAATCCTAATTTTCTAGGTTCCAATCCCACGTAAAGAAGCCCGGACGGTGCTCACCCCCCCCTCTGTGGACAAAGGGCGCTGTACCTTGCTGGGGGCAGAGCTCTTGTTCTCCCACAGGTTGCGCTTGTTGGTGACGTCGCCGGGCCTCAGGTCCTGCCAAAGGCAGACAGCACAACAAGATACAGCTCACGGTCCACGCAACACACCGCTACGGCCCTCAGCCAAGCTAAGCAGAACGTGAAACCAGGTTCACGGCCCCTGGACCCAGTCCGTTTCAAAGAGGGGAAAAAGGTGTCAAAGGTGTGAAACTTCCAGAACTCAGGGGACACAAACAGGCCCTGAGGAGGAGTCTTTCTCCTTACAATACCTGTCCTGCAGCGAAAAGCAGGGTGGGGGGGATTGTCAAAGGCAAGCAGAGAGAGAGGAGAGGCGTCACCAGTGGAGAAGGTAAGGAGGACACAGGATCGGAGGGCAAACTATTATAGCAGCAGAGGCTGGAAAACAGCAGGAAGAAAAGCGAGACTTACTCTCCAGACCTGTATGACCACTAAAGCGCACGCAGTCAGTCAGAGCCTGTATTACAGGTGCACAACCCGTGTTTGCAGGTATATTATCAGTTCCCCCCAAACCAGCATTTGCCACTAGGTGTCAGTATGATGTCAAAACGCTGCTGTGTTGTACTTCAATATGGGTGTCCTGAGGTTCCCAGGAGGTTCCTACTGTTGGGGGGGGGGGGGGGCCCACTACTTACAGCGGGCTTCCCGCCTGCTGTCCTGCTGCTCTCGGGAGCCTTNGGGGGGGGGGGGGGGGGTCCACTACTTACAGCGGGCTTCCCGCCTGCTGTCCTGCTGCTCTCGGGAGCCTTGGTGAGCCAGTCGTTGATGCGTCCCGCCACTCCGATCTTCATTCCGGCTGCATCCTGAGCGACAGGAGGCCACCGTTCTTAACTTCCACTCGTATCAGTGGGACGCAGGAGGGGAACAACTAGCTTAGACGTTCAGGTCAGGATGCGGCGGCCGGGAGCCCAACCTTGTTGGTGGCCACCGGAGCCCCAGAGGAGCTGGACACGTTCCCTTTCTCCCACATACTCTTGATGCTGCGGATGCCGTCCGTCAGCACGGGCAGGTCCATGGCCGCTGCTTTGGAGGACTTGAGCTCCTTGTTGGTCTGCAGGCAGAGAAAGAAGTTTTAGTCAGCTCCAGTTCTCGCTGTGTATCGGGCAGAGAAAGAGCTTCATGTGGCATAATGAACAGAAGCTGTAGAAGCTTCACTTAAAACTAGAAAAGTAATAACGTTATCACCAAACTATAGTCTATCCTCGATTTTCCAGACAGTCGCAAAAAATATCACGTCTGTCTAACTGCTCCAACCAGGTCAGTCACGTTAAGCGGCAGAAACAGAAAAATCATCACTAATGGACGATTCTACTATTAAGCAAAAGAAAATATACGTATTCAACCAATTCTGTGTTTGTGTAGCGCAACAGAACATACGTACGACTTGCATAAACTTTAAAGCTCTTACGCAAGTTGAATAAGGAACAGACAGAGACTGAGCTTTACAGATGGAGATCTGGATGCTCCGGTTCAAGGGTCAGTTCCCTGGTGTTACCTGCACAGCGGAGGTGTACTGCTCCAGCCTGTTGTCAATCTTGGACACAACAGGGGTGTGCGACGTCTTCACAGAGCTGAGGAGGACATCAGGAGACACCGGAAGTCACCGGACGTGCCGGAGAGGGAAATACTAAGACGGCACATATTAACACAACACCTACCTCTTCTGGGCGGACTTGTTCAGGAACTCGGCCCTTTCCCCAATCTGAGAATAAAAGTTAATAAAGTTAAACGAGTTAATGAAGCGTGCAGAGCACTGGGACTGTGTATATAAACTTTTATTATTGCTTTGTTGATTTTATGAGTTCCTCCTGGGTAGAGCAGGTAACTTGCTGCAGTGAGGCTGAGATTTGAACCCATGACCTTTGGATTAAAACCCAAACCGACCACTAAACAACCCTGTATCTCCCACCACACTGAAGAGCTGAAACCCTGAGATGGGTTTTACCTGTTAGATGTCAGCAGTTGTGTTTTTTTTTGGGGGGGGGGGGTTATCTGGCTGTCAACGGTGAGAACGTGCACCCTGCCGCGTTTCGGCGAGCGGCGCGTCAGATAAGCGTTTGTCCAGCTCGTGGCGTAAACTGTGACTGGACCCTCTCCCAGGCTGCTACAGTCACCCAGCCAGGAAGCGCTGACCGCTCAGCTCTGTGGGAAGAAGCCTGGTGTGTTTATGATAAAGGACGACACAAGGAGGAGCCCGCTGAGAACATTCCTGTGTGGCTTTAAAAAAAAAAAAAAAAAAATCCCTTAACTCTGCAAAAAATAGTTTCCTCCACTTGGGTTGAATGTGGGAGTTTCTAAAATACTTCTGACAGGAAATTCCCCAGTTGCAGGCTTTTTCAAATGGCCGTATTTGACCACAGTTAATTCTGTTCACACAACGGCTTCCCTGCATCCTTCAAGTTAACGGCTGAGAGACGCCGCGCGTTTCTTCAAATTCTGCTATTACTGTGGTATCTCTGGCTGGGACAGGAACACACAACCACATCGCATTCTTCTGGATGCCAGTGACTAACATCAAGCTGAACGGGCGCAAAATACTGCGCGTTCGGCCACTGCCGCCCTCACCTGCTTCGCTTTGCTCCATCTGTCGGCGCTTGTGCAGCTTTTAATGACGACGTTCGCCTTTTTGAAAAGCCAGCTAGGTTTTATCGAAGTTCTTTCAGCCAGCGATCGACGGACCTGAACACGAAGCTCAAATCACAGCTTTCCTTACACTGCCCCACTTAGTAGTGTCTTTCTCACTGCTGTCATGGAAACCACAACATAGCCTAAACTGAGCCCACAAGGTCTTCAAGATGTGACCGACAGACTCCAAAATAGTTTTCCCAGAAACAGGGTCCTGACGGGCATGTTTTCAGAGCAGCTCGAAGGTCGCGACCCCTCCATGCCGGAGTGTATCCAGCTGCTGAGACTGACCTTCAGGGAGGCGCCCCTGGGGCCCACGCACTGGAAGGGCTTCCTGGTCTCGCCGTCAGGGGATTCTTCCACTTTCTGCCGCTTCTCTGCTGCCTCCGCCCGCCTCCTCTCGATCTCCTCCTTCATCCGCCGCTTTTCCTCCTGTGATACAACACAAGGGAGGGTAATGCCCGAAATGCCTCTGTGCTGGAGACACCACGGGCCCGTGAGGAAGACAAACAGCTCAGCGACCTACCTCCTCCTTGGCCTTCTTCTCTGCCAATTCCTGCTTCCTCAGTCTTTCTTCCTCCTCCAGAACCTTCCTCCTCTCCTCCCTCTTCCTCTTCAGCTCCTCCAGCTCTGCCTCGGCCTCCTGCTGTTTCTGCCGCATCTTTTGGAACTCCTCGCTTTCCGTCTCGTCCCGCCTGCGCTTCAGCTCCTCCAGCTTGCGTTCCGCCTCGAGCCGGGCTGCGTCGTCCTGCTCCTCTGCCTCTGCTGCACGCATGCTGCCGCGGCTGCTCTCACACACACACACACACACACACACATTTATAAAAGCCACTTGTTCTACAATAGGCTACAGAGACACGGGAAACGAGCTCATTTGGACTTTTGCATCTGCTTTTTGCAGATCGTATCAGGATGATGTTAATCCGGCTTCTGCCTAGTCTACCTCAAGGTCCTCTCTGGTTTCTGGTGTTTGGCCATGGAGTCATCGTGAAGACCCCCGTTCTCATGCATTGTCGGCGGAACGTTCTCCTTTTGGCGCAGAACAGGTTCTGTCCCCCTCTCACCAGTCTACACCCAGAAAACAAAAAACGGGTTAACACGACGCTGCGCAACTGCAGTTTTTCCACGGTGGAAACCAACACTCGCCGGTCGCAGACGCTGCACTGCAGCCTTTTCTAGATAAACCAACATGCCTCACGGTTTCTGAGCTTTTTTCAAATCCAGCTCAGTCTGTGTGGACTTTGCACATTTGCCCTGTAGTCAAATGGGTTTTGTCCAGGTGCTCTAGTTTCCTCCTGTCCTCTAAGGACGTGTGTTTCAGGTAAAGCAGTGATCCTAAATTGCCCTCTGTGTGTGTGTGTGTGAGACTGGAGTTCTGACCACAGTGTGTCCTGTCTGACGTTTCTGGCACCGGCTGCGTGGCCCTGCTTTCGACAAGCAGATGAATAAGTAACTCAGTGTGAAGGGTCCGGCACAGACAAACTCAGGATCATTAGTGGTTAATTCTGTTCAGCTCATGTGAAATGTCTTTATTCCCAACATTCTGAATTAACACCTGTAAACATGGATCAGAAATGTACCAACGTGAGATGTGAGCCACTTCATTGCTACCTTGGAGATGCAACAGCAAAAATACACGTGTGTGCAAATAAAACCTCTTACCAGTTCTGCAAAGAGGGAACTTCTCGGTTTCTCCTCAGCGGCCTTGACAAACAGAAGGAAGACGTTAGACTCCAGTACATCTTGGCAGCCTCAAAGTGGCAATAAAGAGCCAGAGATGCAGATGCCTTGATGCACAAACAGGAAGTTTCAGCGAGAAAGCAGAACAGACGAACCTCTATCACAGCCGATTACACACCAAACAGGGCAGGTTGGAAATGCGTTGAGAGAAAATCACTCTGGCCATGTGTTTCTCTGTTCCTTGTTCAGTGCTGACATTCCACGAATGACCAGCCATGTGAACACACTGCAAACAGGCGGCTGACACCATGTGAGAGAGGGCCATACGCATGCTTGGAAACAAAGGAAGTGCCGCCCTAACCATCACAGCGTGACCGCAATGCTGCGAGAAAACCGTGACCAGACCGTACAAAGCCTGCCGTGACCCTCCGGTGACCCAGCTACTGCTCTGGTTAGCCACACACACCACGGCCCTCTGGATAACCCAAACCTGACTCGTACCTACTGTGATGGGCTGTACTGTTACTGACTGAAGAGAAGTGAACCAAGTCACAAAAGCACAAACTGCGTTTGAACCTGGGCTGGATGCAGCGCTGCGGTACTCTGTCGCACTCGTGCCAACACTACCGGACTCGTCGGATCCCGAGACGGGCGTTACGTACCCCGCTCGCTAAACCGGGAACTCGAATACCGGGATGTAGGTGTATTATATATTTGAGTTATCCAGGGTTGTGAGTGATTATGAGCCTGAAGTGCCACTGAGAAAACCCTCTCAATACCTCCTCCTTTCTGGAATTTCTGGGTTTCTCTTCAACCTTCTCCATTTCTTCTACCTGTGTCTTTGAAATCACCGTTCTTGCCTCTTCTGGCTCTATCATTGATATTACGCAGGACTATAATTTTTCCAGTGGGCTTAACTGGGACCTGTCAGCCTCCTCATCTGGCCTTACAGGTTTCTCTTCAACATGTCTGTCTGAAACAAGTGCTGCTTCTTCCACATCTTTCTCTCATATGTTGTCTTCACTCTCTTTGTCTGAAGTCAGATGTTGTTCATCTAACTCCTTATTTGACACGACAGGCGATTCCGCTACCTCTTCCTATAAAATAAACTCGGGTCACATTTTCTGTCAGGAATGTCAAGGTCCAAATAGCACACGTGCTGGACAAATGAGGGCCATACCTGAGTCGTCACGTACGATTGCCTTGGTTTTTCCTCTATTGATTCCTACAGCATATGAAATTCTGTGATTTAAAAGAAAAAATCCCTCTTCATGGACCACTGATATTCAGTCAGCAGAAAGGGTTGGACTCAGGAAGCATCAAAACAAACCTGTTCTCTCAGGTAGGACCTCCTTGGTTTCTCCTCCAGGACCTTCTCCTCCTGCTCATCTTCAACCTCCGCTTCTTCAGGTTTCTCCACCTCCACTGCTGGATCCTCAGGCACTGCATATTCCTCTTTGGAAGCTACATGCTCCTCCTCCTCCTTCACAGCAGCCCTTAAGTAGCACAGCTCCCTGCCCTGTTCTTCCTCCACATCACGATGCCAACTACGATGGCCCCGTGTGGCTGTATCAGCTGGGGTGGTCTCTACGCCATCCTCCTGCTGCCTCTCCAACGCATCCTTCAACCTGCGCTGCCGCCGTTCCTCGCGCTTGGCCAGTCGCTCCAGGAGGGCCTGCTCATCCTCACCTTGGCTGGTAGGTGGGGCCTCTCTCTCTGTGACACTGTGATAAGTCAGCATTGAAGGACATCAATCAACAGATGATGAGTATATACACAACCTAGTGTCACTGTAAAGCTGGCCTTTGCATCCTTCACATCGCGGTTTTCCTCAGCGGCGGTGAACAAAGTAGGACAGTAATGCGAGGAGTCGGGTCATTACCTATTGCCATGGAATGCCACGCTCTCCATCTCCACGGCGACAGGCTCCTCAAAGTCCTTGTTCCGCAGCCGTTCCTGCCGGGCCCTGCGACGACGCTCTCGAGCTGCTTCTTCCTCGTCGTCGTCCATCCGCTGGAAGCACATCCTGAAACGCACCGGCACCGACTCGCTATCTGCTCTCTACTGGAAATCACTGACAGCCTGTAAGCAGCTTGTGTACGTGTAAATCATAGTCATTTCTGTGGAAAATTCAACTCTTAATTCCTCACCTGTTTCCATTTAAATGTCATCTAAACCAAGCGATACCACCACACAGAGCCAGGTCGAAGACGGCAAGAGCGTTTCGTCACGTGTGAACGGATACAATCTCGCGCGATAGAGAAAAGCTCTAAATTTCTCCTCCATATTCAGACTGCAAAGGCAAAGAAGAAAGACACGAAAGTGATAAATCCTCTTCTCTCGTGTTATCGGGAAGGAGATCCCGGCGAGGTTTGGCTGGCCGGGTGCCAAACCGAACGGCAGGCAGCACGGCTTAACATTCAGAGAGGATCGGTTTTGAGGGCTTTGTTGATATGACTTAAGTACTTAAACAAACCTCACAGGCAGTCCCAGAAATGGAAGGAGTGACAACTGGAGGGGAAACAGTTCATCAAGTTGAGACCAACTGTGCCCTCAGCCCTCTGCTGTCTCTTGGCTAGCTTGAAAGAGTCAGACACAGCCTGCAGACCCCAGCCCTGACCTCCTGGTGCACATTTTCATTCAAAGGATCGATCGGATGCCTGCGTGCACCATACATCCTCCTCCTCCCTCTTGTGTGGAGTTAGCTCCCCCACAGGGCTGGGCATCCACCTGACCTTTGACCCCAGAGGCTCACCACCCCGCCTCATATTCCAGCCTCACGAGCGTAGTTCTTCCATCCTCAGGATTCTGGCTTTTCCCCACACATCATTTTTAAATGTAACACATCACTTATTTACTGCTTGTTTTCAACCCCATATTTGTATTTCTCCTGTAACTGGACCTTATTAGATGCTACATTAAGCACTCAACATGACTGATGTTAGGAAGATCCCCATGTAAAAATGCACCCAGGTAATAAGGTTTCTGTCTGATCATCTATCTACTTATACATCCCATCCATCTCTCCTGTCTGTATGCATCTTATACTGAAGCAGTTATAATTGAACCCTGTTCTGTCCCCATGACTTTAACTTGTCCCTTTACTAGTCACCTGCAAATATGTACTTTTGCACCATCAAACATGAACTAACACTGCTGCCAAACCTGTACCCTGTTAAAATGCTAAATCAGTAAAAAAACAACAAAATAAAAATTCAAACAATTGGCAAACATTGTACAAATTCATGCCCTGAGTGTGAACCTTCCGACAATGAACTTTCAGTTCAACAGCAGCTCTGAAAGAACTTCTCTTTTATGCATTCATGTGTGCACATTTTTTCCCCTGGAGCCAGAGATCTCAGAAATGACAGCGAGAAGGGAGCAAAGCACCGGGGTCACGACCCCTCTAGCATCTCCACACTACCGCTCCTTGGCCTGGCTCGGAGCCGAAAGGCGTTCGATCCAAAACACTTGTGCATTCCCACACTGCTCCCAGCGGACAACCCCCCACGTCTCCCGCACTACAAGCCACAGGTTTCAGTGTACTGTACAAGGAACGGACCAGACACACACCGGCTGAGGATGGGGTTGAACGTTGCAATTCAAATGCATGTTGCCTTAAATAAATGATGAGCAAAGAGCTTGCGATATCGCACCGGATGAGAAGAGGTATTTAAACTCTCAAGTGGATGAACACAAGCAGCGAGTACGAAGACTGACGTGCACATTGCTGGGTGACAGGTACTGAAGACTGGGGCTGAAACTCCATCTGAGGACAGACAGCAAGGAGTCACATTAAAACACACTATTTGTTGAGGCCAGAATGTGAGGAGTGAGATTAAAGAACCCTGTCGGTTAAAGATGGCTGGCGGACTGACTGACTGACTGACTGAATTGCTCCACTGGAGGGCTACTTCTTCAGAAATGATACACAGATGCAATCAGAGCTACAACTGTCAAGTTCAAAAGAGCAGGAGAAAAGGCTTTCATCAAAAGTGTTTGTGGACAGAAAGCTTCACACAGCCTTGTAGGATGGCTCCTCTGTGCTAAAGCAGGGTTCAGTGTGGGACGGGCTGGGTGGGCCACAGGGGGCTTCACTTGGCCTAAATCATTTTTTAAAGAAAGAAGCCGCTCAAATTCCTCACTGGCCTCTGGAACATTCCGATAGAGTATTTTGTTCGGAGATGCAAAAAAAAAAGCAGTCAAAACATTCCAGCGTCTGCAGCGCTTCCCTTGGCCGGCCTCTGTAAGCCGTCGCTATGGGTTGGCCACAGTCATCCGAAGGGAGTGTGAGAAATTCTAAACAAATCAAATTCGTCTGCACACCAGCACCAAACCAGTCCCATCACACCCGGCCACACACCGGCGTCAGAAAACCTAGTAACGCTGGTTCGCACAACGGCAGATGGGGGCATAGCTCTAGCACTGCATTACTGAACAGGAGTGTGTAGGCGTATGCAAGACGCCATTGGAAGTTGTTTTGTTAGGTCCGTAATGACCTTCTGGAAGGTGATGGTCAAATTATATAGTTAGCAAGGCTGTAGACCGGTTATGAATCTGCTCATGATACCAGAGTGTGTCCATTAAGCCAACGTTCCACCGCCCTGCAATGCCGGTGAGGCAGTAGAACATCAAGTAACTCACCATTTTCCAAGTGCAACCCTAAAAAAAGCTGAAGGTAGCACAGTAGCACATCCACAAACGGAGCGTAGATAAAACAGCATCTCACATTGCAGAACAGTCTTTGAGCTGGAGTGTGGGTGAGCGGAAGCACGTTTGGCATCTTGACAGCGAAGGGCAAGTTGAGCGTAAGTGAAAGCGATTAAGCTAATTCAGGAAAAAGGAGGAAAGTGGATCTATATTGCAATACTTAAAACTCTGAAGGAGGCCTGACAGCGTGAGGATAAAGTGGCTGGTTTCAGCAAGTCGAGGACATACGACTCCTACAGAACATCTAGAGGAATGTTAGGATTAAGGTAGGTCTGGCAGCCAAGTGCAATATAGCCACCAGAGCAATGAGGTCAAACGGCATAGTTTTTCTTTTACTACTTGCTGTTGGTGCTGTTAATACAAGTCCAGAAAGGCAGCCAACTTTTCGCTCGACGTTTACGTCCAGCGCCACTGAAATCACCCGGGTCTTTTTTATTGGGGACTGTACACTCTCCGGTGTTAACGGGCCCCAGGGTTCTCACCTTTCTGCTTCCAGACGCATTTCCTCGCGTTTCTGCCTCCGCAGCTCCCTGCGTCGTTCAAAGTCGTCATCCATGGAGAACTTGCAGGGGTGTTGCTTTGATGCTAAAAAGGACGCACACCAACGATGGCATAAACACTCTACTCAATGTTTCCAGCTTCAAATAAGAAGACAGACAAAGCTCTGGTAAAGACGTACCAACTACGTTTCCTCTCAACCGAATCAACAAAACTGCTGTAAATACAATGGGCAGATGAGGAATGGAAGAGGCACACAGCAAAAGTCCATGTTTATTTGCTGACTGCATGATCTTCCTGTTTAATACACTCCCTAAACACACTTTAAGGATGCAACTGCAGTGTAAACCCACAAGAACCAAACATGAGCTGCAACGACACGTGAGGAAATAGTTGGTAGGTCTTTGTACCAGAACTTGTGGTTCTTCAGATTTGTCTTTCACACACTTCCAGTGACACAGCACCACTCTGTATTTCCTTCTTTCTCAGTCTTATAGCTAGCAACTGTTGGCCTGCACCCGTTCTCAACCCGTCCAACCTATTCGTATCACAGCCAGAGTGCAAGCGGGGCTCCAATTCTCCCTGCTTGATGTGTTTCCAGCTTTAATCCCACATTCTCAGCTCCTCCCTCCATTCCCTATCCTCTCGGCGCAAGTTCCCTCCCGCATCTGTCCTCCTCCCTCCCGGAACAGCCCCTCGTCTCACTCGCTCCTGCTGAGCTCCATCTGGACCAACGTGGAGCTCAGTGTTGAAACAGGAAAAGCACAAATCAGGGGCTTGTGTTTAGACAGTCATGAATTAGTCTGCATCAGTTTCTCCGCTCTGCCTCTAACTGGGAAAGTTTCGCAAAAGCAGAAAAGGCTTCGCTACAAGCTGCGAAAAAACCACTGCTAACGTGTAATCGATTCAGACGGAGAAAAGCACATCAAACACAGCTTAAGTGTATTTTCAATATCTAAAATGCGTTTTGCGCCGCTGTTTCCAAGAGTGGGAGAAATGTCACTGGTGTTTACATGTGTCACATAGCTTTCATTTGGTTTGTGTGTCATAACACAGTCTTGATTCAATAAAACAGCTCATTTAACAAATTACTTACTGGCACAATTTAGGCCAACGCTTGTTTATACAAAGATGTGAATGTGACTGGAATGCAGTTTTTTTTTAATGAGAGCTGAAATGTTCAGCTTAACTTAAACTTTTACTGTGACAATGGAAATGAACAATTGCAGAAAAAAAGAGCTCAGGGCTTCTCCTGGAACTTCAGCCTGCAACCTCATTCGACTCTTAAATATATGGTAGGGTTCAGCAATGAGGGATCCAGGGCATGACAACGGATGGCCAGCGACAGCAACGTCAGTCCCCACTCTGCCCCGACAGCGCAGGCTCAGCTCTGGTGCTAAACAGCGGTAGCTGCTCCAGGACAGATGTGAATACAGCTGTGGATCTGGTCCAGAACTCCGCATAGAGCAAACAGCCCTCTGGGTCAATGGGTTGTGCATGAGGAGGATCTCATCTGGTTCCTCCTCAAAAGCTCTCTTCAAGAGAGAATTCAACAATTCAACCTCTTCACTGAGGGCACTAGAACACTGTAGAAGTGATGTGTTAGTGTGAGATGCTGTCAGTACCAGGTAGAGCAGCAAACCACGGTCAATTTGAAGTCACTGCACAGTGTAAGCAGAGCCACTCACACCAGACTTTCTTCTCTGTATCTACAAAGCTCATGCTCCGTTTGTTTGCCCGTTTGCTCTTCATGCACAGCTTTGTTTTTCAAGCCAGACTTGACATTTTGCACAGTGGTACTTGTCACCCTAAGAAAGATTTTGCATACTCAGGTTCATTAAAGGTCAAAAAGGTCTTAGCATCTTGAAAATTTCTCCTTCGATCTGTGAAATAAGGTCCGGAAACACAAACATAGCTGCATCACACAGCAGTTTGGCTGATTCTGGGACCAAAAAAAAAAGGCCAAGACTAAAAACTGCAAGACTTTTAGTTTGTCACGGTTTCAACAACACATCAGTAGTCAGGAAATGATCAAAAATTAAACAAATAGATTTAAAAAAAAACAGTACGGAACAGCTTTTCTGGTAGCTTTTCCTTAAACACTGAAGCCTTGTGGCTAAACCTGCAGACAGTTATTCCAGAAAGAAGAGTCAATATTGTTCCAGTCAGTTCTGAAGGCTTCAAAAAGTTGATGAGTGGTGGAAAAACGTCTCCTGGTCAATTTGTATTTAATGTTCTCCATAGGGCTTAAATGTGGACCGACCAGGTATGAGACTGATGGACTTGTTCTCAAGCCACTTCTTCGTGGGCAGGAGCACCGTCTTGAGCATCGTCTTGAATTCTTCTGACACTTTCCGCAGGCTTTCACGAACACGAATTTCAGACAGTGGTCATCACTGTATGAGGTGACTTTGGGCTGTCCAGATCCTTAACTTCTAGAATAGCTATAGTTGGTCTGACAAAAACCAGCTGTACGATTCCCGACAGCAACTCCTGCATAATATTTTCTTTTTGGAGCGGTTTTCTCAGTCCGCATCACATCCCTGCATGTTGTTGGTCCCCCTGCTCTGTCACACAAGATTCCACTTATAAGCTTCTTAACAAGCCTTTAAAGAGCTGCATCAGGTCTGGGTGATCACTAAAGACAGACATTTCCTCTTAGATTAAAAATAAATAAATAAATTAGGGGGAAAAAATCAGATTATTTTTGAAGATGTTTCTACTTTCCAGCATGTGTTAGCTGGAATTTTAAATGTTGTAATCATTATCGTGATTTTACTTTTGTGTACAAGGAGATTATGAAAGAATTTCCTTGTTGTCAGCTTTTTCCCCACAAAAATTCACTACAGCAAAAGTTTAGCAAATAATGGTACAGAAGCCCTCAAGAAGGTATAGCAGGTGTTTTAATGTGAAAAATGTCCTAACATTGCACTACCTGCACTGGTTCAGAGTACATTGATGGAAGAAGCTCCCTGGCCCATTTCTTGCTTAATAATATATATATAAAACTGTTACTACTCTCCACATATTACTCCTGCCGGACACACATCCCTCTCTGTGGCACCTACATGTTCAACCTTCTATGCAGAGGCCACACGAGGTGTAGACATGTTCCTCATATACTAAAAGCAACCAGTCTGAAGAGCCCCAATGGGGCCCCAGCTGGAAAGGACAGGAGCCCGTAGCTGTTATAGTTGAGCACCTACATGGCAAACACAACATATACATCAGGATGTTTTTTTTTTTTTTTTTGTTTGCCACACAGGAGCAAAACAACGAGAGGGGAGATGACAAGGGGGGGGGGAACGGATGCTTGGAGTAAACAGCTGAAATGACGAGAGGGAGGGGTGCTTCAGAGATGGAAAAACACCATCATCATGATCCTGAACAATGACAGGAGCCAGCAGATGTAATGTGTGCAAATAAACATAATTTGTAAAACCTGTACAAAGCGAACATGTAAAAATTAGTAAGAATTTATAACACACTCAGCGCTGCACACATTAGAAATGTACAAGTAATAAAGTTTGGTGACAGATATTTTTCTATTACTTTTTACCTTTCCACTTTCTAACCTGCATAATGCCAGGTAACGCAGTTATCGTTATAAAGATAAATAATTTTTTAAAAATGATAAATTATCTTTGTCATAATAAAAGAATTGCACCTTTTCCAGGATATAAAAGTTTGGAAATATCAAGAACTTTATCCAATCTAAAATACTTTCAGTTTTTTAATGTCCTATTTATTCAAAAGAACTTGGACAACTCAACATTTTACCCACCTATAATGCCAAAGATTTACTATATTATTCAGATGATGAGATTTAAACCGATAAACTTTTGATCTCGAATCCAGATTGTTAAACCCGAATTTCATTAATCATAAGTCCTGCGGGAGCCCGTCTTTGAACGACAGCTCGGGGCTCATCCCACACCCTTCCAGCACATTCTGGAGTCACGAGGAGGAATGCTTGGAAATGTGCTCGGAAAGCACTCTGGAGGAGTGAACTTTTGTACTGGATGTTCCCTTGCAACCAAGGATCTCGTCTGAGAATGGGGATTGAAGAAATTAGCTCATTAGGTCATGTGAACCATAATGATTTCTAATCTCACCCATCCTTTGTTTGTTTTCACAGCCCTTGTTGACAAGCAGCAAAAAGAATTACACAAAAAAGAATCAGGAGCAGCACAGCAGAAATGGGCTGCAGTAAATACCGGTTTCCCTTGAGCAAATAAGTGTGAGCAGTACAAACAAGCACATAAGACAGAGGCGAGGAAACACCGGGGCATGTGGACCAAAACCCACAGGTCTTCCGGGACACTGCCAAACATTCCCACATCCAAAGAGGTGTCGGACGACAGCAAGAACACCTCCCCAAACCACACAGTCTGAACCAGAGTCCCAGACAAGCAGGGGTGAAACTGGTGTGGTGAAAAATGTCCGTTCCATAGTACGTTCAACTTGTGCCCTGCCCACAGTACACAGTTGAGACCTGAGAGTAGTACAACAGGCTGCGTCCTTCCCGGGGCTGGAGATCTGTAAGAAACACTCCTGTAAAGACTTCCTAAGTCATTATCTATGTCTACAGGGATTCGTGTCTTAGGCTTTTATCTGGTACATCATTGTTTTGCAGCTGAATTCCAGTCATTCTAGAGGGCCCAAATACTTGGCTGTGTACACCTCACAGCGAACTTGCCCCTCGCAGTTGGTGACTGTGTGAAGTGCCTGGCTGCGTTAGCTGAGTGGGCAAACCCTATGAAACACCATTTTGAAACTGCTGAGAGAAGCAGTAGCGTGCACAGTCTGTGGGGGGTGGTGTGTGAGGTAGCTGTCTGACGCTGTCCTGTGCAGCCTCCCTGTAAGGTGGGCCCACAATCCCTGCATTTCCACCACACGCTTATAAAACTACTCTGGGTATTTTGCTGGTCTAAAAAAAAAAAAAATAGTTGAAGAGTCTTAACAGGTAACTTTTCAGGAAACTAAACAACTCTTAAGTTTAGGAATTCCATTTAGGAATAGAAAGGAATTCCAAGTTACTAATTTTTGAGTCTGAAAATTGTCATCACACAACATCACACACACTATTGGTAAGTGCCTGTTGTAGTCTGGATCGCGGCAGTCCCGAGCTTGTCCTGGAATCAGTGGGCGCCAGGCAAGGACAGGTACGCCCAGCACAGTCCATGGCAAGGTGGAGACACAACAGTCACACACCCCAGGCAATGTAGACACTAAGTAAACATGTTTTTAGATGGCAGGAGGAAACCGGAGCGTTTGGTGGAAACTCACACTGACACAGAGAGAACATTCAAATTCCACACAGATCGAGCTGGGGTCGAACCTACGGCCCCATCCGCCCTGCCCCAGCACAAAACACAGCTTATAGCATCAACACAAACTGACAAAACTCTGGGGTGTTGTTCCAATGCACAAATAAAGCCTACGGGATGTAATGGAGTTGGTCAGATACAGCACTCTGTATGGTTCTTGTCTGGGGGAAAGGGGTAAAAACAAGGTATATATAGTCTTACCTGGTTTGGAGTATCACAAAACACGTGGGGTTTCAGCTAGATCAGACTCTGCCAAGCCTTTGTCACAGGACCAAGTGGTGTCTGCAGGAAAGAATCAACAGAAGCAATAAGGGCCCCCTGTTCTCTGGCAGACTCTGATCTATATCCTGTTTATGACGTTCCAGCACAGCAGCACGATTAAAGGCACGCTTGGAAATGAGGGAGGGAGGGAGGGAGATGGCAATCTCAGCTTTTAACTCAATGCCTTGGACAAAGGGAAAATACCCAGACACTCATAAATCACTGCAGTAGTGCTTCTGTTTAGCATAGACTGGTATTAAATATTGCTCCAAGTCCTAAGGAACTGAGGAAGATTATATATTTACTTCAAATATATTTTTCCACTGCTAAATAAAAGCTGTGCTAACCTAAAAATGTACTGCTACACTCCCACTCGCACATCATTGCCAATGGCAGCAGGACAAGACTTCTGAGGCCTCGAGTTCCTGAATGCGTCCACTGCTGTGCAGCCCCCGTCAGCCCGAGCCTCACATGCCCGACACCGAAAGGCTGAATACAGGCGTCCCTCGCTATCTGACTCTAATCTGTTCCTGAAAATGCGTTGGACAGTTGTGAATTTTCGGTGAGCTCGAGCCTATATTCCAAACACATTCTCAGCCCATCCCAAAACATCACTAAAACACCTATGCAACAGCTCACCAAAGACTTCTCAAGCTTTTCCCACTGCCTCACAAGACATTTTCACTTAATAACGTGGAGAACAGTGATAATGATAAAAAACAACACGAGAATGCGACACGATCCTATTGTGAGAATAGCCGAGATACGACTGCAGCACATTTGTTACCTCCAGCAGCTGCTCCTGCCCGTGGTTGGAAATCCCAGGGGGGAGTTTTCCACAGAAAACTCGAGAGCTCGAGTTGCTGTCCCAGTTTAATTCCCACATTTAACTTTATCAGGTCGGGCAATGAACTGAAACAGGGAACCCCTGAGCGCGTCGAGTTTATTGTGAACAACTTTGAAAGTGTACACTCTGTTAATTCCATATATACATCAGAAAAATCATACACGTAACTTTCACTGCTCACCTCCATTTATTCAATTCAGCAACATACCCAAAATGGCCAACAGACACGTCTCTGGAATTGCATTCACTTCCCATAATGCTCCCTTCTCAAAGCAATACTTTCACATTCCTAAACATCTGCCTCCTCTTGCCTGGTCTCCAGTGCATGAAATTTTTTTGGATGCAGATTATAGCAAGTTTTCAGTTCAGATCAGATCTCAGTTAACCAAAAACTACCCATACTAACTGCCACAAAGTCATTTGATTGAGCCTTGAGTAATATGAAGATGGTCCAAATAGTGGTTTCGGGGGGGAGAAAAAGGCTCTGAAAAGTGAAGCTCTAAAGGTTTCCATACATTCATCCAACTAACCACACATAAAACAAAGATGTGGTGGTCCAGAGCCCATCCTGAAAGTACAGGGTGTGAAGCAGGATACATCCTGGACACGGAGGTCAATCCATAGCAGGGCACACACTCATTCACACACGTAGAAATACAGGTAATTTAATGAGACTTTTTCACATGTCTTTGGACTATGGGAGCAGCAGTTCAAACCTCCTGCTCTAGTGAGCTTGAGCAAGTTACTTACCTTGAATTGCTAAGTAAGAACCATCTAACTGTGTAAATGTTAAAATGAGTAAATGAGTAGTAGGTTAATACTGCTTTAGAAAAAGTGAGAAGAAATACATCATTTAATAAATAACCAAAATAATCTGTGCAAAGACACCTTTGTACACAGGGGGAAACCATGCAAATTAGTATGCAAGATACCAGAAAGGAAGTCGGTGTAATAAAGGGTGGGAAGAACACCTGCACTTCTGCAGATCTTGAGGAACCCCATGGCACTGTCTCCCATCTCTGTTCATTATGTGATTCATTGTGCGACTGAAATGAAGCATTCATCAAATGTTCATCTAACTTAACCCAGTCACAAGTGTAAATGTTCCGCAAAGGTTAGATCGTGTTATCAGCTTGCCTGAAAATGACATTCCCATAAATCCTTTGAACTAAAACTACTGTTATCTGAAATAACATGTTTTTCTGGAGAACTGCAAATTACGTACGTCCTCCTGCCACAAACATAATGTTGGCAAGTTACAAGTTGTCATAGTCCACTATTTTAAACATTTGCTATAAAAAAAAATATCAACGTATGCTTCTGGAAAGACATCAGTGAACAAAATAAAAATCAAACTCTTGCTTATAAAGTATATATTAAACTATTTGTTTGTTCATAGCTTCAACCACCACCAGTAAGCAAATTATTTCCACATGCAGAGGGTGTAGAAACACTCACATTTCCACATCTGTGGCTGACCTGGATTTTGGGAACTATAACAATATTCACGGTGACAATGGTGTAGTACTGGTGCCTCACAGATCCTGGGGTTTCCGTTTGGGCGTCAATTTGAGACCAGCTCTGCCTGTGTGAAGCCTGCAAGCTCTCCATGAGCTGCAAAAGGTTCCTTCTTACAGTTCGAACACGCATGTTTCAGGCACATTGAGACTCTGAACTGTCAATCGTGTGTAGTAACCGCGTCACTGAGTGAGTGTTAAAATTGCTGTCATTATCTGTCAGACAGATAATTATAAGCCCAGTACATCCAGTATTGGAAAAAAGCATCAGTTAAATGAAAATTAAGAACAATATTCCACCTCAACAATGTCTGTCACATATGGGCTCGCATTTGCAGACCTGCCATCAGTTCTGAACATTCCTTCCTACAGCACAGTTCCACGTAACAGAAAATGAAATAGATATCACACAGGCAGGCTGTGACGATAAACACACGGAAAAATAAAACAAACGCACACACACACAGGTATATGACTGTACACAACCATTTGCACACAGACACATGCATAGAGACAATAGAAAAAAGGCTGGCTAAACACTGGAAATACGAAGCTGGATTATGTGAAGCCAAAAAGTGAAAGCCAGAATGAGGTGGAATATGTGTGTTGGCTAAAACCAAAGATGTTGATCTTAATGTCAAAACCATCTGTGGAGGCTCTCTCTCCTTAATGGGCACCCATGCCAAGCTTTATCTGTGGTGAAATCCACATTCAACACGCTTCAGCACAAAACCCTCAAGTCTGGAAAGATCTCAAATACCACAACCCTTAAAAAAAAACCCAGCCAAGCGATTCCTACATCTGCATCAACCCACCAAACGCTCGTAGGGGTAAATGCCAATAAATTCCCACTTTGTGGTATGTGAGAAGAATATGGAAATATTTCCAGGTAGCAGTGTATAGTCATAGATGTATCATACCACACAAATCACACCCCTCCCCAACTCCTATGAGCTGACGTGAACAACATGGTGCCAGAGAGAAACCCACCGGGTGCGTTCTTTCCCCGAAACATCGCCCTTTATGGCGGTAAGGGTTTTATGGTGCTTCTGCTTTTGCCTGTCAGATCTTCTCTTTTCCCCTTACTTTCATTCACAGTAATCTAAAAGATAATCCAAATAATTCTGCAATTGTCTAGACATGTTGCAAAATGCATCTCCTACATGTGGATCTGACTCAGTCCCATAAACTTATTACATACATTATGAATGTGAGCATTACACAATGTCACAATGCTTTTGAAAGATGTTGCACTGCAACATTCCCACTCTTTTCTGAAAATGTATAATTCATTAAAGCATTAACTGTAAATCTTGTTAAGAGAGGACACATTCAGACCTGGAAGGAGCTGACCCTAGCAGAGGTTTCAATAAACAACCATCTTCCTCAGCCTTCAAGCAGCTTTAAAGAGGAAGCTTGCTATCAGGGTGCTTCAGAGCGGGACTTAAATAAAACCCTAAACCTTCGGCATGGCTGTACTTTCTGGCACCACTCCACGTGACCAAATATGGTAGCAAAAATTCCTTTTTCCCTGGAAGAGTACTCAAAAAAGCTCATGAGATACAATACCACAGTGCACAGGCTCTCTGCTCTTGTCCAGGGAAAGGGCCAGTGTTTGTTTTCAGCGACTGTCCCACACCAGACTCTGGAGCTTCAATCCAATATTCAAGCACGTCCCTCTTGATCAGGTCCTCGCCAACATCCCCTGTCTGCTTCATCTGGCCGTGGTGCACCGACCAACATTTTCACATGCCCACGCTTTTTATTTTACTTGGAAAAGGAAAAAATAAATTCAAAGAAATATAATTGTTTTCTTTACAGCTGGCTGCATGCCATTATTACTCCTGGCAAAAATCGGTCCAGTGGTTCCTTATTAATTTTGTCTTTTACGAAAGGTGTCCATCAGAGCAGGATGACGCCCTGACTACCGAGGGCAGAAGGAGGCCAGCTCAGCAGAAGCTGCTTGCTTTCATTGTTCTCAAGAGCATGATGTTCAGCATCAGAGACATGTTGGCATGTTGAGGAGCCATAAAAAACAATTTGTCCTTATTCAAACACCGTGACAACAAATCAGCATAAATCAACATGCTGACAGTTTCCAATTTGTCAGCTTCTTCTGCACTTGAGCAATTACACGCATAGTGCCAGTGCCATGACTTCTGCGCCAAACAAGTCAATGGACAAAAGACTAGTTAAATGGTTTGTTTTAACTCTGTTGACACCGTAAGGCAGTTCAAGAACCCATAGTAATGAGAGACTTCATCAGATGTGCCCAAAAGAGCAAGTTATTATCTCCTACATCACTACAACTTCTTTCTGGCATATTCACCACTCGGTTCCAAACTGGCCCCAATTTGGAAACAAGCTTGTTCAACACAGGCAGATGCCATGCCATCAGAGTGTGCCTGGCCACCCCAGGACTCTCCATCATAAAGACCAATACAGTTTCAAAGCTGTCAGCTGGAACAATTTTTCACCTCTGGCCAACAAGAGAAAACGCCCTACTGTAGGAAACAGCGTTTAGATGGATTAAAGCAGAAGACACTTCCACGACTCTCCAGGTTGCAGGCAGACCAGGACAGCACAGTTGCACTTGTTTCTAAATGGAATTTTATTATTATAACAAAGCCTGATTCAGGTGATTCTTTTTATTGCAACTGCAACAGACATCAGCCACAACTTTAAACACCATATTCGTGTCAAATTATACTCAGGAGATAAACAATAAGTACCTTCTGAAGAAACCTAAAGCCGTGTAGATAAACACTTTCTGAAATAATGAATAAATCTATTAACCAATTTTGGACTACATCAGTTATTCATCTGACCACTGACAGCAGAATCTGAAAGCTGGTAACCAACCCCAATAAAGTATTTCAGACTTACTGGGCGAGAGGTCATTCTAAACGACTGCGTTCCTTCAAGAGAACACATTGCCCAAGCTGACACAGCAGATAAGGTGACTGCATTTAATGACGATTCTCTGTTACCGTGGAGCCACTGATGCTCAAGTTCAGGTCAACTTTGGCAGCAAATATTCAGGCACAAGGGAATTAAAGGCATCTCCAGAACAAACAAACCCTGAAACTTTCTCACCTGGTTAGATTCAGCCTGCCTTGCTGACATTAGCTGTTCCCCACACTGGCAACCTGGAACCTCCCCAAGGGCCAAAGGTTAAAGAGGGTCACCAAAAAAAAAAAAAATACATATCCAATGTGTGTGTGTGTGTGGGGATAACATCCCAAAAAAGACATTGAAATTCATCCTGCATTTCACACAAGCTACAAATAACGTTTCCCCTCTTATGCATCTACTGATGACTTATTCCTGCCTGGTTTGGGCCACTGTAAATCACAGCGAAAGGCAAACTGTTGAGACCAGGCTGAAGAACACAGTTATAATGCAATATGCAGCCATCCACTTTCTACAGCGGAAAACCTTCATTGTGAGAGTAGGAAACCCACCTACTGCACATGTTTTCAGGTTAACAAGGCTACCAAACGCATAGCTATACCTCTAGAGAATCAAGCAGAAGAACTGGTCTACAGTAACTTCCAAGTCATCTAAGGCCTCGTACATAAGCAAAAATTTTATACAAATCATTCAGTCGTAAAACGTGTTTTTGCTATGGAATAGGCAGATGCAACATTTGCATTTCCAGGATAAACGATTTTCGCCCTCAACTGATGAACTGGCTGCAATGGGTTCCTATATCAGAGATCTGTTAAATTTTGTGAAGTTGGAGTAGGGTTACCGACAGATTCAAGAGGAATGCAACAAGCAATCCGGACGTCGCTCCTCCATACGAGTGGCGTTTGACTTCACTGCGTGACACCAGATCTAAGATCTTGGCTGGAGTTTGTCTTGGCGTTGGATGCACCTCATTCACAGTGTTATTAAGGATCAGGGACAGACGTGGAGTTGGAGAGGACAAGTCTTGACTCTGACTACATTAGCACAGTAAAGATCACAATGAATTTAAAGCACACTGAACCTATAACATTTGGGCCAAAGCAATTACGTGAAACTCTGCAATGCACATAACACTGGAGATGGGACCGGACAGTTCTGCATAAGCACAGGGAGTGTAAATATTAGTTTAATCTTGTCATCCATCTGGAACTTAGAGAAATCAAAACAGAGACCACACAGTGAAAAAAACAATACATACTTTTATGATTGTGGCACTTTAACCAAACTCCCCAGATACCGCTTTGACTTACATAAATCGTTGTAGCCAAATGATATGACATAAGACAGGAATAGACCTAAGAAGAGTGTGCTTAGCAGAATGTAACATAAATCTGACCACTTGCTCCGACACAAATTTTTAAGAAATGCTGTGTGAAAATCGTGGCAGGAAGGAAATTGCGATTACACCATATGCTTCTGTACCCTGGGGGTCACACTGAGTCCAATGACTAAACAACAAACTATTTGCTCCAAGTAACTCGCAGTCAGCCTCTCATTTGCGCCGATCTGTTTACGTCAGAAACCACTTCCCATATATTGAGGAATTACTACAGCCCGTCCAGCTGACTGGGAAAGCTTGTCCCGCTGCACAAACGGACTTTAGCTGCTTGTTGGACCTGTGAACTAGTAACAGCAGCCATTCAAACCCTCCTACAGACATTAGTTTCAGTTCAGATGTTCCTCCTACTCACGGGCTGACAAAACTGACACGGCTGCTCCTACCGTCCCGCGGTGGTGCTTCTCAGGACTTCTTCTTAATGATGTCTGCCATACAACACAGGGAAAGATGGAAAGGACTTCCTGAGCCTCTGCTGGGAACCGGCGCTCTAAATCCTATTGAAAAAAAAACGCACTAATTCTTAGGAAAAACACCTTTATTTTGCAAAATCCCATGCTTATTCCAAGCAAATAATTCATCTGTTCCAAAACACCTGTCTGAACTGACCGTGAACTTGTGCGTTGGAGTGATTAGTTACAGAAATTCAGCCGCCGTCTCATCATTTCTGTCCTGCCTTGTTATTAGCCAGTCCCTCTCTACTGCACACCACTACGCTAATGGAAAAATACTACTTTCCTACACTAGCTGAAATACAATTTGGCACATATGAAGGCAGAATAAATACTCTCCTGATTATAAAAGAGACAGCATTTCATAAACACACTTGTGTTGAGTTTTCTTAAGGTGGTCATTAGACAAACATGGTGAAGGGAATCCATCACCTGGACCTGCAGCTGCAGCCTTGGACAGCAAACTAAAAATCTTTCATGGACGTCTCACCGGACAAAACGTGCATCCTTCCTTTATCGACTTAGTAAGCTATGTCTTCCTGGACAAACACGAATAAAATGATTTTACCAAACAGAAGGCTCTTACAACACGCTCACCCGCTTAACGTCAGCCGGCGGTGGGTTTACAGAACAGACTTGGTCAGAAACACACAAGGTCTGAAACACTTTTTCACGCATTGGACCATGTAAAACAGAAGTTCACTATGCCTGAACTTTGACTTTGCACCTTTACAATCCTAAAATGTATCCGACTTGCCACAGTCACTTTTTCATGATTGAAAATTGAGGGAAGAATGTGAGACAGTTTAGTTTGAAACACACCAAGCCATCCTCAAGGGGGGAGGTTAAAAGCACTCATCTGTTTTCTCCAAAGAGATATTTCCTGCAAGCTTTATCAGATAAAACTGCCCTTCTGGCCAGTATGGCCCCCTGTACCGTAGCTAACAAAGTTAAAGGAAAAATTTGGAAACATTGACACAAAGGACACCTTTACAATGGAAGATCAGAAAAGCTATCAGAATTATAAGGCAACCTCAAAACATAAGCTCAGCCTTAACCGTTAACATAGCACAAAAAAACCTCAAAAATCTTGCGCCTCAAGGAAAACCAAGAAAGAATTTATATATTTCCCCATTTCCAACTAAAGATCTGTACAATCCTGCCTGCACAGTCACAGGGACCTCCATAAACAAAATAAAGGAGTTTCAGCTTTCTGTTACTTCATGATGGAGGAATGCTCGAGTTGCCTTTTCGTGGTCATTGCTAGATGAAGCCAGACCCTGTATTTCCAAATGCTATCCTCCAAATAGCTCTGCTATAAAACCTCAGTTATGGAACATAATGCTTTCCAAATTACATACTACCATATTTAAAGCAGCAGAATGACACAAAAAATGCTGTTTCCTCGTCCACAACGAGACCCTTTGACATCTCATTCTCTGTCATCTACGCAAACATGAGGTTAACTGAGTGTCTGAAGGAAATGCTGCAATTTTCAGTTTGTACCTCTTGTCCAGGAGGTCCAGACCACACAACCTTTGGCATATTGGACGACAGCAATAGTAAGTAAACAAGAATAAAGTGCAATTCCATACCTTGAAAACCGATTTTTTGGAGTTTACTTCTTCAGCTGAAGTGGGAGATAGGCAGGAGTACCTCCGAAGAACAACGCGCACAATATATTACCACCCAAACACATGGGGCAAATGTGTCTCCTTTACAGAGAATGAGGAACACATACGCCAGCATGATGAAAGAAAAGCAGTTCAAACACTGTCCAGTACTCTTGACAGTAAGCAGCCAGCTGTGAACTTCTTACTGGTGCTGCAAACAGTGCACTACATGATGACCCTTAAAAAAAGGGGGCCCAATTGTTGGCAGGAGGATTTTGGCATATTTTGGGGGGGGGGGGGGTGTTGTGGTGATTTAAAGAGAGAGCTCCTCTGTAACCGTGAATATCTAGCTGCTCCCACTGGGTACAAGCTCAGGTCCCCACGGTCACCCTCACTCAGTCTCGGCATCAGGAGGCGACTCACTGTAAGGTCAGAGGTCTGACCTAACCCATCCAAGGTCCAAACCCAGATATCGGTTATCGCTGGGCCAAATTACCTCCAGGTTCTCCATGTCGGCACAAAACCCCCTCCAGAAGAAAGAAAAAATAAAATAAATAACCAAACCCCAGCTTAGATGTACATTCCAGAGGTTATTCCAATCATCTGGCACCACATTCAGTCTGTTCCTTATAAGGTCGGGTTGCACATTCTGTTCATATTTTCCAAACACTGCTGTCTTATCAAACGCCATTCTGATGCATTTTGGGCAATCTGGCCTAAAGCTTTTGCATCTGTATTTACCTCTTCAATCACGCCATGAATGCTCTAAGTAACCCATAATCCAAATCAATCTGCAGCAGCTGCACTGACATATGTTCACAAGCAAATAAATCATGGGGCGGTTCCCTCACAACTTTGGCTGGATGCTTCCATCGGCAAAAAAAGGACAAATGTGAATTAACTACGGGACTACGGTCAGTAACTAGTTCGCGGGCCGTTTTTCACACGACTTTCATTTTTAATTCGTTTAGCTCACACTTTTCTGCAAAGCATCTCACGGTATCGAGATTCTTACAATTATGTACCCATTTACACAGCAGGGTAACGTTACCACAGCAGTTGAGGGTGAAGCTCCTAGAGGAGGATGTGAACCCGGACCCCTGCGATGCGAGGCAACGTCCCCCACCACTACTCCACCTGCCGCCCCTCAGAATCACACCGAGGGCTCACATCTACTTACAGTCTTATAACTTCTCTGAAACCTGGTGATTCCAAATACAGGACGTGGATGCTTCTAGTCAGGTATATTAGCTGTGGGCAAGATGATTGTCTGAAAAACACTGAAAAAAAGAACCAAAGGGATTTCAGGTTTACGAAAGGGAGGAGTGGCAGTACTTTTGTATTTATTCCAAACAACTGTGCTGCCGTCAGCAACCATTCCGGTCGAGCATAACAAAATCTGTCATTTGAAGGACGAGTTGACTCGCACCCCGTGTGACGCTGGAAACTGCGCAGAAGAGCATACCGCGTCGACACACACTTCTGTATCCAAAACATACCACGCATAACGACACAAATCGTGTCAATTTTTCACTTTAAGCGTGGAGGGAAGCTTGACGGTTTACTGCATTAAAACTCCTGTGATAACGTGGCCTGCGATAAGATGAATTCTGGCTCCCATCCTCCTGCTCTCTTTCCAGTCAGCAACATCATCATCTGAGCGTGCAGGATGTTCCCGAAGACGACACGTTTGGCTAAAATTTCAGTATTGTTAGTAACGTAGCAGCTGCGGGGGGGGCACTCCCATAATGCACAGTTGTGCGTAACTGCAGGGGGGAGCAATGGAGGACTATCGACCCTCTCTGTATTCACCGTTTTGCAGGGCTTTGGGGTGGGCATGTTGTTGTGCTCTGCAAGTGCCGCTCCACGTCCTCCCCACACTCTAGTGTTAGTACACATATTTGTCACATGCATGTCTTGGGGGTAACAATCAGTCAAATTTTACACATTTAACAAAAGAAGACCCCCCCCCCCTCTCTTTTCACACAGTGACTGGAGGACCGACTGAAAAATATTCTATTTTATTAACTTTGCAATAAGCTGACCCGACACAACTGATTTTTTTGGACCCCGCTCCGCACATTATGCTGGGGCTTTACTGCAGGTATTTTACAAAAGAACATACCAAGAGCAACGGTTTTGAAACGTAAGATTACTTTCTGTCAAGAACAGCGCAGTTGAAACCAAGACCACATGCTGGGCCGATCACTTAACCTTACACGCATTTTCTGAATATACTGTACTTATCACGCTAACCTCGGCTCACCTTCTTCTGAGCCGCTGGAGTGCAAATTGAAAGCAGGGTTTCTTCAGGTAGCCGCCCAGAAACCACCTGAAGCGGCTGCGCCTCGGCCATCGCTAACAACGCCGTTTGTCACGTCACGGGGGGTGCAGGCAGAGTGTTTCTTACGCAGCAAAACAAGGATCAGCTGGACTTGGCTGAAAAGCGCCGTGAAAGTGGGAGATGACAAAGGACAGCCAGCATGAACAAGCTTCACTAAATCTCCTTTTAACTCAGACCAGGTCAAAAGTAGGAAAAGAATCTACTGCACATGATAAAGTGATATAGAGGATAACTGTAGGCAGGATCACCCAGTGCCGTTGGGCTGCCCCCCTGCAGTCACAGTTGCTGCTGTGGACCCCCCTCGATGGAGGTACTCGATGAATCACCACGGTAAGAGGATCAGTCTATGAAAAGGGCGAAGTTGAAAAACCGGGCAGGTTATCTCCGATTGCTGCGTGTCCCGCGTGGTGTCTTTTCTGTCTCCATTGACAAAATCGACCCCCATTCGATCAACGTGCTGCCCCCTCTGTCAGCGTCAGTCCGGAGGGGCGCACAGCCCCAGAGAAACCCAACATCCCGCGAACCGCCCCTCCAGGTGCTCGCGCTCGGCCGCCCGGTGGGTCGGCGGCGGGCTGGATGCCCGCAGCACAGCGTCTCGACCGCGCGGGAGAGCCTGCGGGGCTCCGGTCCTCAGACCGCGGCGCTGCGAACCCCGCACAACTTTTCGGGCGACGAACAAACGAACGTACTTTTCACCGCGTACGGCGGTGTCGCGCCTCACCGCGCCTGTGAAAACGGCCCCAAACGCGAACAAACGGGCGAGACGAGCTCGTTTTTATGCCACAAAATAAAATAAAATAAAAAAAGGAGCAACGTTGCGCGGAATAAAATCCCCCACAAGAGGCCAGACGGCGCCGCTGTTTATGTCCCTCAGCGGGCGGCCGCAGGAACCCGGACAGCAAACACTTATAACGGGCTTCGTTACTCTGACGCTGCCGAAGAAAAACGGTTTCGTTCGTGAGTAAAACGTCTGTAACGCACAGCGGAGCAGCCGTGTTGGCGGCACCGACGGGAGCAGAAACGCTGCGGGAAAAGGCGACGCCGAAGCGGCTCGACTTACCTGCGCGGCGGACTGCTGAGGCGCGGGCGCGGATGCGCGCTCCCGTTCCGCTCGCGGACTGACTCCTCCCTGACGTGGCGGGACGGAGCCGCTGGTGTCGCGGCGACCTGGCGGCTCGACTCGCCCACCGCGCTCACGCCCACCGCTCACGCTGCGCTTCTGCGGGGGGAGGGAAAATATCATGTGTGGAAGTTAAACTGCGCGAATTCCAGCGAGCTGCCAGAAGTGGTCAGCAGCATGGCCTTTTTTGGTCATCCTTCACGGGGCCTCTCTGTCAGCAGCCGTCGTCTGAAACGTCCATGTCGGCCAGAAAAGGGAGGGAAAGTGGCTTTCCGTGCGCGCGCCCCGGGAAACTTATCCGGGATCGAAATATTGAAAAGAAAGAAAAAAAAACTGTCACCAGGATGGCCCGTTTTTTCTGTCCGCTCATTTTGCAGAGGGATATTTATTAGTTCACCTGGTGCTTCAGTGAAAGTTGGTACTAATGTCCTCCTTATAAACAGAGGTAATGATTTAGGACAACAGTGCGCTGTAAAACGGACGAGAACACAAGTGCATTGTGTTACTGCCCATTGACCCCCCACCCCGGCGACAATAGCGCTGCTCTCGGCTCAGCGTGTAGCGGTGGGGGGGCCAGGTCCTTTGTCCTGCGATGATTTGGGGGGGGGGCTGTAACAATGGGACGCTGAACAACAGCAAACAAAAACGCGCATAAGTGATGCAAACTAGAAGGTTTAACTGCAAGTGTCGTGGTCCCGGCGAGAAGCTGTAAACACAACCGGGCTGGTGCAGAAGCAGGACGACTAACTAGTCAGCAATCGGGTGGGGGGGCAGCAGTCGTCCCCAGACGGGTCACACGAGACCCGAGAGGCCGGCCCGGTTTGCTTTACCACGGGGGGCACGTCCCCCGGGCCGGGGGCTCCAGAAAGCGGTAGAAGGTGCGTTATACGTTTAAAGATCCCGGTTCTCACGGGCTGCTAGCTTCCTTCAGCCTTCAGATGGACTTGCTGTAAGGCTGAGCAGTGAAGAGGCTGTCGAAGTGGTGGCTGAGAAGGCGCGTCTATTTTGTACATTTTGAAGACGTTAGACGGGACCAGTCATTTCCTGCGATTTTTCATCCGTGGCCACAAATTCCCTGCTTGATCTAAAACGGCCCACTGAGGAGGTGCCGGTCGGCAGAACCGCCGGCGTCACACGCTTTGCGGGGCGATTGTACGTAAATGGCTCGGCTTTCGGTTCCTCTCCCGCCAACCCCGCCAGACCCTGCTTTCTGCTGTATCCATCCCCGGGTGGGTTCCAGAGCTCCACGAACGTGACTGGAATAAAAGCGGATGTATTATAAATGACAAAAGTACAGCTGAACCCCCCCCCCCCCCCCCCCCCCATGTCCCCTTATAAATCTACCCGATTCAAAAAAAAGCAAGTGTTNAATGACAAAAGTACAGCTGAACCCCCCCCCCCCCCGCACCCCCATGTCCCCTTATACATCTACCCGATTCATAAACAAGCAAGTGTTCAGTCCATTCGTCTCACTTCTGTGACAGTTTGCAAAATTTCTGCTTCCCTGCCTCTATGTAACACGGCGACTGAATGGCTTAGCCTTGGGGGGGGGTTGGGGGTTAACTTAATTTAATCCGTACGTAACAGGTTCAGTTTAACGTTTTAAGCCGGACCCAGCTTCACGTCGGCATCAGTATATATGGTATTTGATCGAACCTAAAAGCACTTGATCTTGGAAGTACTGTTTATTGGGGCACCACGTCAAATTCCTTTTCCAAAGCAAAGACGCAAACGTTAAAACTAGAACGTTCTTCGCCGAAATGAAAACAGGGAAATTATAAGGCTATACAAAGTAAACCCGTGTTTATTGATCATACCGTAAATGGAACGGCTCATCATCAGCACCATTTCAACTTTTGATCAACTGAGCTGCAGCTTTTACTTCCCTAACAGTTTGAGATGACACACAAAGGGCCCGGGGCCACCACAAACCCACCTGGTTCTGTGAGGCGAAATGGGGTTTTACTGCACACGTTTGTATTATTAAACGGTCATTGTTGTGGTAAAACGGATAAAAGGCCCGACCTGGTGATAATAAACTATCACTTTAATGAGTTTCGTGCAAAATTCTTTATCCCCTTTAAAATAATACAATTATTAACATGAGTTTCACTAACCGATCATTTCGGCCTCCTCCCCTGCTGTCCGGGTTTACTGGTGAAGCACGGTAACCACGGGCTCGGACCCGAGTGTTTTCGTGCTCGCGTGACCTCATCTGAGAGTCATTTCCAGTTTGTGATGTTTTACATTGATGGATAAAAATAACGTTTATTGTGTGCTGTTAGGCCACCGTAAGATCAAGGTCGCACTTCACCGCCATCCACAAATTCTGTGTTGTTCTGCGTTTCTGCTAAATGCCGGGCAGCTGAGAGCGCTTAAACAAACTTTTATTTACCTTCTAGTTACTACACACATTACCGGACTGGCGGAGCGTCCAAACTGTTACTTGTGTGGACTAAAAGGGCCCAGCTGGACATACGACCGTAACTGATAAAAAGTCATAAAAATGTCAAATTGGCCGTAAAATCAACGACACGGAATTTAATGCAATTGACAGACTGCTAGGTAAGTAAGGTAAGTAAATTGCAATTGAAGCTGAAGGTATCCCGCCAGCCTAAAACCCCACAACGACACACTTTGTCATCCAAGAGGAATCTGAGAAATGGCTTAAACAATGGAATAAGAAATATTTTCCAGCAATTTTTAGGTGGCTGTTGCCAATTCGTGATCCCACTTAAAAAGGGAACACAGGGTATATAAACACAGCACTGCCGTAAAAGGAAACACTATTTTTTAACATCACAATTAATTATCCTTCACAGTCGTGTGTCTCAAACCCCGTACAGCGGCTTCCCAGCTTTTGCGCTCAGGACAGCTGAGATGTGGGGTACAAATGCGGAGGATGGACGTTTCTGTTCGGCTGAGTGGCAAGACGGGCAAAACGGGTCGCCTAAGTGGCTGGCCGTGGTGACTACAAGCGATCTGTGACCCCGTGGAAGAACGAAGCTCGTGGGCTGGAGGGGTGATGGCCGAACGGTGAGAATCCTGCAGGCCAACAGACAGGACACAACCAGGAAAATCACATCTGTATGCAACACAGGTGAGCAGAACGTCATGTCAGAACACACCACTTATCACACTTTGTCTCCAAAGGGCTACGGCAGCTGAAGACCACGTCAGGTGCTGATGTTGCTGAACAACAAGAAAGTACATCTCCACTGGGCACAAGAGCTGCAAAACTGGGCTCCTGAGGAGTGGAGGGAAGTTGCCTGGTGGGATGAACCCAGGTTGTTTTGCATCACGCTGATGGAAGGATCAGAATTCGGCAGAAGCAACACGAGTCCACGGAGACGTCCTGTCTGGTGGTGTGAACAGAACAGGCCGGTGGCGGCAGTGTGATGGCAGGGAGATGTTCTCCTGGCTCACATGAGGGCTGAACAACATCTGACTGGCACAGTGTATCTGAACATCAATGCTGGCCAAGGTCATCTCTCCATGGCTGCAGTTTGTCCGGTCCAGACGGACACTTGCACCACGATGACGCTTCAAGTCACAAGATATTGTATCGTCACCGAACGCTTCCAGGACCATAACAGCGAGTTTCATGGCTTTTAATCGCTGTGTAGCGTGTGCAGCACTCGCCACCTCCTGGACCAACTGCACCTCTGCAGGAACGGAGGGGCAGGTGTGCCCTGAGAAAACCAAGGTATTTAAGGGGCTTTGACACAACAGTTTGTGACATGGGCTGTAGATGTTGGGATGCAGATGTTCTACATGGGATGTAGAACTGTGAGGCCAAACTGTTGAGAAAGGAATTTTTCCGGCGGGGGGGATAAAAAGTTAAGGGCTTAACATCTGACGCCGTGTCTCATGGCAAAATTCAAATGCGTGAAGCTGCTTCCTCAAAGGTAAAACTAAGTGTGCTCTCAGAATGGGAGAAGGAATAACAAGTGCTGACAGAAGCTTTTTCATCATTATGCTCACGTTGGTCTCCAGCGACTGTATGTATTGAAATTAAAACCACCGGTGGTTTTGTATGTGAAACAAACGCAACTTTACGACACATCGCCTGCCACGGCACCCGCGACATTACGCAAAGTTGCACGAGGAGCAATGAGCTCCGCTTATGTTTTTTACAACATTTGATGGACATCGATTTGGGCGAACAAGGTGACTTCTTCCGCTCTGAATGTTTGGCGGTGAGCTATGGGATTTGAATTTGAGGAGTTTACCATGTAAGGCGGTGCACAACGGCCCTAAACCGCTGTCTTTTTTTGAAGGCAACACAGAAAGAAACCTCTGGAAGGGGAGCAGAACGGCTGCATGGGTCACGCGTTCACCTGTGAAACGGTATTAAGTGCTAGTGAAAATCTCAACATATAAGATGTCAGAATGTTATCTTTAAATGCTACTAAGGTATGACTGGAAGCATTAACCGACTGTGACATGCAGTCCTTGCCATCGTAACGTTTAAAACGCTCGGCTGCTTGCCTGCTGCCCGCCTCCCTGGACCGATCAGGATGCAATACTGTAGCCTCCCTTCCGGCAGCTTACTTCCTGTGGCGAGCGGAGCCCGGGTGGCTCGGCAAGCGCGGCCCCGTGGACCGAGCGGCGCGCTGGAGCTCTGGGGACACCTGAGGAACATTTAGTGTCAGAACCGGGACACCGAGCGCCACGCTGCTCGCAGAAAGATGTCCCCAAAGCCGACAAGACAGACTTCCTGCCGGGTGACAGATTATTCTAGAGAAATCTTACAAATAGTGCCACAAACATGTTATCAATGTACAGCAGGAAGGATGTGACTCAAAGTAATTTATTACTGTAACAGCAGAAACATTAACGTTTGCAATAAAGTGCATACAGTTGGTGCTATTAGCAACATCTAAAAAAATATATTAGCTATGTAATACCAGGGCAAGTGAAAATTCCTGCAGGCCTTCAGAGTCAATAAAAACATTCAGTCTTCCTTCATTTGCACTACATTCAGGATTTTACACAGGCATGTGACCAAGAGCAGAAACAGACCGAAAAGGTAAACGCAGGTGAAGTCGAGGATCCTTCTTCGGCAAAAGACCCCGACCTGCATAAATAATAACGGTACAGGAACCCGTATTTACCCAGGTTATGTGGCGGCACGTGTACGATCGCGTAACTCGACGTCTGCCAAACATACGTAACCTGACACACAAAACCAAGTTGAAAAAGTGGTGTGATGGGAACCCTTTCTAACAAACTAAGTAAGATGCAGTCCTGAAAGGACACAAGGTTCACTGTGGTGTACAGCCGGTCATTACGTGTGTAAACTGTGAGCAGATTGTATAAACACACACACACACACACACACACACACACACACAGTCCCATGCTTATGTCGGAGCTATAGCTTGTGAGGTATTGCTTTCGAGACACTTAAATCTGAACGTGATTTGCAGGAGACACCTTTCAAAAACCCATGTAAACACAAAAGGGAAAATGTCAACGAGGGAAAGTGCCACAAAATGCCAGCATTACAATAAATACGAAACTTCAAAACTATACGTCACCGTATGCTTAAAAAAGCCTCACTATGTGAAGATGGCTCTACTGTATTGGCACTTTAATAAAATCTAAACTCAAGTCATCCTGCAAACACTTTATAGGACTGTCCCAATAAGTCTTTAAGACGCAAAAATAAGAACTAAGGCGGAAGCCTAGCGGTTGCTAAAGAACTTTCTGCTCGACTCCATATCCCAGACCTGACGTTGGTGTAAGGTACAATAGGAACTCCTGTCACAGAAGTGCTCTGTTCTCTCCGTGGTCATTTTCAGTTGTTGACCGTAGCCTTTCCCTGGTCCTCCACTTTCTTGATGGCCGCCTGAATCTTGGCAGGGTCTCCCAGGAGCTGCCTTTGCTTCAGAGGGCGCATGCTGTCGTCCAACTCGAGCAGAACCGGAACGCCCGTCGGCAAAGTGACATCTGCTATGTCGGCATCTGAAATACCTGTCAGAGGAGAAACTCCAGAGGGTTAGAGGAAAGTTTGGAGGGAACCATACTTCACCTTTTTCCACAAGGTAAAACAATCCCGTCGCTCCAGTCCCAGCGTGTAAAATAAACGTAAAATATACCCCTCCTGTAACATTCATTTAAATCTGTCAGAGGTTACAGTTGATGGAAGCATGTCTTTCCTTAAAGGTCGAATGATCCCACAATATCCCATGACAGCAGGTCTCTGTAACATTAACTCTCTGCCCTTTTGACAGGGTTATGGTCGCCATTTTAAGAGTCTAAAACTGATTCCCCCGGCAGCGTAGGAAGCATTACGAACGTCTAACCCACATTTCCAGACATTATATAAGAAAACCACAGCCATACGAGCGGTTCCAATGAACGCTCCGTCATTTCCAAATGTGTTTCACAGTACCTTCAAGGTGTTTCAACAGAGCCCTACAGCTGTTTCCATGAGCGGAAATCAATACCGTCTTTCCCCGCTTCATCTCGGGCACAATCACGTCATTCCAGTAGGGAAGGAGCCGGTCCAGGACCTCCTTGAGGCTCTCTGCCCGCGGGAGCTCCTCTTTGGGGATGTCACAGGTGAGGTACCTGCGGTCACCGTAGATCTCCGCGAAGTACGGGTGGGACTCGTCGATGGGCGGCGGTGTCACGTCGTAACTCCTCCTCCACACCTTCACCCGTTCCTCCCCGTGGTTCAGGGCCATTTCGGCCCGGTTCAGCCCGATCAGGGCGCCATAATGCCTTTCGTTGAGCCTCCAGGACTTGAACACAGGCACCCACTCGAGGCCCATGGCCTCCATCACCAGCCAGGCCGTCTGCACGGAGCGGCTGAGGATGGAGGTGAAGACGACGTCGACGCGGTGGCCGTGCTCCTTGAGGAGCCGCCCGCAGTCCTGCGCCTCCTTGACCCCGGCCTCGCTGAGCCGCTGGTCCACCCAGCTGCAGAAGCGGTTCTCCTTATTCCAGGCGCCTTCGCCGTGCCTCAGCAGGAAGAGCGTGTGCTTGGACATGGAGACGGGTGCGAGACTCAGACTGCAGCTGGGGGGGGGGGGGGGG
>UFQX01000663.1:165108-191123 GCA_900497675.1 Arapaima gigas
GGGGTGGGGTACTCAGTCGTCCGGTGGGGGGGGGGGGGGGAGCACACAGAGAGCGATGCTGTCACCCTGTTCCGCCCGGGGACACACAGTGAGAGGCAGGTCTCGGCCACCCGCACTTGTTTGTGACACCTAAACTGGACAGAGAAAAAGAGGTTCGAGATTTAAGGTGAACTCGCACAAGCTGCACGTTTTTCGAGGGAACTGTACCGATTTCCAGCCGACGTCCCGCTGCTGGCGTCTCCTCACGGGACACGACAGGTCACACATATGTGACACAGTGAGGAAGTGCGCACGGCAAGGCGGCCAATCCGCAGGCGCACCGCGCCGAGGGGGCGGGACTTGTAGCGGCCATAAAAGCGCTCTCGCGCGGAGTTATTAGAGGGACAAAAACTGTGTTATTAGTTTATTCGCACACAGTCGCGCAAAAAAGTGTGAACGTGTGTAAAAGTGCAAAAGTGTGTAAAAGTGCAGGACGAGCAAAACGGACTGAAGGCAAAGTGAAGGGAGACCGGCCGCTCGCGCGCCACACGCTGTTGCCCAGCGCCACCTGCCGGCGAACCCCGGCGCTGCAGTTGATAAAACCTTAATAATGAAACGTCCCTCGATTCATCGGCTGGTTAGATTTTCACAAACACTGGATTTGAACTTTCATCAGTTAAAACATCTTCATTTATTTTGTTAAGAGCCGCATGAACTTTAAACCTACTGTAAGGAGGTAGAATACTGTAGGTGAAAACAAAAAGATGCATAAAAAACAGATAAAACCAAAGATGGATGGATGGATGGATGGATGGATGGATAGTTCTGTCAGACTGGCTCCTTGGTCTTGGTCCCCCTGCGCTCACCTGGACCCCCAGCAATGCAACAGAGACCACATTGTGATTTATTTTTAAAGATCCTTTTCTGAACTGTGCACCGTGCTGCCCTATGAAGAGTAATGGGGTAAAGGTGGAAGGTCCAAGAAATAAAGAAATGAATCTGAAAGCTGTTGTCAAATTGGAGTCTTTAAACAGTCCTTAATGGGAGCGAAGAACCGAGTTGTTGGTTCTATTTTGTTGCTGTGATTTGTCCTGCTTGTAGGTAATACCTGTTCAAGCTGCTGTCTGGCTTTCCTGCATTTCATGTCACAGGTAAAAAATGTCACTCACTCGAGTTCTTCAGCCTGCTGAGAGTCCACCTAAGACTGATGTGGACTGATGTCAAAAAGTTTTTTTTCTGCCCTCTAATGCTAGCAGGTTGATTTTGGAGAAACAGTAGTAAGTTGTTATAGTTCAGCGGTGTCACCGTGATGCCCTGTCACCCTTACGGACGGACCACCCGCCAACAGGTGACGCTGAACTGTGGGTTCTGCCCTGGGTTTGACTATTGGAGTGTAAAGGAGTGCAGTAGAACTTGTAGGTGTGTAGAGAGGCAGCATGTAAAGCTAATCCATCCTTTGGAATCCAAACTCTATCCACATTTTCGCTGAAACGGCTACAGAAAATGAACACTTAAATAACAGGAGCCCAGCAGAAACTTTTGCTATAATGAATTTCCTGAAATTTATTCACAATAAAAAATCAAAACATGAATAAAAATCAAAATAAATGTAAAAAATCTGCAAATAAACGCGGCTCCGTGCTGTACAGTGTGGTGTAATAAAATCACACTGTATGCGGTGTAATAAACTGCGCTGTGTTATCAGCTGTTTTGCCTCTTTCTCTCGACAGGTTTGCACTGCGTCACCACATTTACTGCACATTTCGTCTCATTATAATAAACCTGTTCACTTAAACGTCTTTATTCAGCACGTCACGAGGCCGAAGTGGGGCTGCGAACCCCTCGCCTCCCGTGTGACGCAGTGACTAATGTGAGATGAGCTGTGCCGTACACACCGCGCCGCGGTAAAAACACCACATTCTGACCACGTTCAGTCTTTTCTAATGAGGTAACTGTGTTTACCGTGTTTTTCCCGCTCAGCTCAGGGCTCCGCGGTCATACAGGTGTTTCCGACGGGCTGTCGGTGCCTCACTCGTTCATTTCCCCCCTTAAAACAGCGGGAAACAGACACTTGGCCGACTCGCTTCCAGGGACGAGTTAGACTCTGATACGGAGGGATCACTGTACAGTATGTGGTGTATCTGAAAATTGAATCGTCCATCGCAGCCAAACACTCCAGTGGGTTTTTTTTTAGTATGAATGATTCTCATTTCAGATGCGTCACATAAAGGCACGAAAGCCAAACACATCACGTTTCCATCGCGCGGAGGCGAACAAACACTAAGGCCTTTTGGGTGATTTATTTAGTGATGTAAAACGACCGAAACAGGTGTTGCCCTGTGTCGACGCCGCCTGAAGCCAGAGGCGATCCGTCAAGTGTCTGCAATGTGCGAGATGTGTTTGCTGGGCCTTTTTCTATGGCTATAACATTTGTTCTCTGCACTGATTTACTAGTCCGGGGCGGTTTTTATGGCGTCGGAAACCACTTTACCCGGCGCTCGCCGTCAGAAATCCAGCGCCGGGCCCAGGCAGCGCTTAGCTGTGCAAATAACCTTTGTATTTATGCTTCATCTGAAAAGACCGAAGGGCAGCAGAGGGGCTGAACGGGCTTTGCTGGGAAGCATCGTTCCAGATTCCGGATTTATTTTCCGGGGGGGCGAGGCGGGTCGAGAACCCAAAGTCGCAGCCTTTCGGACATTAGTCGGGTCACGTGGTCGTTGCCCTGCTGATGCAACTTGTTGCTTCCTGAAATAAATTTCATATTTCACATCTAAACGTCCAGTTGCTCGCCTGGCCCCTAATAATCCCCTTGTACTTTTGTTGTGTTCTAATTATGCGCATTATGCACTTCATATTTCACTAGCTATGCACTTCATCATCGTAAAAGCAAAGTTTGGCTCGGTTGCCGAGGGAATGGTTCTTGTGTAAGGGAGTGATATTACGAAGGACTATCAGAGCAACAAGGATCTCCATTTATAAGTCCCTGGAGACAGAGCGCAGCGCAGATTAAAAGCACTTTGCGTTAATAGTTTTGCAATATTCAGCCCATCATTGCCTGTGTCTCATCTGGAAAGTTCTCCTTAATGGCGAATAAGCTTTGCCATGTTCTGTAAATAAGTCACCCAGCCATTTGCAGACTGAATTTCTCCGCACCGCTTCGGATTTCTGCAACAAAACACGTCTTCCCGCTTTTCGGAGTTGTAATGAGATCTCAGGCAGGAACCGGGCTGGTCGTGCGACATATTTCCCGAGGGTCTGAGACACGTCTCTCCGGAGGGGCGAATTAGCATGGATGGAGGCGTCTGAAGAATTTGGAGGAAGTCGAGCCTCTTTTCTCTGGTGAAAAGTAAAGACAGAGCCGTGCTATTAAATCACTTTACGCACCGCGGAGTCCAAACGCAAGGTGGTTTCCGAGCCCCAGTCATCCCCGCGAGGTCTTGTCTCTTCGAAAAGTTCTGGCAGCTTCAGAATGCTTCGATACTACGTCCGACCTCGAGTGAACGTTTGTGTCTACTTGTTGATGACACTTGTTATCCACCACGTGTCAGATGTACATGAACTTTCTTCGCAGAGGAGAACTACCACCTGCCTCCACATTGTGGCAGAGTTCTCCTGCTGTCAGGCTTGAGTGCAGGATGGATGTGAGGATGAGCAACCTGTAAAGCTGGCATATATTCAATAACAGTCATAATGACAAACACCTCTTAATCCCTAGGTTCTCCACACCAGCTGGACTTTCCAAAAGTGCCTCTGAGGCGTTAAAATAGGTGCCTGACCTAAAGCCCACAAGGACGCATCCAGCGAGTTTGTTGCCCAGTTTGCACGGGTGTCTGATGCAGACATTGAAATCTGCGGATGTTAGAAAGCGATTTGCTCCTCCTGCTTCGCAGAGCCGGCGTGAGAAACGTGGGCTGAACGCACCGCCCATCCTCAACGGTCCTCAGGGCTGTCAGTGTGGGTGATGATGCGTGAGGAGCTGTCATGTGCTGCTGGCGATGACCAAGGCCGGGGGTCTGGGACGAGTCCTTGGCTACCTGTCTCCAACCGAAGCCTGTCTGTTCTGGGGAGGGAGGTTTGCGTTGGAGTTTCCACGGATGTCACGTTGCGAGAGATGATTCTTGGAGTCAGTTGGCTGCTTGCGGTGCGGCTGTGTGCTGCAGAACCTTCTGGGTCACGGAGAACATTACCCAGCGAGGACTTCACACCGCTGAGTTTGAGACTCAACATCCATGCACTTACAATTAGCAGATGGACACATCGCTTAACTGGCTGCACGTGATTTGAGCAGCTTTTGGGATCTTTGAAAATCCTGCACTAAAAGGAATTCATGCCTGTTTGCTGACGGTCAGAGTAATAATAGGTTCTGTTTCTCTGTGTCTATGCTGAGTTTATGACTGACAACTCGGTTGACTTGCTCAGTCAGCAGGCCCTAGTATGGAGGCTCTGAAAGTGGCCATTTTGGAGGGAAACGTGCTTCAGCAGTGACTGTTATCGTCACTTACTGTTGGGTTGGTAGAGCTTTGAAGCAGTAGAACAAGTGCAGTTGTTTCTATCAAGCTGATGGGCTTTGAGGTATTTAATAGATTTCTAGCTGGTTCAGTTTGCTGCCTCAGTGGTCAGTGAGAGTGGAGATCACCGTGTTGTGTACTGGGCACCAAACCGCTGTCAAAGAGCTGCTTGGGAAGGAACTGCGGAAGGGATCAGCAAATGGCTGAGGAGAGGCTTTAGAAAGGGCTGTTGTTTCCTTAACCGCTCGGCCGGGGCTCCACAGGTCAAACGTGACTCAAGCGCGGCGCTTGGATATGTTGAATAACGTGGTGAATAAAGGGAATAAAGACGTTTACGTAAATGGGTTTATTAAAATGGGACGAAACGTGCAGCAAATGTGGTGACGCAGTGCAAACATGTCGAGACAAAGAGAAGCAGGTGAAACAGCTGATAACACCCTGCAGCACCTGGCTTGTGCGTTTCCTACATGTAGACATTCTGATTAAGGTTGTGACCCGGTGAGAACAAGGTGAGACAGGAAACACAGATCTGCTGTTTATTTGGTGGATAACATGGTCCAGAGGTTTGCGTGACAGGACACTCTGCAGGTGGCGGTTTGAAGAGACGCGTGTCAGTGTTTCTTCTCAAACATTTCCATAAAGATGCATTGTCTACTAAGGTGAACTGACTCGTCCAGCAGAAACTGGGAAATGGGATCTCAGCATCGTGCAGGTTAGACGAACCCTTCAAAATCCCCTCACCTTCCAGTTCCACACCCATCACTCCAGCCTTCTAAGCCTTTCCAGCCATTTTGTTCATCCTTTGAGCAAATCCACTGGTTGGTGCAGGCACAACGGAGGTCCAAGGAGGTCCATTTCCACTCAAGTGCTTGAGTATCACTGACACCTGGGGTGCACAGAGGTACCTCAACACATCATTTGTTCAGGCAGTTTACGAGTAGACGGCCTGGTCTGTTCCCACCTGTCCAAGGCGAGTCTTTCCTGCTCTGTTAAAATCATCACCTGGAACCCAAAGTAGGTGTCAAATATGTTTTATCTCTCTTTCACTTTCTGAGTAATTTCTTAATGGTGAGAGAGGTTTGTTGTTATGAAGACACCTTAACCTCAAAAGCACTTTTCCTCCTTCTGATCCTTCACGGTGCCGAGCAACCAGCAGGCTACGGACGACTGGTCAAAACCGACTCCCTTTTCCAACTTTTTCTGGGCAAACGTGACTTTTGGCCGTTTTGGCCGAGGAGCTGGAGTACAAAAACAGAGAAACTATAGTGATTCATCCCCTTTAGAGATTTTGAAATACTTCTCCAGCGACAACAGCTAAAATACAAATTGTTTGGGTCCTGAATTATAGATGTACTATCATGAGGGTCTCTCCGCCGCGTTGGCCTGGACACTCCGGAGAAGATCGGTGTCTCTCAGGGACTGAAAATGCAAAGGGGACGAATTTCCCCGACTGGATAAATACAACAAGACTCCTTTATTTTGAGCAGCGATTGAATCTCGGACCCCGGAGCATCGTTCGACCGAATCTGCATATCGCGCTTTCATTTTTTATTTTAATCTATACTTTTTTGCACAAATCTCAGCCTGTAATGTTATTCATAGTAAAAACAGGAATATCATTTTGAAGGGAAAGTGTGCGGATCGCCGTTTCCCCAGGACCTCATGCTAATATTTTTGCTTTTCTACCCGAACGATCAGGTATTATCGGTACAGTTATTTTTACTGGAGATTAAGAAAAAGCTTTTGAAGGGGCAGGCAGGTGAGCAGGATTTAAAATGAATCTGGGAGAGACGGCTGACGGCTGGAAAATGAAATACAAAGTTAGAATACAAACTCGACTCAGGAGAATTTTATGAACGGTGTGAAACAGCGCAGGAAACAACTGTAGATTTTACATCTAGATTTTAAAGAGGCGGTGAAGAAAGTGTATCGCGGGCGTTTTTACCCGGAAATCCGTCCTTTTGTTATCCTGAAGCGCTCGGTCCTGGTCGGGGTGGCGCTGGTACAGAGCCTGTCCTGGGACGAGAGGACGCCAGTCCATTGCAGGCAAAATAATCCTTTTACGATAATAGTTATTATTATTCTAATTGTTCGCGTCGACAATATGCTGACCTTGCAAAAATCCAACTGATTCCGAGATCAGTTCTGAAGCACCGAGGCCCAAGGTTGGAGCTGCCGACTTCTGTTTTGGAATAAAACAGCAATAATCATTATTCGCCGTCCCAGAAACGATCTTATCGAGTTCGCTCATTGCCGACTGAGGTCGTTCTCACAGACGGGGGTGTTTCCCCCCATTCCTACCCGCTCCCACGTCCAGGGCCATCAGACACCGGGCGGAACAACCGCGAACCTGTCTGGTGTCCCGGACGTCCAGCGGACGCAGAAACACCCAGAAGCGGGTTTTATTTTGGCCGAGAGCTGCTAGCAGGAGACAGACGTTCATTTGACGCTGTGTCACGTCCGCCTCCCAATGAACCGCAACCCGAAAGTTAATATCTGCAAATCGTACGTGAATTGCCTCTGCAATAAAAAGCCTCTCCTAAGTGATTCTGACACAGATGTTTACTTCTCAGGACCAGCCATTGCTGGGAAGCTACATCTTTGTCTCTCCGCCATTTCAATTCAATTTCCCGTCCTGTTTCCCTGGCAGGGCCTGTAATGCGATTGTCATATTTAATAAGAGGATGTCGCCCTGCTAAAGAACCGCTGGCTTCCGCAGACAAGTCGCTGCGGCTGCGTTTTGCACGGAGTTATTTTTTACACATTATTCGTTTACAGGAGTTACGGAAATGATGTTTTTCACGCGGAGACCTTTTGTTTGTACGCCGGAACAAAATCGAGCTGCTCTACTCGTGCGAACGCTACTGTCGGAAACGTAGTCGATTCGGCAGCTTTGACAGCGTGAAACATATAACTAAATGACCGAGCTGTTTGGAAACTTGTTTTGAATTAGTCAGGGCAAGATTTCCTTCTGCCCCCTTTCAAGTTCCTCATCTCCGCTTTCATCACTCGCTCCTGCCGCCAACTCTTTGGTTTGCAGGTTATGTGGTCATGTTAACAGACTAGAGAGAACAAGACAGGACATTATGATGAAAATATGTCTCCGTGCCAGAGGAGGAACTTGTAGGCTAACAGTTGTATGTAATTTTGTATTTCGTACAGGAGCACTTGAGGTCGTGACCCCGGAGCTGGAGAAGTGGCTCCATCAGATCCCAGGAATGAGAACGCGGGTCTCGGTCCAGAAGAGCACAATCCTGGGAGCAGGAAAAATCCTGCACCAAAACCTTCAAACTCCCAGGCCTCTGGTAGCAGGAAAGACTTTAGGTACTTCTGAAAAAAATTCTGTGAAGTGGAGATGCTTCCAAAAGTACTGCCACAAATAGTTTTTATCAATCAATAAAGTTTGTAGACAGTGCAGTAAACCGGAAAATCTAAATCAAACCAATATTTGGTCTGACCACCCTTTGCCTATAAGACAGCATCAGGGACACCTGGCTGGTAGGTTGCTCCGAGCGCCTCAGAGAACTTGCCACAGATCTTCTGCAGACGTCGGCCGTCTTGCTTCTGTCTCTGCACGTGACCCCTGATTGGCTCGGTGATGTTTAGATCAGGGCTCTGTGGGGGGCCGTGCCGCCTGTTGCAGGAGTCCTCGTTCTTCTTTTTGCAGAAGATGATTCTTTATGACTTTGGCTGTGTGTTTGGGGTCATTTTCTCGCTGCAGAATCAATTTGGGACAATCAGATGCCTCCCTGATGGGTTTGTGTGATGGATAAGAATCTGCCTGAACTTTTCATTAATTCCACTATGCTTCACTGTTGCCCGCACACCACAGGTGAACAAAGGTGCCTTCTGTTAGACCCAGAAAGGTCATTTTTCTGCACCCCAGTCTAGTTTTCATAAGCAGGTGAGTCGCGTGGCTCTGAATCCAACTCGGGGGGCTTTTTGGTCGCAGCTATAAAGATGACTTCTGAACAGACTTCTCTGGACTGTAGAGGGATGCACCAGGGTCTCTGGTTTCTGCCAGTCCTGAGCTGACAGCGGCGATGAACATCTCCCCATTTCGAGGGGAAGTCAGCTTGAGGTCTCTCTCATCTCCAGTTTCCATGGCCGATCCTTTGCTCCTCAACCTTGACCGTTTGCATTTCTGCAGAAGAGCTTGGGTGGCACATCTGGAAACACCTGTCTGCTTGGGAGAGACCTTGCTGATGCTGGATGGCCACCTCGTGTCTTGTTGCTATGCTCCCTCTTGCCATGGTGTAAGATCTGAAGGTTAAACTGCTACATCTTCCACAGCCTCACCTTTTCAGTACATTTGTCCCCCCCAGTTTTGTTCCCTCTACAGATCGGAATATAAAAATGCTTCTGCTTCAGTTGATCAGTTTGGTTTCATCTACTTATCATGTCACTGATCATCAACACCTGTTTGCTAAATTTGTATAATCCAGCACTGGGCTACAAGCCTACAAACACCTCAAGTTGTTCACGTGAAAAGGGCTCCATTACTGTGTTCCTTTCTTTAATTGAAAAACCTCACTGTAATATTTCCCTTTTTCCAAAAGGTGTTTGGGATCTAAAACAACCTCTTTCTTAAGGCGTTTGCACAGAACCGTATACCTGAGCTACCGCTGCTGCCCGGGTTAAAAAAGGCGCAGCGGTGGAAAGATAACAGTAATAATATATTACATAACGGCCAAACTGTTTTACCGTTAAAGTGGAAGCATTTAGTACACAAATATCAGCCTGGGGTCCCATCGAGGTCTGGCAGCACCCGATGATTCCGGGAAAGACCGTCATCCGTAAAACCACGATAAAGATCACGTACGTGTTATAGAAGATGTACGTCTTGCTTTTAAAAACAACCCAAAAAAATCAAGCAGGTTAAAATGTACATGCGAATTTGAGACGCGTAAAATGGTCGTAGCTGCATTTCCATCATTTCTCCTTGAAGGCGCCTCCTGTCAGCGTGATAATGGAACGGAATACAGATCTGACATCATCCCGACCAGCGCAGACACATTATTTTAATGAATTCGTGCAACTGGGACCAGGCTCTCTAAAAGGATTATAGATTTTGATCTCATGGAACCTTTGCCTGCTCTTGGACTCTGTAGGCATCCGTTTTGGACAGAAAGGACGGCTCATTTAATCTGACTTGGCAGGACAAGGTCCCGGGCTGAGGAGACACTGAAAATCCAGTGTCCCCTGAGCGGCGCATCGCCGCTCTACAGCTGATCTCTTGACCAAATTGTGTGTTTTTTATTGCTCCATTTTTAATTCCCTCCATCTACACATTTTTCTTACTGCTTAGATGCTGCGCAACTCGGTCTTCTCCTACAGCGTCTTCCGCTCGGCACCCGTTTTGCTTCTTAGATGGTGGTCGCCTGTTATCCCGGCGCTGCTGTCGGAGGACCAGCTTCTCAGGTGGAGGTGCTGGACCTAATTAAAGATTTTTTTTCCCAGTTGGTCTTGTTCCTCCTGCCCTTTCATTGACAGTCTTTTCTGCACGTGTAGTAGCTGCAGAAAGGTCACCTGGGTAGGATGTGCTTTACAGTTTGCAGACCTTGGAGTGGTTTGGAGAAGCTGTTAGATGCTGTTGTCTTCAGGTGAGTGGAAGAACAGGTTCCCGAGAGGCCTTCACGTGTGCCTCCTGAAGTTCTCTCATGACGTTGCCCTTGGTGCTTGTGAGCTGCTGGATGGTGGCCCGTGGAACGTGGCACAGCGGAACTCGGTGAGGGTATCGTCTCCAGGCCTCTGCTCCACCAGGTAACATCAACCAGCTGCAGACAGTGGAGGAAACTCAGCAGCTGCTCTGACAGACGTGATGGAGGCTTTAGGAGAGAGTTAAGGGTCCCAATGGTAGGAAATTATCTTGTTTTGAGATGTTATATTGTTGTGTTTTTATTTTTTGCAACTTTTTACCTTAAAGGGGTCACAAGCTCATCTTATCCCGATATCGTGATGAAATCCTCGTGTCCTTGTCCTCTTTCCTGTGGTGGTCACCTCTCCTGCATGATTTGCCACTCGGTGCTTCACCGCACTGGTAACTCCCTGCAGCCGAGAGACACGGCAGATCACATCACAGTCGCAGAAACGTGTTTGAAAATACAACCACTTCCCAATGTGTTTTAAAGTCATTCTCTCCAACGTTCTAAAATGTGTCTCATGTAGATCAGTAATGATCTGAGTTTCCTCAGGTGGCCTTTAGTCTGTGTGCTGCTACCAGTCTGCACATCCACTGAGCAGTAAGAAGATGAGGAAAGCTGCACTTGGCAGTGGACGGCACTTCACTCTGAACAAGAGTGTGCGGAGAACCTGTACTTGGGCCTCATCGTCAGATTTTTTGTGTTCTCAGTTGCAAATAAGGCACCTTGTTGATATTTAATGTCAACACTTTTTAATATGTTCTCCAGATGGTGTCCTCCATTGCACTACAACTCACTGTCATTCCTACGATTGGCTGTTTCTTTCTCCTGTGTCACCTCATGTGCCGGAGGAACATGGCACTGCCTTCCATGTATAGTCTGTGTGTGTGTGTGTGTGTGTGTGTGTGTGTGTGTGTGAGGAACGAGAAAATCTGCCAGCATCTTATATACATGCCCTGCATGTAAAGCCCCTTCTTCTCAAAGCCTTATCAGAAGCTGGATTTAAAATTTTCAAAATAGTAAGTGGCCATTTTGGAGTTTAATGATCTTGATGATGCAGAAACCTCACTTAGGGTAAGAAGGACCTGTGAGGCAAATTTCAAGTCCCTGACAAACAGAGATTGAGCTTTATAGATGTAGAAATATAACATCTTGGGAACACATGGGCATATTGTTCTTTCCTAATCTTCTTCTGGCGTCAGTTTGAAGAAAGCAAGAAAAACAGTCTGCTTGTTGGACAAACTGGACGTTCAGAAAACACGCCATTTTTTGAATCTTCTGTGGTTGCATTTCATCTGCATTTCAGATGTGTATCGTGTCTGCCTTTCTCCAGACTTACTCTTGGGTCACACCTTGGGAGGTGGTGGTGCTACAAAGTGAATCTCAGCATTTATGTGTTAACGAGTAAAGACAAAAGAAACACGTGAAAACGGTACAAATGATTTCATGTGTAGAACAAGTTGGCTGATGGCCCAAAAGTGGGGCCACGATTTCCAAGATTATAACAGGCGAAACCGGCAAACAAAGGGCGATGGAGACCGAGAAAGTAAAGCGGTTTATGCTAACCTACAACTGGAAAGTAGAATAGTTTGTGAGTCACGTTGCTCGATCTCAGTGATCTCACTTCATCTCCAGGTCCACAAACCTCCTGTTGGTCACAAAACTTCAGCAGAACATGCATTTAGTGATGATACAACCCTCTTCTGCCAGGACATTTTACAGCAAAATCAAGAGAACCGAGAGACTTAGAGCCGCTCTTGACACTCCGGACAGTCAACTGAATGTGACCGGCAGCCGTGCTGCAGCTGGAGGAGATGGGTCTATAAGAGATGGTTAGTGTGGCTCCAGAGGCCACTGTTAGCTGTGAGCAGCACCACGAACCATGTCAGCGGTGACACGTTCCTTGCATGGCGGGACGACTGAGGTCAAGATAATGGGGTGAAAACGTCTCCTCAAAAGCTCAGTTACATCAATCTGGGAGGAAAAAAATCATTAATGGGATCTGTCCCGTAATATAGTTATTCCATCCTGGATCAATGCAGGAAATGCGGCACCAGGATCACATTGATCTAATTTCTCCTTGAAATGGTTCTGGGACCCCCAGTCGGTGCCTCCCTGGGTCTTACAGCTCTTGGTCCCATTAGCTTCCCTCCATGTAACAAATAGACGTTCCTTCTTGGTCACCAACTCGTCCCAAGGATGAAGGGAAGTCGCTGAGATCCTGCACTTCTGGGGACATGAGCTTCTCTTCAGATTGAAACAGGGCGATACAATGAATCACGGACCCTGAGTCCATCATCTTTTTCTCCCAGTGGGAGGGATTTTATGGCTTTCAATGGGACAAAGTCTCACTTTGTTTTACCCTATTTTACTGCACACTCCTGACAGGAAGGGGTAATGGGTCATTCGGGACCAAGAAGAAACGTCGGACCAGTTTTCAGTAGTAGGTTATTTGTCTGAACGTTGGTGCAGCTCTACTGCTTGGTTCCTTTTCTCACAACCTGTTTCTTGCTCAGCTTCATCGATCGTCACCATTTTCTCTTTTACAGATGCTGGAAAACAATTTAGTCAAGAGCAGGACCCCGTCCGTGTGGGTCTTCCCAGCTGCCCTGCGTGGGGTAAAGCCTGAAACTGCTGCCAGTGTCGCCCCTTCATACTTTGTTTCTCAGTCACTTACATGTGAACTTCTTACTTTCATGTGTCCCGCAGAACAATGAAGGTAATAAACACAAAGAGAAATGATAAATTCAACAGCGGCGTTAAATGCAACACAGTTCATAGAGGAAACACTTCAGATTCGTTCACGTGGCTGTCAGTAGTAGATACCGTGTCATTTCTCAGTACCTCCATCTTGGTCGCCCCTGAAAACGCGTCGGCTGCCGAGTGAAAATAATAAATACTGTTTTCTCAGCCTAACTGTGGGGCCCTGAGCTGGGCGGGAAAAACACGGAATGTGGTGTTTTTACCGCGGTGCGGTGTGTACAGCACAGCTCATCTCACACCTTAGTCACTGCGTCACATAGGAGGCGAGTGGTTCATAGCCCCACTTCGGCCTCACGACGTGCTGAATAAAGACGTTTAAGTAAACAGACGAAACGTGCAGTAAATGTGGTGACGCAGTGCAAACGCGTCGAGACAAAGAGAAAGAGGTGAAACAGCCGATAACACCGTGCAACGTCTGGCTTCCGGTAAATTCCCAACACAGTGCAGTTTATTACACCACACTGTACAGCACAGCACACTGAAACGGAAATATAGACAATAGTGTTTAAGTAGATGCACAATTTCGTGCAAACCTGTGATATTTCACCGTGGGCGGAGGGAGTGGGTTTCAGGGGACGTTTTAAGCGACGAGACCGTCGCAAATCAAACTGAAATCTTACCGTCGCTTCGCTGTGCCCCACATGTGTTCGATGGTCTGCGGAAAATGACCGCTATGAAATAAACAGAAGTGTGATGGCGCGGCAGTTTCCAGCTACACGGCGTATCGCGTCAGCATTTCAGGTCCCCCCGTTACCAGCTCTGCTCTCCGGAGGCTTGTCGAGATTCCCCAAAGCAGGCCGGCGTGGATGTATCTCACGGACGTCGTCTTTCTCCGCAGGCATCGTGTCTCCAGAAGGAGAAGCAAACTGTCGGAACTCGACGCGGAAATTTCGAACAAACAGAAACAAAATGCGGTCATTTGTCGCACGCGGCGCTGGGGCAACGAACCAGCGGCCATCGGGGGCCAGATCATTCTGGGCCACTGGGGGCACCTCAGAGCCGGCAGGTGTCTCCATCACTCCCTCGGTGTCAATAATGCTGTTTACGTGTTATTCATAATTATATGTTAATTAAAGCAGAGAGAGGTTTAAAGTCCTAATCCATTATGGTGGAGCTCAGCCGATATTAACTTCCCCGTCAGTCAGAGGAGCTGCGTTTGCCCCCGGCTCTAATTGCCCCGTGTTAACAATGCTAACGTGACCTTTGCTTTTCCCACATTTCCATTGTGTTGCCCCTTGACGTGGGAACAGAGTAAATGCTAATGACAGCAGTGTAAATAAAACCGGGCTGGAAACGTCCCGAACCGATAAACAGAAATAAATCAGCGCCGCGGAAGGTGTCTCCAGCCGAGCTGCTCCAGCTGCTGCGGGGAAGGAACATAATGGCATAAATGTACCTGAGGTAAAAATACCTGGACGTGATGCTATTTTAATGTGTCTCAGATGATGATTATGGCTTCTGCTCTAAATCTGCTCACCGACGCCTTCCACGTATGAAGGAGAACAAGACCGAACGTCAAAAGATCATTTACGAGACCCATCGAGAACGTATTACGTGTGGTGCTGTGAATCCGACGCAGGGCGGTGGGCATCTACGATCTCACTGATTCCAAGCTTTTGCTTATTTTGGGAAGATAGATGAGTTGCAATGGTGAGAAAAGGAGGAGCATCTACGTTGGACAAGAAACCGCCGTCTGTTAACCCAGCTAAGGGTGAGGGACTTGACCCACAGCTGAGGGGAGGTTCTGCTACTGTGGAGGGAGGTTCTGCTGCTGAGGGCTGAGGCTCTGCTGCCGCTGAGGTGAGGTTCTCCAGACAAGGGCGAAACGGGACGATGCACTGAAACACGTCCCTGAATTCAATCCACGACCTGAAGGACAAACGGAGGAGAGTTTGCCGGGAAACTGCACCCCATCTTTGGCGAAGGTTGGGTTTGACCTCCAGAGAATCCATTCAGGAAAATCACCTGAGCTGCCGCTGCATCCGGAATTAAATCTTATTCAGGGCAAAATACATATTTACCAAAACTATTACAGGATTAGACTCGGCTGTAGGTGAGAGCAGAACATTATTACACATCAGGCTGAACCCTTAAACAAACACCACCGGCCTTGTGTGCTTGTTGAGTCCTTCACTGAAAAGACCCACAAGTGGATCTTCTGCACTTTCCTGCAGGATCGTGAATTAGCTCCAAGGATAAGCGAAGGACCCCTAATGTGACCTGCTTTCCTGGGGCGGCCCCCCAGCTCCTGATCGTTCCCATCATGCCGCGTAATTGCAGCTGACATTTAATTTTAATTAGGTTACTGTCTAGTTCCTCAAAAGATCTTTGTAGCAAAGGTCACGTCTGGCAGAAACCAGTTGTCTCTGTGTACTTCAGGGGAGAAAATAACTGTTCAGATTGTCAGTACAGATGAGGCGCACGAGTGATGGGATACGTAACGTGGTCGGTGCTGAGGGGAGCAGGGGTGCCGCCAGGCTGGTGCGTGACACCGCCTGGTGGCACAGGCCGTGCTGCAAAATAAAGGACGAACCCGTCCCCCCGCTTGAAATTTCCAAGGCCAAAGGAAAGCACGAGACCCCGGGGGTCCGAATGACGGCCGTAATTGTCGAGTTTAATTAACACGCCGCCCTGGAGCCCCTACCTGCTGCAGCGCAGTGTAAACCAGGCGCCCGGTTCTGATAACCCCGACACACCGTTTCTCACACACACACACACTCAGTCTTTGCAATTGTGGACATGATTCCAGTCACAGTGTCGCAGTGTCGTGTTTTCTGTCCCCTTCTGACCCGGGACCGCGGGGGAATCTGGCTAAGTTTATATTTGTGATGAAGTAGCACTGACTTTAAAATGTTTGTAGTTCATCCACCGGCGGTTACTTACAGGTCAGGTTTGAGGAACTGAGTGACAGTAGGACTAGTCTTAACCAGCTGATGGCAATTTGATCGATTTTCTTTGCAGGACAACTTTCCCATTTCGTTGTCAGTCTCCTGAAGCCTAACTGATGAACAAGGACCAGAGTCTCCAGGACCAGCTGTGTGCAAATGATCATCGCAAATATAAACAGATTCCCGGTGGTCCCGGTTCGGAAGGGGACAGAAAACACAACACTGTGACACTGCGACACTGTGACTGGAATCCGCGAGCAGGATGAAGCTGCCTGGAGGAGTTCCCCACCAGGGATGTCACCGTGGGCAGCAGGAGGCAGTTGTGAGGGTGAAGGGGGTGAATTGATATCTGTGGTTTATTGTGAGTCTCGCTGCTGGGATAACGTGTCTCCGCAGGGCGTTTCCGGCTCATTCCACGGGCTTCCTGGCGTCACCACATGCGCTCAAAGCTTGTTTGCTCCTACGTCTCAGAGCCGAATCTCTGCTGCTCCCGTTTGTATCCAGACGGTTACAGTTGGGTTCTCTCCAAAAGGCTGTTTGCTCTCATTCGCAGAACTTTTGCCAGTCAGGGACACCGAACGAAGCCGCTTTTCTTGTCGGCGACCCTGTGCTGTCTGGCTCATCCGTGGGCCACCAAACGCTCCTTTCTGCACCGGCCTTGGATTTGAAGAGCGCCGGCTCCTGTCAGAACAACGACCGGATTCAAAGGCGGAAAAGTGACGCTTTCAAGCTTTGAAACTGAAGTTTCAGTCTTCAGAAGGAAGAAAACTGGCAAATATTTTTGTAAGTTTTATAAATGACGTAAATTCCTCAATTGTTGGTGTCGATCCAATTTACATACCGGCACCTTTCATTCGTCTCACGTTCCTGGTAACCATGTTAGAGTTTAGTTCAGGGTTCCTTTGCAGTGTGGGTCCTCCACCGATGCTGCTGACTTCAGTAATGGCTGGTGGCGGAGATGTTTTGATTTCTGACCCGCTGCTTTGGAACATGAACGTGGGAGCCACCTGGGATGCCGGTCTCCGCCTTTTCGGGTAAACACCGCACCGCCGGTCCCGTCTTCCTTTGATCGTCGAGCGGGGGGACCGTCACCGCAGGAGAACCCGGGGACCGGGCGCCGACTCAGACGGGCGGCCGGGGAACAGCTTAAAAAGGGCAAGGATGTCGTCTCTGGGAGTTTGACGCTTCAACCAGGTTTGGCATTTCAGACTAATTCAGACTCTTTCCCAAGAACAGTGTCAAAGTAGAGTATTTTCTTGGGGAAATAACCGCAAATCTGAAATGCCATTTGGATTTATTTAAATGAAAAGAGTTGAAAGTTGAGTCGAGGGAGCGTCGGTGACGCGTAGCGTCGGGTCATTCAGGTAGACGGGCGGGGAACTGCGTCCGTGAGCCCTGTTTTTGTTCACGCTGCGGGATTTTCCCATGCTAATGTGTAAAATTACCAGCCGCACAGCACGATGCCACTTCCCCGCTAACATGGTTACCAGGAACGTGAGACGAATGAAAGGTGCCGGTATGTAAATTGGATCGACACCAACAATTGAGGAATTTACGCCATTTATAAAAAGTACAAAAATATTTGCCAGTTTTCTTCATTCTGAAGAAGCAGGGGGCCGGGGGGTAGCGGTCGCTGTGGTACCCTCTCCGGTGATATTGTCCTTATAACGTCACGAGTGAGAAGACAGGAGAAGAAAAAAACGATAATGTCATTTTGATAATTTTTATTAAAACCTTTTTTTATTAAAACAGCTTTTTAACTGTTTGTTATTAATCTGTGGCAGTCAGTGTCAGTACATTTCTGTCACCGGTTCCGCGGCACGTCGAAGTTCTCCGTGTGTCGTCGTCGGTTTGGACAGGTGTGTGACGGCCCTTTTCTCTGCAGGGGGTGCGTCGGTGCGTCGTCACTGCGTACTTTTTTAATACACATATGCGATTTGCTCGTAACGCGCCTGGACGTTGGGGTGACGTGTTCCTGGAATGACTCGTGAAACGCCCCCGCTGGCCGCAGTGACACGTTTTGCATAATGGTGCTCTCAGTTTCACCAGGCAGCCTAGGAAGCCCCGTTTTTCGCCTCAATGCCAGACAAATGCGGCAAATTGGTTACAAAACAAATCTGAGGACAGGTTGGGTAGAGGGAAAAAAAAAAGACCCCGCTGACCTTCCAGAGCGTGCAGCCCCAGGGCCCGTCCTTCCCACGCGAACCCCTCCGCCCCCCAGCCTCCTCTGTTCCGCCCGTCTAAACACCTCATTCATCCCACAAATCCACTTAACCGCCGTGTAAATCGACCGTTTGCAGCGGCGGGAAATTGGGCATTTAACACCTCGATAGATTATACCTCTTTTCAAATTGCCTGATGTAAAAAGACTGTGGAAATGTGTGTGTTTTTAGAAGAAAACTTGCTGAATTGATAGAAACCTCTTTTGATATTGAAACATGAGCGTCTGTGGTAAACGGGCCTCAGAGCCCCCCGTCGCGCCAACGCATGGAATAAATATGCACTTGCACCCACTGATGGAGCTCCTGCAATTTGATGATCCCCCTCCTGGCAGGGCCCACATCTGAACCACATGTCTTTGGACTGTGAGGCAGCAGCGCTACTTGCTGAGCCACTTTGCAGCCTGACAGCGGGTGTGACACGTGAAGATGGAACTAAAGACATGATATGATTAATCCTGCGAACGTCGTCCTTTAACAAACGCAACGGCTCCTAAAATACCCACAATCACTCGGGCACGTTTGGCAGCGGGTGACAGTCCACACGGAAGCCCACCGAGCCGTCGGACAGGTCACACACTGCAGACAAACGGTCTGTGTTTGTGTGTGTGTGACTTCTGTTGAAGAGCCTGGAAAGTGTGAGAAGGAGCAAAAATAACAGTATGTCTGTGATTTTAGCCCCTCTGTCCAGCACACACACACACACACACACACACACACAGGGTGAGCAGGGATGGCTGGCATTGAAGTGACAGTAAAGGACATCAGATGGAACCCCGAGTGCTGCTGTATAAGACAGACAGGCAGTCCTGAGCGACCGAGAACCTCAGGGTTTAAATAGCGGTGCTGAGAGCGACATCTTCATCTTCACCTTCACAGGATCCTCGTGGCCCAAAGGGCCGACGTACGAGACAGAAAAACACTCCTGGCCACTCCTGGTTGCTGTGCTCTACTGCATGCGGGGTGTTCTGCTGCTCTAAGCTGTGACCTTTGCATTAAGAATAGCTTCTGGCCGACGGCTTTGTGCTCAGGGAGCCCGGCGGTTTAATGAGGCGCCGGCCGCCACAATACACACCTGTCAGGTCGGCGCTACGATTGATCACGCTGCTAAATATAGATGTTACAACTCAGCAGCTCCCTGCAGTCCAGCAGGGAAAGAACATCAGCAGGACTTGAACCACCTCGCCGGAAAGTGGACACCCACGGCACACAGGGCCTTTCTTCCCCTTCTTTGCCCCCCACAGAGCTCCTTTGGACACGACGTGACGCACGGCCTGCACCTCACCTGCAGAATTACGGGGGGTGACACCCTTGTCCTGGGACAACAGGAGCCTTTACAATAGAAAGGCGGCTAATTTGTGGCTGTCGATGCTGAAAATCTCAGCTGATGTCACTGGCTGTGCTCAGGGGCGTCAGAGAAGTGAAATAGAGATTTCTGTGCGGCGCGTGTGACCTGAAAGAAAAGGTCAGAACAAATCACTGCTCGCGATGGTACCTGCAATCTGAAGAGCGCTGGTTTTTTTGGCGCAAGGAGATGAAGCCCCCCAGGGTGGTTGAGCGCGGCGCGTGAGGTGGAGACGGAACTCCTAAAGGCGCAGGTTTGGGCAGCGGTGCTTCCGCAGGTCAGGGTGGGTGACGGCAGAAGGTGCCTGTGTCTTTACCGCTTCCCGACATGTCCGGCTGTCTGTCAGACCCTGCAGAAGAAAAAGGCAGTGAGATCCCTGCTGAAGTTCCCTCCCTGTTCGTACCTCTTTGACCCGAGCGCAATTCACACTTAACCCTGTATAAAAAAACGACGCGCTTCTGGTGTCCGACGCTTTGCCAGCTCCGGAGTAAATATTCAGTTTAGTTTAATTTCATTTAAAACTCGCTTTGAGTTGGAATAGATGCGCAGATTCGCCCGTCAGTCTGAGATTCTGTGGGGACCCACTTTTACTGAAAGATTCAGTAAAAAAACATCCGGCCTGAAGCAGGAATCGTTTTCTACAAATAATTGCATTTCTTACGGCACAAGTAGCCGATTTGTGTCATTTTGCTGTAAACAATATCATCCGTATCAGCATTTTAAACGAGGATCCCCTCAATGTGACAATTTTATGAGCCCCTCAAGAACAACTGGTTCCCCGTGCAGCTAAATGAGAAGCTGAGAAGCTCCATTCATGAATTCGCAGGATGCAGCCTGCAGGTTTACGTGAGAATTAGTCTGTTTTCCCAGCTCACTGGGGTCTCGAGAAGAAGAGCAGCTCGGATGCTCATTTTATAGCTGATGTACGTTTCCCGCCTCTTTGCTGCTCCTTCCCGGAGGTCTTCAGTTTCCGGATCGCTTGCCACACCTCAACCAAAATATTCCTGTATTAGTTTGCTGTCATTTCTCCTTCACAGCGGAAGGAGACAGACATTTCCTCCAACCTTTCTCCGCTGTTCTTTCTTTCATGAGCTCCGCCAGCCGTTTCCTGCTCAGATCCACCACTTTTTACTGTCGTCTTAAGATGAGCCGCTTCTCACCTCAGTACTTCTCAGTGGCGCTTGAATGTCTCGGCTTCTGAGACAATTCATTCCGTTCCGTCTTCTGAAATCTGTGCAACTTTTGTTTTTATCTCTAATGACTCCGTACATCTACAGAGGCCCGGAGACCAACTATGCGACGATTTCCCAGAATTCTGTTCTCCAATCCAGGCAATTTGGGTTACCATGGGGACCGATTTCACACCGCGGCCGCGAAGCTTCTTAGCTGAGAAATCGCATTTCAGGAGAACAGTATTTAAGTTCTTCTTCTTCTTCAAAAATCCATCTGTCCCTCCATCCATCCATCCATCATCTCTGACCGCTTAATCCTGGGGGGGCTGCGGGGGTCCAAAGCCGGTTCTTCTGCAACACTTGTATTTAACATTTTTGTTTACCTTCACTGTTCTCCAACCTCAGAGTTGAAGTGAAACCTGCACGAGGCCTTCCGCCAAGTCCGGCAGCTTTGTGGCACCTTAATAAAAAATGTAATATTCTGACGGGATTTTTTGTTCTTCAGTGCTGTGAGCAGTGCAGACCACACAGCAGGAGCAGGTCCTCGCTGTCCAGATTTCCGCTGAAAGGCCGATTGAGAATTAACATGTCGGCACCCGAATGGAAACTTTTGCTGGAAGGGATCTTTATCTGAAGCTAAAGATAAAGAAGTCAACATGCAAATAAAAATGAAAATAAATAAACATCTCCAAATGAATGCGATACAGTGTCATGTCCCAAGATTTCAAATTCAGTGCCGTCAACACTGGGCCCCCGTGAGGCGGACGCTGACGGGGGAGTCGGGAGACCATGCAAACACCTGCCTTACAGCTCAGGTAGGTGGAGGGAGATGCCTGTAGGCTGCTTCGGGCTGCGTCCTTAGACGACCTCGGCTCTGAGGTGCCCGCTCGCTGTCAGAGGCCTGCGGAGATGCAGAATGGCTAATGGGTGGTTGATAGGAGGTCGCGGGCTGGATCGACGTGCTCTGGAAAGTTCTCTGCAGCTCCTTTTCCCTCAAATAGCCTCCGCTGTCCTGTACATAAGACACCATTTTGTTTGACAAGAATTGGCATTTGACAGCAGTTTGTCTTAAACACACTACCTCTGAGGAGCAGCCTGGTGTCCCCTGTCCCCCTCTGAGGGAACAGAACCTGCCGGAACTCCTCACTCCTGCCGCAGTTTCACGAGCGCCACACGGAGCGCAGACCTCCTGTTTTCAGCGTTTATCATCCAGAGGATTGTATTCCAGTGGCGGTCCGGCTGTTCCGCCCCGCTGGGGGTCCGGTCTGGGACTGCAGACACCTGCTCAGTGCTGCGGCTCATGCGCGTCGACGCCGCTCACCTGCCTCTCATCAGCACTTAATAATGCAGCAGCCTCCCCCTGTTCTTTGCCTCTTTCATTATTTAGCAAATGAATAATTCACAGCTTTTCACCCCATGCAACCACAACACAGCATGAACATCGCTGCTGTGAGAACATCAGCGCCCTGCACGGCCTCCAGCTCGGGGTTGGGAAAGATCCGCAAGGGCTGGGCATCGTGGGGGGCTGTGGGGGGGGTGCAACTTTATTAGTATTTACAGTTTTGGTTTAATACTTATTGCTTCTCAGGGACATTAGAGAATTTTACATGACTCACAGTAACATGCTGCCACGCTGGATGCAGGTCTGCCCATGAGGAAACCATTCGTGATGATGGTGGATGGACAGATGGATGGAAGGACGATGGTGGTGGATGGACAGATGATGATGATGATGGACGATGGATGGAAGGACGATGGCGATGGATGGATGATAACGATGAAAGGATGGATGGACAGATGATGGTGATGGACAGATGGATGGATGGATGGATGGATAGATGGATGGAAGGACGATGGTGGTGGATGGACAGATGATGATGATGATTATGGACGATGGATGGAAGGATGAGCAGTAACACGTGCAGCGTATGGTCCCATTTGTCCCCCAGAGGAAACCTACATGTGACGGCAGCTGTCAATGTACCTTTTCTATCTACTTTTCTGCTTTTACGTTTGTACTGAATCAAGAAACCTGAGCGTTAGATGTGCTGTTTTGCTGAGACCTACAAGACCTGCTGATGGTTTTAAATCTCCGATTGCTGTGTCTTAAATACTATTTAACCCATTTAAGTGGTAATGAGACACGTTAATGAATTAGTCTAAATAATGGGTATGAGCTTTATTCTAAAATGATTTAGATAATGGCACAAAAATGCTGCACCATTTCAAATGTAATAATTCAACCTTAATGGCTTTTTTATACGGCGTAAACACACCTCTGACAGTGATTTAGGCTGCAGTTAATTAGCAGGCAGTTAAACTGCAGCGCGATGCAGGAACCTTATTGCTTCCCGGCAATAAAAATAATAATTTTAAACACAACCCGCTGCACCATCTTGTCTGCTTGTTGCACCTCAGCGGAGGAACAGCCGTCTGTCACACGTCGCCACACTCCTGTGAATACCTGCTCACTGTGTAACACAGCAAAGAGCCCTTTGAGGGCCACGGCGTCCAAAACGCACATCAGCAGAACCCGTTCGGTTCCCTTGACTGCAGGAGGGAGCGCCTCAGATGCTTTATGGTGTGGGTGAGCTGCTTGAGAAGCCTCAGCTCTTCCTTGGTTTCTATCGAAGAGGCACTTGTTCAGAAACCGCACTGAACTGTGTTGGACGCGAGGAGAGATGTGGACCGGTGCCCTAAAGAGGCCAGGTTCTGATTTCTGGACGGTGACGCGTGCAGGGAAAAGATGCCTGACAGCTTCATGTTGACGGGAACATCAGCACAGCGTGATGGATCCCAGCAGACCTGCTGCTCACCAGGCCAAATTGCAGCAATGCAACATCGGATGATATGCTTGAAAAATGGCGTCGTCCATCTTGTGCTGTCTGGACCCCCCCTCGTTCCCCCCAGCCCTGAGGCGCCTTATTAAATGGTATATTGATAATTGAAATCTTTCTGGTCCTCCCAGCTTGTGCTGCCATCGCCCTTCCAAGCAGATGGTTTCTATTCCTCATGTGATGCCAGCAGCGAGCGACTGAGCTCAGGCTGTCTGTTGCCGTGGAAATGGGGAGGCAGCAGGATCCCCCCCCGACACATCCTGAATATGCATTCAACAGCTTCATCATGCTGTTCGCTGTAGGTGTACACACTGACACACTAACACTGACACTAACACGCTAACCCCGACACACTGACACACTAACGCTGTGTGTCCTGGTCAGCTTGCTTGAAAATGAGTTTCGCGGGTGAACAGTGAAGTACAGTAACTTGGCAGGGAGCTGAAACATGTTTCTGCCATTTGATAATGAGTGCAGAAGTGGAGTAACTTATGAAAAATCTCAGTGCCCTTTAGCCAATATCAAAGCCCTCCAAGCAATTTGACGGTGATTTAAGAACTTTATTACTGTCATTCGCCGTGGAAAGGGTGCTGCTAGCTGCTGTCAGCCTTCAGCAAGGCGTGTTCGCTGTGTTGATGGAGCTGAAGGCAGCTTACACTGTAAGTCAGTTTCGACAGAAGTGTCACTTAAATCGCTCTCTTTATATATCTGTTTGTTTGTCTTCTTGTTTGCTTGTTCTTTATGCACAGCATTGTTTCTCAAGCCACAGATTCGAGTGACGTGTGCCTCCAGGCACTTCCCAGCTAATTTGTCAAAATGTAAATAAAAGCCTACACCTGTTTCGTTCTCTTCAGATATCTCAGCAGAGCCAGAGGATGTGCTCTTGTCCCTCCAGGAAAGCCAGTAGTTACTCTTCCTCCTTCCCTGCTTCTGTGCTGGCAGCACCATGGAGACCTTCTCCACGCACCAACCCCCTGCTCCTCACTTTCCTCACTTCCTATAATTTTGATCATTACAGTCCACGCAAGGTCCCAGGTTGCAGTTTAAAAAAAGCCCTGAAGCCCATTTATTCAACTCGGTATTTAACAAAGCAGCTCCTTTTGTCCAAGGCTGCAGCGCTGTTCCCTCCTGTGCCTGGACCTCACTGACTTTCTCATTAGGTATTTGCCACCGGCCGCAGGAGACGTGGGATTAATGCCCCGCTGGCGGATGTGGAACTGGTCGCCTGCCATCGCTGACGTCACTCTGCGACAGTACCGGAATGTTTGCCCATCTTTGTTGCACTTTGGAACGCAGAGCACAACGAAACTACCGACAGTGTTGTCAGTTACCGTGGATACAGCAACTCCCGCCGTGACGCCTCCCTCATCTAATCTCATTTGAGGGAACAGAAAACTTTTATGCCCGAAACGTCCGTCATGCCTGTCAGCTGCCCCCCATCTCACTGCACACCTCGCGTCACATATCAGGGGTCTTTCGAGTGACGGATGTATCAACTCTGAGCTGAAACGCGACGCAGGTGCAACTTTGAGCACCTTCAGGAAAAGCAGGAGGTAGCGCTGCCACGAACACTAAGGAAATTACATTTACATATTTAGCTGATGCTTTTCTCCGGTGGGACCTGCGGTGATTTATCCCTTTATGCAGCAGGGTCATTTTTACTGGAGCAATTGAGGGAAAGTACTCAGCTCAGGGCTACCGCAGCCTCCGACCGGCCCCCGAGTCCAGAGGCTGCAACTGTAACCACAGTCCCAGCTGCTGCCCCCTTTCACAAAATTAAATAGTTTAGTGAAGTTTACGATCAACGGCAATTTTCCACGACTGCGGTCAAATCGGTCTGTGCCCCCCGAGGGAAACACAACACACACACACACACACACACACACACAGATTGCCCAACACAACACTCCACAACACCCCTGTCCCACGAACCAGCTGGTTTGTCCCAGTCTTTTTGTAGGAACAGTTATTCCAGCATTAAAAACTAATTTTACACCGAAAAAACTGATTTAATTCTCGCAACCAAAAAACAGCTGGCGATAAACATAATAATAATATAATAATCTTCGCAACATGCAGGTAATGTTTACCATATTTAATTTTTTCCTTCCCAAATGCATTTTTTGTTCAACATTATTGTTCGGGTGATAATAAGCGGTCTTTCGCACCTGGCTGCTGGTAACGGTCCTGTTGCGCCGTCATCTGTTGTTTGAACAATATAAAGATGAGGAAGAGATGCAGAAGGGTGTCTAGTCACCCAGGAGTGGCTTTTTATACATTTTGCAAACACGCTTCATTACACCTTCCCCCGTTCACACGCCGTCGGCAGCCGACTGATGTCTGTGCCGTTCAATGAGGTGCGCATGAGGAGAGGTGTGTGTTAAAAAGCATCAGAACAGAGGATATTTGGCTGAGACGGTCCTGGATGCGGCGACAGGATCATTTGCTCGGCTATTTAAGGCTCATTGGTTTTATTTACGTCGATTTGATAGTTTATTTACACCAAACCCTTCGAATTTTACTCTTAGGTCATTCAGGGCTGTGTTGGGGGGGCTGCAAGTTGAGAAATGTAAATATGTCAAATTTAAATAACCTAAGCCCTTCATTTCACCCCCCCCCCCCCCCCCCCCCCCCCCCCCCCCCCCCCCCCCCCCCCCCCCCC